>JAYKKI010000115.1:1200000-1617500 GCA_039881145.1 Druceiella hillmani
GTATTCGAGAAGCCTGTGGAAGAGACGTCTAAGAGAATTTTATTACATTAAATAATGTATAGAGGTGCCAGGTTGTAAGTAGGGTACCACTTTATAAAGTCAATTTTCGTAATTTTAATCGGCAATATGCAATAGATCTATAAGTATCTTTAACCAATTTATTGTTTAGAAAATATTTTGCTTATGGCACGATACTATCAGTAACGATTTTAAAATTAGTAATATATGACTACGATTAAATGAAACTACGTGATGTAGTATTATCTCCACTTTCTTTACTTTCTTTACCACGACCTAGGTTTCGTTGTATTACAAGTTTTATTTAATCGTGAATAATTCTACAAAATTATGCTAATTATATTCAATAGATGGCTACTTATATATATATATATATATATATATATATATATATATACATATATGTATATGTATATATATATATGTATATATATATATATATATATATATATGTCATTTAATGTCTTAGCGTCTGGAAATGCATAAATTATTTCCTTTTTTCTTCTAATTTTAAGAAAATAATATCTGTACTATAGTGCTATTTTCATCGTACCCAGGAGCGTAGTGAGGGCGCAGGGGCGGCGGCCGCACTGCAGCCAGCATGCGGTGCTGACGACGCGGCATGGCTTCGGCAGCACTCATCATCCTGGCGGCACTAACTGTATTTGCCGGTGAGTATTCTAGTGAGTACACATTTGATATATAATGGGAACGCGAACATAGTAGAATAAAGAACACATAGTTTTGTGTATATTGTATATATTGTACATATCAGATGTTCATCTTTTTTCATGATAATTATTACGAAATTTGCTATGCATTATTATATTTGATTGGCTTAAATTCTGAGAATATTATATGTACAGACATTATCATGGTGAAACTAATTTTATTCGCCCGTAAACATTGTATTGAGTACACAGTTCATATATAAGGATGCTGACACCGTAGAATGTAGTACATGTACATTTCTATATTTATATGTAAGAAGTCTTGTCAGATATTCATTTGCTGATTCATAACAATTACTGTAAGATTTGCTATGGATTAATTTAAATTCTATGTAGATTTAATCCTTCACTAACTTCTGTATAATGAATTTCTACAATATTAACGCAAAATACGTTCAATTTCGCGTTAATATTGCAGAATATGTTCAAGTTTCGGCAAAGAAACAAGAATTATAAATAAAAAATATGTATTATCAAGTATCAGGAATGGTAGAAACAAGAAACAAGTATCTGGTTTTATAAGCCTTCGTTATATTTTGATAACATATCAAAAGATAATTAAAACCATTTTTGTGTTCAATTTTTAATACAGAATTCCCAATCTTGACCGTGCAACCCTTATAAAACTTTAGTAACTTCTGGAGTTAAATGAGTTTGATTACCGTGTGTTTTATAAAAAGAAAGCATATGGCAACCGCAATTGCTTTATTTTCTTATTTTATAGCTTACTTTTTAAAATTCTGGTCATTTGCTTTTTTTCGAAGAAATTTCTGCACTAGTTTGAACATCTATAAAATGTTTGGGATTGTTATGCATATTAGGCTACTATTATATTATCGTAAGCCTAGGTATATTTAATATTTTAAATCATATAAAATGATAGCTCTAAGATTTTTGTGAAAGATAGGAGCTAAAATGTTTTAAGTAATTAGTATAAAGCTCACCAAATGGTACGTGATCTACAAATTGTTAGGAAAATAGCCATAAGGAATAGTAAACTTATATCAAAATTTTGGATATTATTTTTAAGAGATTTAGTTCTCATTCCGTAGTGTATATTCCTATTATTTTTAGAACTAACAAGGTAACATAAGGTTAAGAGAGACCTTTTAGCTGCCTCTATTAAATTGTCGTATTTATAAAATCTTTCGACAATCAATTTTTAATAATATCGACAGAACACATAATAGTCTATTCTTTTAAAATATTATAACATGCTTTTTATCTAATTTCAATTCATTCAATAAATTTTCTAAGACACATAAATTACAACGTCTCTGGATAAATCATTATTCACAAACGTTTAGGTGCATAAACGCCATAAGAATGAAAAAAAACAAAAATATTCTTTTATCACTCGTATGATCTGTCAGAGCCAATTTTTGGGAAATAATTGATGAACAAAATAGGTTTTGGCATAGCTATAAAACATATTGACCCTCATGCGTCTCAAAAATTAATATTAAAATACACTTGTGTAAAAAATTTCTAGGGTCGATCCCCACGATTTAAATTTCTCTTTGTTTGTGTTAGCTTGTGGATTTTTAAAATTCGTTTAATATTCTTACCTACGTCGGATTTAGCGTGATAAGATTAACATACGCTAATTATTAGGATTCCACAACTCATTTCTTCAGAATTTTATAAAAGACAGTTTCATTAACTGTCTTATATAAAATTCTGCCTTACTTATATCTGTGGATATTTTAATTTAAATTAAGTGTTATATGGGTATCAATTCTGTGAGTACTACAGTAATGTTTATACGTTTTATGGATATTACTGTAGGTACCCACAGAAATCATTGTTCCTCCCCTATCTCCAAAATAGTTAAAATTAAAATTAAGAAAAAACAACTTTACCAAAACTATACCTGGAAATTATCATATAATTAGAGTGATAATTTTAGATCTAATATTTTTTATAAATTTTTTTGGCTGTGAAAGTTATACTAGGTAATATACAGACAAGTAACAATATTAGTAAATAGACTTATCCAAAAATGTTTTAAAATATTTTTTGTGTATTTGCCTTAGTAGACGATCATTGTAGTACGAAGTATGTTTATATTTAAGAGTTCTTACTGATATAACAAAATTACTTGTGCCAATATGGCAAAATAATAATTTCTGTGTCGGAAATTCTCATTTAATAAAAAAAGTTTAATTGATTTCATTAAGAACTTTTCACTCAACTTATAAACAGGCACTCTTCTATACATTGTTTGCATCTTTATGCAAAATATAAGATATCAAATAATTATTCAAACATTTTCTCTATATACCTAGAAAATTCACGTTTCATTTAGTTTTATTAATGAAAATTTTTTAAAAAATTTTCGATGCTAGGCTTTCCCTTTTTAAAGTCATAGTTGAAGATGCTTTTGTAACTTTTGTTGCTTTGTTATTAGAAAATATTAAGCGTTAAAAATATTCATACAATTATTGTAGTACAAAAGGATGACAAATGAAAACCATATAATACACTATGGAAAATGAGGATATATTACAATATAGTATGTCTCATTGAACAATTCTCTTCTGAAATGTGCTTGTAAATTTGTTAGAGGGGAATTTTTTAAAGGTACATGTATTACAACGAGGTATTTTATAAATGGTAAATATTCCATACTGCAATTTAAATATGCGCATAATATTTTTGCATACAAAAGGCGGCACTTCCAATAAATACAACGCGATAAGGGTCGTAAAACATTGTGCAATTTTGTCGCATAATGTATTTTACACTGCAATAGAACGGCTGAATGCACGGCTAACAAGGAATTTCCCAACCGTAATACATAATGTATGGCTAGAAAATATGTTTCTGAATCGATTACGTAATATTTATTTTTATGTTTGTACTCGTCTGGTAGTGTTGTAGCATTTATACATACGTACACATACGCATACATATATATACACATATATATATATATATATATATATATATATATATATATATATATATATATATATATGTGTATATATATATATATATATATATATATATATATATATATATATATGTATATATATATGGAGTAGTAATCAAATAGTCCATGGAAAACTATAAAAGTATTTGAAATTGTAAGAATGAACTGCTTTTGGCCTCTGATTTTCCATACTGTTTACCAAAAATTTACAGTATTTAGATTATTTTTCAAATTCGCAAAACATTCTCTCATTTAGTCACTATTTCACTCCACACCGAAGCGTAAGACCTTCATAAGCCTCTTTAAACGATTGTATCGCATTACAATCATTAAATTTAGTATATAATTATATTTGCCGCTGGTGCTAGCTTTCTACGAATAGTGATTATCGAAAAATTAGTGCACAAAACGTGTGCCGATTATGAGCCAACGCGACCAAACAGTGCCACATGGCAAAATAATGGTGCGTCGACGGTAGTATGGTTACGTGAGGAAAAGAAAATTTGCTTCGGTCCGACCGGTCCACCTTCTACCTTTTGTTATTCTATTTTTTACAAATTTTATGATATTTACTTTTAAATATGTCAGCAAAGTGTCCAATAAATGAATTCATGTTCTTTATCAATCACTGTTTAAAGGACCCAAATGTCAAATTAAGCAATGCGAAGCCAGGCCAAGTATGCTTTATTCATTATAAAAATTATCCGTTTTCTAACTTTAGCAACTAATATGTAATAAAAGCTATATATTTATATATGCATACGTACATGAATGGGTGCCGCTTTTTATAAGTGTAAAAATAAATACTCTCAGATTTGTAAAATAATAGATAGTTCAAAATGGGAATTATAAGCTACTTTATAAATGTAATTAAGATTATTTTAGCTTGATTTGGAGATTTGAATATCAAGAATTATAGATATGAAAATCGACCCTCAAGCACGTATATAATTGTTAGCCTGAAACAAGCTTTTTCGCTGTAATTTAAGGATGAAAAAATGTGTACGTTTATGAAAGATCTCGTGGGTAATATTTTCAGAATGGTAATATTTGTAATGTGGATCATTTCTTCAAATATAAACTAAACTTTTGAGACTTTAGCTATAACACTGTACTGTAAAAATATTTTAAAGTAAAACATATAATAAATTTGGTTAAGTAGAGACTTAAACACATTGAACTTTCATATTATCCATGCTTTCCCCTTTGGCTTTCGGTTTAATTTTTATTTTATTTTTCATGACGTAAAATTTCTTAAGAATCAAAAGTTTAAAAAAATACTAATATAAGTAATAACATTTCAATATGTTATCACACTTATTAGAAAAGTAAATTAATAACACTTTGAGTTTTATAAATTAGTATATTTAATCTTAAAAAAATTAATTCTAAATCGATTTTTAGGTATGTTTTATGTCATAAAAGTTCTCAAAAATCATATATATTAATGCGCTAAGGTTTTAAGATGTTACTCTCCCTTTTTAGAAAAAACCTCACAACTAATCCACATAAATTATATATCATTTTATAGATAATTGCTTGCTCTACCGGCATCCACAACAAAAAAATCTATTATTGCTATTGTTTTTGCAAATTAATTAATTATTAAAATTATATACACAAAACAGCAATGCTGCCGTCTAACGGCTCAACGTCAATATGATTGACGGTAGGTAAAATTTTTGTTTAATTTCAAATCCACTCACGTATAAATAAAGTGGCGCTTTAGCTCAATGCTTTTGATACTTGCGCCTCTATATGTCAATTTTAGTAAAATATTTGTTTGATCTGTCATCTGAGCTTCATAATGGAATAAATAATAATGCGAAGACTTCGCACGGGTCCCGCTAGTAAATAGTTAAAAAATTTCTTGATCGCGACAGTAATATTATTTCAATATGTTATAAGATTAATTAGAAAAGTATAATACATTGAGTTTTAAAAAGAAATACTTTTAATCGTAATTGAAATGAATTGAAAACTAAATCATCGTGAATTGCACCATTACTATTGACAATATCTATATCGAAGTAATATCTAATTGCTGAATTCAACAAAAGTCAATTGCGGCAAGAACGGAATATTATAGAAATATCGATTAAGAAATACGAATATTATGACAACGCGAATATTATAGAAATATCGATTAAGAAATACGAATATTATAACAACACGAATATTATAGAAATATAGATTAAGAATTTTTTTTTCACTAAATGTGTACGTTGTATATAAATAACTTTTTTCTGGGATTATTCTGGATTGAAAGACGATGGCAATGTCAACTGTTGTTACTAGATGTTAACCTAAATATATAGTAGCATAAAAAATAATTTTAAATATTTTTTACCTGACTGCGATATATCTAAAATACAGTTTTAGATCCTACGTGTTTATATTATTTACTTATTTATTTATTTACTTATTAAAAACCACATTCCCAACTTACAGAATTGCCTGAAACATTGGGGATGTGGAAGAATATGATAACAAATAGTAAAATAGAAACAAAATGAAACAGGAACTAATAGGATGCAAAAGTAGTAACAATAACAAATAAGGTGGGAATACACAATACTTCGAATAAATATAATTCTAAGTAGTGATTAGTCGTGAACCACCAAGCAACTCCATAACCCCATTGTTAAAGTAGTCAATGGAGTAGAAAACTATATCTGACCTGGTTGAATCTCGCAATACTCCCTTAAATAACGTTAGTACACGAAAAACTGGTAATCGTTATAGGATACTCGTGGGCGCTTCAGGTAGGTGAAATAAACTATGACATGGAAGTAGCCGTCAAATATGTTCATAAGTACGCTGATCAACAAATTACGGATGTATGAATTTCCTTAAGCATTTAATTAATTTTCTTAATCCTATAAAGTTTTTACAACGGAACATTGTCCATTATTTCTGATTGAACATTTACGACTGCTGAAGAGTTTTGAATTTATTTCAATTAACTTAAAAATTAGTTACAAAATTAAGAAATACATAATTAGAAAACGTAACTTGGATGAAAACTAAGAAAATACATAAATAGAAAACGTAACTTGGATGAACACAAGAAGCTAGATAATCATAACGAATATATTTTCTTAAGCATTTAATTGATTTTCTTAATCCTATAAAATTTTTATCACCAGAACATTGTCCATTATTTCTTATTGAACATTTACGACTGCTGAAGAATTTTTAATTTGTTTCAATTAACTTAAAAATTAGTTACAAAACTAAGAAATACATAAATAGAAAACGTAACTTGGATAAAAACTAGGAAAATACATAAATAGAAAACGTAACTTGGATGAACACAAGAAGCTAGATGATCATAACAAATACATTTTGTAAACGAAGGGACGAACGTATAAATATTTAAGTATTATATTGCATAATCTTGATATTTTGAACAGAAATCTTTGATCTTCAATATTCATGAAATTTTAATATTCACTGAAAATTTAAAACGTCTGAATATATTATGCAACTGTTATGCAAAATGCTTTTGACATTTTCTCGACTATATATCTTAAGGTAATATTAATTTTAAGATAGGGAGAATATATATAATAATTAATTAGTGTTCCTAGGAAAATTAAATTTTAATAAAATTTATTTTAGAGATTTTAAAGACTTTTAAATTCAATACAAGGTAGTTTTTTTACGATAATGGAACTCGTGTTTAAAGTTGGACAAAAATAATATCAGGAAAAATATTTCTGTCTTTTTTTGACCAAATATGCCTAGAAAATCTATGAACGTACGAATCACTAGCTATAAATTATAAATAAAATTATACTCTTTTATCATTGTCGTATAATTATTAAATTAAATCTACTATTTAATTAGAAACATAATATCGCTATCAGTCACGTAAAAATATGACATTTGTTACTGTACCTGCAAGTTAATTTATTACATCAAATGTTGAATATATTTGGCGTTAATTTTGTACAAATTCCTCATCAAACATCTTCAGGTGGGATATTAGCAAAGATCTTTGCTAATATCCCACCTGAAGATGTAGTAATGCAACGAAACCTAGGTCGTTGTAAAGAAATGAAAGAAAGTAGAAATAATGCTACATTACGTATTTTAATTTAATTGTGGACATCAAAATGTTATTAATATCAAACTAGTACCGTCCCGGCTTCGCACGGGTATATTTCAGCATAGACAAAGATAGTGTTTAAACTAATACTTTGCAAATTTTAAGAGTGCCAAAACGCAACCCACGCGAAGACGCGTACGGATATAATTAAGTTATTTAAATACAATTTTTCAGATATGTATGGTTTTGTGCCTGGTCGTAGTCCTGCGCCTTATTTAACAAACATACAATAATATTTCGCGACACGACAGATAGGTGCACGTTCACCCCAGTCTCTCCCTACTCCTTCTTCCACTCTTTCCTTATGCGAATATATCGTACGAAACATAATTAAAATATGCATTTCTTCTTTCAAAAACTTTTCATTTCTCTGAAACTACTAGTCCAAATTTTAAAGTGTGAATTATCAATTTTTATCCGTCGAAAGCATTTAAAGCATTAACCGTTATAATATTTATTTTAAAAAAGATTAATAAAATTACCTAAGTATCACTATTTTGTTGCATATATTTTAATTTGGAAACAGGAATTTATGAAAAATAATTTGTGGTTTACCTTTAAAAAATAGAAAAAAAAAAGAATGTATATATATATATATATATATATATATATATATATATATATATATATATATATAAATTTCGCCAGTTTACTTCACGAAAATGCCCAGACCAGCGATTTTTCTTTAACTACTATGATATTACTATGTCTAAAAAATTATAAACCTGTATATACTACACAAACTATAGTAATATGAAAACTTTAATCAATCATATTATGTTATCTATCTAAACTACTTATTTCGAAACTACAAGCTGTTATATTACGATATCTATATATATGGCAAGATGAAAACTATAAGCTATCGCGAACAGAGTTATCGGATCGGAATAATAGTTTTTCGTGAATATCTAAACATAGAAATTATAAAACATTCATTAAATTTAACTTTTTCTTTGCTGATTGGTTTTTTCATCTTTTCCAATTATAAGAGTTTCATATATCAAAAGGAAAAACGAAACACTTATAACAACAATTTCTGTCAGTAATAGCCATTTTTTGCAGAAGTTTTTTGATGTAGGGATTTTAAATTTGGTGTAGTAATGAAACATATCATCTGCATATATCTCAACAGTTAAAACTAAAATAAATTGTTTGGAAGTTTTACATTATTAGGGAAGTATTAAAAAAATATATTGTTAAATTTGTATATAAGTAGCTTTACTCCACGATTTGATTCGCCAGAAATTCGGAATAAGAAAAGTTATTAGACATTTTTTCTCCCTCGTGTGTTGCTCTTGGGTATAAACTGTTATTTAACCAAATTTGATCAAAATCCGTCTACTAAATTATTCCACAGACAGACAGACAAAATTTCTAAAAACAAGTTTTCTGATTTCTATTGTAATTCCTTACGTTTATAAATTTTTTAAAAATATTTTCCGTATAGGGTATTCATTCTATTACAAATTTTTTAACAGTATGAATATGAGAGAGACATAAAATAAGGGCTTCAAAAGATTTTTTTTCAAAATATACTGAAAAAAAAAATTTCAAAATATCTCCAAATTTTTAAAATATGCACAATATTTTAACGTCACATTGTTAATTTTGTATAGCAATTTTACGTCCAACTTTACGTTGAATTAATACTTGTAAATAGTTTAACAGGAGTGCTAAATGTCTATAAGTACCTAAATATATACAAAACCCTTATAGTGCGAGTTTCACTATTTCACATGTTAATTTTTTCAAAACTTAAATATATTTCACACTACGGAGACAAAATTTTCAGTGTTTCATGATTTATACACAAATAAAGATTTTTTCCGTTATATATATACTTGAAAAATCAATAAATTATAAAGTCAGTTACCACTGACTGTCTTATCATGATTCTGTTTGTTTGCATCATTATAATATATCCAGAATTATAACGCTTAAAAAGTAAACATTTGGCAATCGTTTTTTTCTGGGCTTCTAGGTGTATCTTTAAAAATTCAACCCCTTAAGATGAAAAAATACAATTACGAGAATTTCAAATAAGTACAACTAGTGAAACGACAATTTGTATATATTCTTAAATAAATTAGTACATGACAAACAAATCAAATTTAATGCGATCTCAGTCTCACTTTGCGCAGGAAAACCCGTAATCAGACAGAATATGAATATTTATATTGGAAATTTATAATTAATCCCATTCAAAAATTCATCATACTACTTTCATTTCCTTACTCATCGTTAAGTATTCACTTTGTACTTAAAATAGCGCTAAAAATTATATACGCTTATAGAGAACAAATAATAAGTACGAAATCGTCCTTGTCAAAAGGTTTTCTTATTAACATATGCAGCCCTCAAAACGATAATGTTCCTTATAATGTAATATCCATTTTATTTAAATTTTAATAAATGGATTTGTGTGTGAGATGACCTCACCCTTATCTATATAATATATAAAGGAGGAAGTTTGGTTTTTGGGTTCTTTTTTTATTAAACTTATATTTAAAATATCACATTTGATCGCAAAAATTACTTTTTATTAGAAAAGTGATACATTAATTAGGCCATATATTATTATGCTACTGTGTACAGACTCAAAAGAGTAATCGAAGTTATAGTAACATTTGGGGATAATTTCTTAAACTTACCAAGGTAAAAAGAGATCGACTTACTTATTGATAAATATTTCGAGTATTCTCGCCAGCGAGGGGTATATACTCCCGAGCCCATAGGTCGTTGCCGTTTGACGAACGGAGTAGATATTTTATGATTGCGGTGGAGGGAGAAGTCGTGCAGGGGAGAGCATTATCATTAATATAACTCTGTGCAAGTACTTAAAATTATACTCCTATTTATCTGGTACTCTGCCTAGTCAATGTATCAATAATATACCAATATAATATATGTAAGTAATAATACAATCAGACACATATATAATATGTTTCTAAGTATGTTATTAGTTATATCGTATTATATCATGACTAGTCATATCATTAATATAAAGTAACAATAATATATTGAGTAAATTTTTTAACTTTTGTATTATAGTAATATTTTGGTCCACACTATTACTTTTTTACATCGTCATTAAAAATATGAGAGGCTTGGATAAAGAGGTGGAAAAAGAAATAAAACATCTAACCATGAAAGTTAAATTATTATGTTTGAGATATAGACGTTAGAAAATTGGCTATCAATACAATACAAGATAGATTCAGTTATTTTGGTAACGTTGCAGAAATCAATACTATTTTCCAACAGTACATTCTAAACTTATATTAAAGAAACAAAAAGTATGAAAAACGCAAGTTTTTACCCACTCACTAGCCGCAACGAGTATATGAACAGATTCAATAGTACAAAATATTTAGGAAAATTTTAAAAAAAATTAAAAACCTGCTTTTTTAACGAAAAGAATCAAAGATACAAGTCAAATAAGCACAAATTTATTGAATATACTATTAACGATTCAAAAGTATTTTGACCATATCCCATCTCTCTTATAAAATCCAAAGTTGAAATATATTATCAAAAGAGTAAATGAAACTAGTCAACCCAGAACTAATACCATGGGTTTACTGTTGAAAACTTCCTATAATCACCTCTCTTCTCCATCATGGTATCAGGTTCATAGTATCATATTATTTTATTTTTATCAGAATTGCATAACTTTAAAAAGTTTAAAATCGATATGACAATCAGAAGTGGGTAAACATTTTCTAGTATATTTGTTTTTGTACACATCTATAGGTACACAGACATGAAGCTAATAAAAAGTTTAAAAAAAGGATGTTACAAATACTACTTTAAAATAATTTAATATAATATAATATAATAATTAATAATTTAATAATTTAATTTAATTAAAAAAAAAAAAGCAAATAATTAACCAAAAACTTAGAATGATCCTTAAATGAGGATTATAAATTAGGGAGATAAAGAAAAAAACATTAGTTAACAAGACGCAAGGTCGGACATTCCTTTAAAAAAAGTTACTTGCACTTCAGGAAGTTAGTTACTCTGGTCTAATGTTCCTAAGTCAGACTAAATATCAATTGGAACTTAATATGATAATAAATACGTAACGATTATAGACAGCAATTATTGGTGCATGTACAGAAAGTTAATCCGGAAAAATATCAGAATTAGAAATACTAATTTAAAATAAGAGTTTTGACCCACGACTTAGCTCGTGTGGACGTGGCAATGGTATTAAAAATGGTTTTAAATTTAAAAAGAACAGAGTCGAGGAAATAGCGAAAAAAGGAAAAAGGATACGCCCTGAAGTCGCCGTAGGCTTATAGGTTGATCTGACGTATTTTTATATTTTAAAAAAATCATGTCTATATTGAGACAAGTTTATTAATTTATATTTAATTTCACACTAAAATCTCTAAGTATGAAAAACTTCAGTACATAAACAAACCTGCTTAAATTATTATTTAGGACATATAAATATAATTAATTTGAAAATTTAGTTTCAAAACCTATAAAATATTTTTCATAAAATATTGTTTATTACTGAAGGATTAAAAAAATGTTTCGTGTTAAAATAACCAATATGCCACAGGTGGAAAATAAGTTAAAGATTATGAATACACGTTATTTATATTGTCGAAAATTTGTGTGATTGGAAATCGGTAAAATTTTGAACCGATTTTTCATTTTTCTTGCTGATTTTTGCTCAAGTTATATTACTAACTCATATTTTTCCCATATACTAATACAAACCTAAAAAAAATCTATACCACGGATGAATAAATACTTCGTTATGTAAAACTAACCTTGGCCTTTACAATTTTAACATTTCATCAAAATCTTGAATTACGAAACTGATTAAAATTTTATTTAATGCTTAAATATTCTCAGACATATTCCGCCTCGTGGAATTAATACCATGATAAACAATATAAAGCAGATTGTAAGCGTCTTACCATCTTGCCTATATTGAAATCTATTTAAGCCTCTTATGACTTTCTCTGCAGAGTAATTAATTACTAAAATATGAAATGGATTTAATTTCAGCTAAGTGAGATGAGACTATGAATTTTCTATTTACATTATTCTCTTCAAGCTTTTTAATTCAAAAGTAACAAAAAATTCAGGGAATTATATATTATATTATTATGACTATTCTGCAAAAAAAATATAAAAAGCAATAAAACATTTGTTTAAGAATTTTTAAGCAAAAACGTTTGATAAAACCTTAAACATATCTTATTTTTAAGTTATAGTTTGCTTTTACCTCTTGCACATTTAATATTGTACCTCTTACATAGTTCTGGAAATTTTTGGTTTTAAAACTATAATTACTACAAATGAATACTCAAAATTATTTACTTATATCTCAAATTTTTAATATTAAAGTGTAAAATTGGTCTCTGTAAATAAATTTTGCAGAAATTTTAAGGGAGGCTTAAGTACCATCTGTTTTTAATTTTTTTTTCCAAATGCATATCAATACAATTGCTTGGGATATATGCTTGGGATATATGTGGAATTTAAAATTATATTTAAAATGCTTATTTCATTTTATTTCATTTGAAATTATATTAAATTTTAAATTAATATTCCGAATTCTTTTAGTAGACGCTTTATCGCGTTAATTTTAATGTATAACTGAAAAGGTTTTTTCATTAACTATGCAATCTTCATTATTCACTTCGAAAGTTACATTAATTTTCGTTAGCATAATGTCAATATTTAGGAAAACACTAAACGAGACTTCAGAGTAAAGCAACAACATAGATCACGGTTTCAAATCAGTAAGTGCTTCAAAGCGAGGTTACATAGAGCCAAATGACTTTCCAAAGCATCCCTGATAGATTAACTGTCAGTCGAGGCACTTCAACAACGATAAACAACTTTTTTACGCTGTTCATATTGGGGTTCGTGAAATTGGAGCTATGAGGGAGTAGCGTAGAGAAATTTAGGTTGATTTAAGTGATGGTATCAATATTCAACTAATTTATAATATTATTTTACATACTGATGTAATTTGAGATAGTATATGTTTGTAGATATTAATAAACCCCATCAGTTGACCTTTATGCCTCAATGGAGTGTGGTACACGTTTCCTCGAAACGTAATTACGAAGACTACGAAATATGTAATGAATGTTATTTTTGGATTATACAATAAACATACTCTAGTAGTTTTTTAAGTCTATTACTTTAAGTGATAGTAAACATTTTCAACTATTTTATAATATTATTTTACATATTATATATAATACAATAAACTCCATCAGTCGACCTGTATGAAATGAACTGTGATACGCGTTTTATCGAAGCCCAATTAGGAAGACTAAGAAATATGTAATGAATGATATTTTTGGATTTTACAATCAACATACTCTAGTAGTTTTTTTAAAGTCTATCCGTCTGTCCATATATATTACTAATGAATTTATTTAAGTAAGTATTAAAATCCTATGGCCTGAATCTTTTAAAATATGTCCTTTTAATGGTAAGCGGAAATTATTACATAAGCGGAACCATAATTTGCTTATGATTTTAAAGTTAATGTCTGCGCTAATTAATATCTTTTATTCTAATTGTTATCGCCTGTTTGTTCCTTACTAAATATAGACTCCAAAATTGTTGAAAAAATACCAGTTTTTACAAGTTTTCAAAAATAAGGTTTCGTCTACGGTTTCGGTCGCATGGGCTTTCAAGCAAGATGGCAAGGACTTTATCCAATGAGACCTTATGAATGTACGAAATTTTACGTAAATTTTTCCAACTGTTGATGCGTATTTGCATGATAAATATTCGTCCTTTCGCATTCATAACGTTATTGAAATATTTTTGTCTATAATCTGGACTTTCCTCAATTTTGATATCTTTCAAAGACACCAAAGATATTTTTGCAGAATGATGACTTTCTTTTATCTCTATACGTCTACAGTCTCTTCGCATAAAGGCGCGCAAGTACGGTGGGGAGACAGATCTGGTCGCACCGGCCCAGAACGAGTAAAAACTCTGATGGGAACGATTCTACGATATGCATATACAGAATGTTTTGTAGGCAATGACAATATATTCTTAATACTACATTTCAATTTGTTCACGGAAAAGACTTCAGAATTCCAATAGTGACAAAGGTCAAAACTATGTAGGTGTATTGTATTTATTATGTAGTCCACGAGAGTGAAAAAATAGGCAAAATCTGCAGTCATTATTAAAACGGAAATACATTCCTAATCTTGTTGAATTTAAAGTCCCCAATCTCCTTTTGATAACGGATCAAAAAAGGATGTTCCGTATTTCACAACACAAAATACGCAATCGTATACTAATTCGGTACGGGGAGTAAATATTGTTTTTAAATCTTAACTTCTTTATTTTATCTTATATATATTTAATACATTTTGAACATCGAACAAAGCAATAGCATTTCAAAGTACCGGAAAAATCGCAATGCAAAATATGAAAATGTGAAAATGAAGGCAACAACGTAAATTGTATTATTACCATTTTAACGCCCAGCATGTAACACGATATCTAAGAGTTAGGTTATACGAATTCAAATAAATGATCCTTTGAAATCAAATATCTGATCGATGTAACGAATCAACGATTTTGTACTACAAAGGACTTTCGCTTTGCCCGAATGAAAGTAAAGATGAAACAAAGGTATACAACTGAGAGACGATCAACCTAATAAAAAATATATGTTTGGTTTATTTATCTATACTTATAGATATAATACGAGTATAATGTCTATTGAAATATGATTAATTATGAAGGGTTACCAATCTGTTATTATAACAATTTATTCTGAATAAAATATTTTGATTATATATCTTTTGAATCTGGGTTAAACGAAGTCGAGACGAGTAATTGAGATTACATAACTATTTCTGAGTAAACTTTAAAAATATATATTAAAACCGGCCAAGTTCGAGTCTCGCTGGCATTTATAATCACTAATATGGAATTTCCAGCTCTACAAGCTTTTGATAATATATATATATATATATATATATATATATATATATATATATATACATCATTAATATCTCAAAAACTGCGTACTCATATTTTTCCTGCAACTTTTGTGTTAGCTTTTAAAAAGTTACATATTTATAATTTCAGGTTCCGTGCCTTAGAAATAAGAGGAGAATATATTTTTTTGCATACTTTTCAGTAGATCTCTGAAGATTTTCTACCCAAAAATTATGAAAAACTTATTCCTATACGTCTAATGTATGAGCATTAGATGTGCCAAATTTTAATCTCGAACTCTAAGTTAGTTAAGGTTTGGAAAACTTAATAAATGAATATATAATGTACTTCACAGTATGATAAAGTGGAAATGGGATAGATTTCTGTTACAACGAATGTGGTGAACTTATTATTTACTAGCTTATTATTTACATAGGCTTTTCAAACTCATTATACGTCTTTTTATAATGTTTTTCTCATAATGTTTTATAATGTTTTTAACGTCTATTTTCACCAGCTAATTTAATCTCTTCCTCATTTTAAATTTCGATATGAATATTTTAGCTATTAGATACATGTAGGTTAATATGATTCATTATGATGACTAGTTTCTATCTCAAGCTATTTCTGAGAAAAACCGTAACAGATGGACAGACGGATTTGGCTTGATTTTATAATCGTTATGTTTTTCCTTTTGAATGTATGTATAAATAAAAAATACAAAGGAATACAATTTTCAATTTACGAAATGAAATGTTTTGAATTTAATCAATCAAATAAAATATTACCATTTTATTGTAAAATTTATAATCACTATTTACAAAATAAAAAATTTGTTTTGTCTTTTAAAATGACGCGATAAAATTTATTTTTGATTGATATTCTATTAAAAAAATTGGTACACTCTAAACGTGTTGTACAGTATATTACACTTTATCTTTCCTGAAATGTCCCCTTTATTTGCCAGAGTTGTAATAGAAACAGTAATATCGCAATCCTCCATAAAATCGATGATTTCCATTAAAGTTGATTTTAAATACCAGTAAAAAAACCAAAAGCCAACAAGCACGAGTGGAACTCGTACCACGATGGCTCTGTACACATTTAAAAACTTATAAATAATTAAGGGTGCAAAGTACTTGCGAATGTTTATCTTTCACAACGTGAATATAATGTCTCCTACATCTTTCACAGGTAAAAAATATGGTGTATACATAAAAAATTATAAGATAAAAGATAGTCGCTATAATTTCTCTATAAACATATGCTTCTAAAAACCGTTTATTTTTATAATTTTAGTTTGAGTAATTACGAGGATAACGAAAATGAAAACATATTATTTATAATTTTTTTAGTATAATTCTTAATATGTTCTACCTAAAATTTAAAAAAAATATTCGTCGCATAAAAGAAAAAAAATCATTCGGGCCCTTTCTATTAGCCATTTCAGAAGATACCCCACAATATACACGAAATAAAAAAATATTTTTCAATCACTTAAGTACAAATAATGACATAAAATTATGAGCGTTTCCTTTTTGGTTTTTAGGTTCCGAACGGTAAAAAACTCAATAGTCAACTTAGCAAAGTGGGGAAACCTATACGATCAACAAAACGTTTCATTAAATATAACAACTATCAAATTCACAAAACATGGATTATGTTCAAATAAAATAAGTCTTACTGCACCAACAAATACCAAACTGCCAATGCCTAGACTCACCGTAACTTCTTATCAAACTTCATGTCACGTTTGTCACAGTTGACGTGAAAAATATTTCAGAAAAGCTCACAAAACATTTTCCGATACAAACTATAATAAGAACTTTTATCGCACCCAATCCATACACGTCCAAATGATAAAGCAAACTTTATTCCCGGCAGGAAACAAGCTTTTCAATTCCAATTTTAATAAATTGTCTTCTTACACTGCAGACTCCTTATCCGTATGCCCCATATCCGGTGCCAACATATATCTGTCGACATTTTTGGCAAGACATAAACAAATGTTTTATTCATTCTCGGAATAATAAAATATGCTCCTTGACTGCGCCAGACAGTGCTTTAAAAGCCTTGCATGTTTTAATAAATAACATCTGGACAAAACTCACCCTGCATATAATATTCGTATTGTTGCAGAAAGAAGCCTTTCATCTTGATTATATTATTTACGAGTAATTATGTTATTTATGACTAATAAATATCAGTTGAACTCATAAATTTATGCAGGGTTTACGCCGCCCATACTTGAGGTTTTGATAAATGGTCAAGGATAAAGGTGGCTATTTGTTATTTCCGTTTTATTTTGAGAGTAAATAATGGCTTCAGCCCCAAATCCCATCTCGGGCTGTTTGTAATGTGATACTTCACAGCGGTTTTAGCAAAGATGCAAATTAGGAGACAAAAAATATGTTCTTGTAAACATTGTGACAAAAGTGTGAGTTTTTGAAACCATTTATCCTATACGCTTGATTGAATATAAGCAAAGTAAAAAAAATAAATATTTGAGAGTTTTTTTAGAAATAAAACTCAACATTTATAGCTTTGAAATTAGTTTTATGGAGCTTTCGAATTTTCTCCTAGTTATATAAAAAATAATTATGTAAAATTAAGAAAACTTTGCTTTTATTCATTTTTTTTGCAATCAATGTAAAGTATTGTCAGCCAGAAACTATTTGCAGGAACATATTATAACTTAAACCAAAAAATTATTATATCAGTGTTAGGGAATAACCAAGATCGACTGCACATTTCAAGTTTTGTAAATTTAGTTTAAGTGTGTTTCTGATAACGTCGATTAAAGAATATATTGAAAAGCAAGACATTAAAAAATCTTTGTATGTTTGTGCAGGTGCGCGAGCATGGACTTAATACACTATGAATAAATGTTATAAGCCTAGGTGCGTGAGTGTATTTTTATGCTTGTATTCTAATATTATAAATCTATAATAAAAGAAACCTTACAGGATCACTTGGTTGTCCGTCCACCGTCTCTCTGTTTTTGTCAGAAACGGTTGGAGAAATAGAATTAAATTAATATCGTATAAGACCTATAGCTTAAAGTTTCAAGTATTTTGGTTCATGCAATAAAAACATATGACATAATAAAAATATAAGTACTTCTGGTCGATTAACAATCTGCAAAATCGGCATAATACGGTAGTTGGCTCATTCTAAATTTTTATATTTTTCGTAAAATATTGTGAAATATAAGTTAATTAAAAAAGCAAGTCTTGAAAAAAATTCGAAAATTGATTGAAAAATAAGCCAGTTATAGACTTTTAAATTTGAAGATACGGATAGAGTTGGGTGTATCCCTGTCTCTTTTCCTCTCGTAGAATATAATGTGTGCTATTAAAAATAAGCTCACAACACAGTATTACTGTCCTTCTCTAAAGGTTAAATATCAACTTTTGTAACTCAGTCAATTATTAAGATTATTAAAAAAAAATTTCACTTTTCATCAGCTTGTACCTTGAAATTATGATTAATTAAATAAAAAAACACCCAATTGGAGATCCTATAGCACCAGTTACGTTTTGAAAATATTATGTACCGAATGTATATAAATGCCCAAAATGCATACGGAATTCTCGAATTGTGAGTTCTTCAAGTGTTTGACTAAAATTTAATGAAACTACGTGATGTAATATTATTTCTACTTTCTTTAAGTTCTTTAATACGACCTAGGTTTCGTTGTATTACAACATCTTCAGGTGGACTATTAGCAAAGATTCAGCAGCAAAGATTCAGCAGCAAAGATTAAGTATCTTTGCTAATAACCCACCTGAAGATGTTGTAATACAACGAAACCCAGGTCGTGGCAAAGAACTTAAAGAAAGTAGAAATAATACTACATCACGTAGTTTCATTTAATCGTGAATAATGAATTTCTACAAGATTAACGACAAATATATTCAATATCTCAACTTTACAGTATATAGTTAAAATTCCGTCATTACCTTGGTGTAAGTAACTTGCTTTAAGTACGTTAGTATTGGGTATATACTCATTACACACTAAAAATTCATCATAAAACAAAAATATCATCCACAGAAGGAACGGTTGAAATATTTTTGTTTTTTTTTCTCTTTGCAGTCATATTAATCATTCAGTTCCGTCCTTAACGTAAACCAGGCGTATATTTTGTTCATTCAGGTCATGCCTGTTTATCTACCCTTTTTACGACATTCAATAACACTCCATTAGTCCCGACCTGCACTCCATCATTAATTTTATTTAAGGTCACTTGAACAAAATATCGCAATGAAAGAATATCATATACAGTTTTAGTAAAAAGTTGTTATGATTATTTTTGGTTATTCTGTTATGTTTTGATTTAAGAAATCGATTCGCTGGAGTCTTAGTAATTAAGAATAGATAATTATTATAAATAATAACTAATAGTTTTCATTTGGTAAACTGAACTTATATTATATTATTGTAATTTTCATTAAACTATACATTTATTTTTTTTCAAAGATTTAACGATGCATTACAGGTAATATATTCACGTATATTATACAATTAATGGTATAACAAATTAAAACAAGAGTAGATATATATTAAAGATGAATACAACATACATAAATACTACAAAAGATAACGTCAACATAATTCGACAAATTCACTTTCACTCCTCATAAACTAATCACACTCTGGTGCAAGCGTGATCGTGTGGTTGAGCGGTTCGATACGGTGGGAAACTAGGGGATTCCGATATAATTCAGTTCTAGAGAGTGGTAAAGCCAACTGGTGGTAATTGCGTGAGCACAGGAAATAATCAGATACGAGGAACGAAACCTTATTCAATTATGCAGGGTATTGAATTCCTTTAATAACTGAGAGATAAATTTCATAACCGCAACATCTCTTCTCAGTTGGAAAGAATGGAAACCTAGCATACCTAAGAGGAAATCGGTAGGAAGTAGAACGGAAAATAACAATACTGTCACGTATACAGATATCGGAGGAACATCTTTCTTCAATTATCAAGCTGTAGACGAATTGATGACATGGATTGATAATCTTTTCCTTTTCCTGAAAATCTTTTTCCAACTTTCCGAAATGATTTTGTGGCTACATCCGCCATGCGCGCAAGAAACGATTTAATTTTTTATAAGTAAAAAATGCAGTCGGAAATAAAATAAGATTAAGAAAAATTTTCTAACTAGAATCTAAAATAATATTTAAATTATATATTTGGTATCATATAATATCAAAGAAATAAAGACTAAACTAACCTAAAGAGGAAAAAAATCAATTGATTCAGTCCGTCACTATCTTATGTGAATCAAACCGACTTTATGAATTTTTCACTTACTTTTGGCGCATAATTCCTAAACAGAATTAATATTATGATATTATAGATAAACAAAGTTACTTATTTTCAATAAAAGTGGGCAAGTCAGAAAAACTAGCCAGGTGAACATTGAAACATGTATGAAATGGAATTGTCGAGTTATGTATATTTCTTAGAATTGTTGGTTCTAGTTAAGTTAAATAATTATAATTGAAATTTCTATCCAAATATTAGTGTTTAGAATTTTTTTATACTTTGAAATAGATTGTCTTGAAATCAATAAATTAGAATTTATTGGGACTGGAAGTCATTGCTATCACTTCGAACCCTATCATTTTGTAAACAAATCTAAAAAATGTAAAGAGATAGATAAATTGAACGTTACTTTCATTTTAAATAACCTATCCAATACCCTTTTGGACAAGATGTAGAAAAAACCTGACCAAGTAGTAGCCTGGGCATTGCAAACTTCCTAGTATACCATATATTTGAACAAGGGGGACATATATACCATCATTACATTTTTCTGTGAACTTTGAGTAAGTTACTAAAAATCGTGAGTTTTATTGTGAAGCATCCAAAGTTTTAAAGACAACATGCGCCTTGCGATTCGGCCAGTTTTGTACATTGTCGGCTTTTTCTAACTTTGTGCGGTCAGCTTCGCGTCTAGTCTGCCATTCGGCCAGCTTTGCGTCTTGACGTCTTTTTCCGATTTGCATTATTTCTTATTTACTAATACTTACAAATTGATTCGTGTATATGGCGTATTGAATTAAACTGTTTTAAAGGGTTTAAAGGATTTATTTACAATAAATTAGTAAGAAATATATCTGTGATGAATTATTTCATAAAAATTTAAAAATAATATTAAATTAATATCTTATTATTAGCAACTATCAGAGCATTTGTTTTTTTTCGTTTTCGCTTCGTTTATACAAAAATATTTCAATACGAAAATATAAAAAAAATTTAATGTTTCCAAAATTATGAAAAAAATATTTTGATACAACAATAAATGTTTGAAAAAATCGCTATTTTGTCTTATTTTGCTCCACCACATAAATTTTTCATATAAATATTTTTCTGTGTTAGTTAATGAGATATACACGAAAAAAAATTTATTACTACGCCAAATTTCAAGTTTCTACGTCATACTGTTTCTGAGAAAAACAACTGAGAGAGACTGATAAACTTACACATGAGAGCATTTGTTACCGTTTCTAGGGTTCCGTCCACCCAAAAAAAAAAAACTTGTAAGTTCAAATTTTTTATTGTTTTTTAGGCTATTCGTCTGTCAATTAAAACCCTTTTTCTCAGAAATGGCTTGTAATGCCCAGCGGAAATAAATTTCATATACTGAGATTTACAGTCTTATATTGCTGTAAAAATTAGAATTTTTCTTTCACATAACAAAAAGACTTCTAAAACCTTTTTTTTTACTTTTAACAAAATCTTACAGACAGATCATTAAAACCTACGTAATATTTCCGGTCGATCTATAATCTTGAAAGAACGGCATATTTGGAGGTCGTACACCACGAGTAACAAAAGAAATAAAAAGAAATTATATTATAGGTAAATCTATGTGGGTTTACACATCCTTTCAAATATGCGCAGTTGACAGTTTTAGGAGACAATATATTTCTGTTCTAAGAAATTTAAAAATTGTTTATAAATTAAGGGAAATACTATTTACCATTAAATATTTATAAATGCCTAAATATGTTTCAAATCCTCGTAGTGCGAGTTCTGCTTATATTTGGCGAGTTTTTCCTTTCAGAACACGTAAACTAAAAATTTTTTTTTTCATTACAGCAAGGAACGTATTTTTAATATTTTATTACCTATCCTAAGTTATATTACTATAAAAAAGAATTTCTTTTTAAAAATCTAATGACTTAGATCTAAAACTGCGAATATTGTCAGGCTCTGTTAAACCAACGTACGGACTATGGAAAGGAAGTAATTATAAAGGTTTTTCTTTTAATATGGAACCATAAAAACATTTCTTTTGTTGTGAAACTTCCATTTCAAATTTTAGAAAAATTCATGAACTTAAATATAATGCATGAATTTTAGTACCTATTGAAAATGACACACACGCATATAAATTTGTATCCGATATTAAACAAGAGCTATTTATATTTCTATTACCATATGGTTAAATGTGGTGAAATTGTTAATAATATTAATGTTGGTCACTGATACATTGCGTATTCGATATTTTATTCTAATATTGGAGTAGTTAATATTATCCAAAGTTTAAGTATGACAGTTAAGCAAGTTAAATGGATCGACACATAGTTATCTCTCTCATATAATTTTTAATG
Source organism: Druceiella hillmani (assembly GCA_039881145.1). Lineage (NCBI taxonomy): Eukaryota > Metazoa > Arthropoda > Insecta > Lepidoptera > Hepialidae > Druceiella > Druceiella hillmani. Next base: position 1,223,387 of record JAYKKI010000115.1, read on the forward strand.
ACCATAATGATGCCCTACTACTCGTACAGAATCAAGTTAACTAGTTATTAGATAACAAATTACTAATCTTCCGCGTCATGTGAACTGTTGACATAATTTTAACTAATGAAGTTAACTAAGATACATTTGACAGCATACACCGAACAATGAACTTTCGCGTAATTTATGTTTGTCCTTAATGCATTTGTTGTTACTTTAAAGGTACCAGTCTTGTGCAATTATTTTTCTAAAAAAAATTAAAAATATTTTCTTAAATAGTTTGAAATATGTTGGAAACCATCTGATAAAAAGTAAAAGCTACATTTAAATATTTGTGTGATTCAATATATTTATGTAAATTTTATAGGTATTTAGATGAATTTATTACGATATAAAATTTATCAATGTTTATATATATATCTATTATATATTATTTATCAAATGATATTTGGTAATAATTTAACTATGTACATAAACTACTTAAGCTTTCATCTAAACTAATATCTCTTTCGAAAATTTTCTAAGACAATAAGGCAATAAAAGCAAGCACACGAGTTTAAATTATTTTTTTTCTCTAATTCTTTGTTATAGAATATATCGCAAAAATGAGGAATACCAGGTTTATATGAAATTTAAATTAAAAAGAAAAGTATTTTAGCTGAATTTTATTTAGGGTGTAATAATATTCTTCAAGATGTAAGAATATATTTTTTTTAAATCACATTAAAAAATGAAAAGTAAGCTATTAAAGAGAAAATGTATAATTAATAATAAATAAAAACAATTTTCACGCATTTCATCTATGATGAGAAAATATTGTTTAAGATGAAAGAATGTCTTTTCTAATCACTTCCTTAATTATATATTTTTTAACAAAACTAAGGAATAGAAAGTGAGCGATTAAGAAGAAGAAAATATCTAATGAAACTAAATAAAAAAAAATTCTCAAATATTATCTAAGGCGTAGGAATATTTTGTAAGATATAAGAATATCCTTTTTTGAAACTCCTTTTAAGTATAGACACATGGCAAAATTTAGGATTCAAATGTGAACTCTTAAGAAGGTGAAATATTGAAATCGAAATTAAAGAAGAACGTCGAAACTCTTATTCGACGTTTTGGTGACCAACATTTTAACAAAACCAAGAAATTTAAAGTGACCGATTAGGAAGAAGAAAATATTCACTGAAACTAAATAAAAAAAAATTCCCGAATATCATCTAAGCCTTAGGAATATTTTGTATAATATAAGAATACGCTTTTTTGAAACTCTTTCTTAAGTATAGACATGTAGCAAAATTTATGATTGAAACATAAACTATTAAGAAAGTGAAAAGAAAAACAAATTAAATTAAATAAAAACGTCGAAACTGTTCGACTTTTCTGTGAGAAACTTTCATAAAAAATTTAAACAAAACTCCCGCTTGCAACAAATAAATTTAAGACATAAATGTTTCTAATTATAATACATAATGTATATCTACAAACTTAACGCCAAATATATTCAATACATAAATATTTACAAAGCTTTTTTCGATGCCTGACTCATCTGACCAAAACATGGATCCTTAAAAGAATCGAGACAAGCAATAAATGTAATATTTGAAACCAAAAACATAAATAAAATTATTTCAACGTAATTTTTTTACCACTCGCTCCGACCCCTTTTCGCCCGCAGTAATATTTACAGCGCACCAATATCATTAATCAAATTTTAGCGTTTCACAAAAACTGAAGTTCATTTACGTGGAACTTCCAGCACTTCCATATCTTGGGAACGCTTTCATTTTGATTAATGACTTCCGCTTATTGTTGTTGTTGATATTCGCCGCCGTCGCTGGGAGTCACCTTAACTTTTATTCTCTCTTAATGCCCGTCACCCTTCAACACTTGGACGAAAATCTAAATCGCATAAGTTTCTCGTCGTCGAAGATTATATTGATCGAACTCCAGCTAACTTTTCCAGTTTAATTTAATTCTAGCGATGAGGTAATTAAATTTAAATGACAAGTTTGTCATTTAAATGTAATTTGCTATTTAATAAGCGTATTTTAAAAAAAAATTATACTAAGCAAAAGTAGATATTAATTTAAGATTTAATAAGGTTTATTGAAATGAATGTGCTAATTAAAGAATTGTAAATAGTCAAACGTAACGTAATACATTTTTATATGATTAAACAAAAATACATTTTTTGAAATAGAATTTTAGATATAATCTGAAACTATTTTATCATCACTGATATTGTATGATATTCAAAAATTACAGGAGAAGCACATGGATTATCACCTTGTTCAAGTACATATAGGTACGGTTTTAAATTAGAATCTCGATGGTATTAAATAACCAAACTACGAGTATATACATAGTTAAGATACTACTGGCTACTTATTTCACTTGGGATCCAAAATGTGATTAAAGACATAAGAATGTTTATTATTTACACTGTAAAAATGCGAAAATTTTCTGAGGGAAATTTAACCCTCAGACAATTTTCGCATCTTTACAATTATTTGAATGGCATGACGTTTTAATATTTTGTACTTTACCGAATTTTATTTACTTATCGCAGATATTCAGCAAGAAATCCGAGTCAATTTATTCTTAATTAAAAATTGCCAAAGGCTAAATTTAATTTAAATTTACATATTATTTAGTTAAAAGTTGAAATACCAACATTATTAGTTTTAAAGGTTGAAAGACAAATTTCATTAGGGAAATGTTTATTCTGAGTTGCAAAGAATAGAAATATGGTATACCCTATGGACTAAGATGCTAAACTTGGGTATGTACTTAGATTTCAAGCGTAATTTTATGACCCATGCGCGGTATATTGATGAAATGATCGAGGTGGCCTTGCTTGTTCTATTTGTTTTGATCCTCAAAATAATGTAAAATGCAATATACCTGAGAATATAGGCTACTGATCCAGGCTCTGCTGTGCATCAGGGTCCGTCAAATTGGAAGAGTCCAACTGAAGTCGCAGCACACGCCGTTTATGACTCTGACCAAAGCTTATAGACATTTCTTAACAGAAATATTCAACTTTGAACACTCTCTTAATTCTTTTCATTATCTCTCCTTTCTCTCTAATGTATCTTATCTTTTAATCTTGCGATCAGGTAGCGCGCAACTAACTTCCAATTACGGCATGGGAACTCTAGGTCTAGCCTGAGATGCAACGACATGATATGGCGCATTCGGCACAAATTTACATTGATTTGCATTTAGAGATAGCCTGGCCTGTAACTGCGGTTGTTAAACGCAGGGTGTGGAACACATCTCGTATAACTGCAGGGAGCAAAGTAATACGCGTAAAACTTATTGGAGAACATGCGTTGAGATAATGGAGTTCTTTAGAACGTGGTTTTCTGGGACGCCTTGGCTTAGTTGGGAGTGGACGGAACTGGGAGTCATTTAAAACCTTTGCTAAATGAGTTTTATAAAAAATATAAGTGTTAAATGACTTTTGTCATGAACATCCTTTAAACCATCGAAAAGGTAGAAACTTCGATATTATATAGGTGACACTATTGTAAGATCTTTGAACGTCCTTTCTATTGTACAAGGGGTATATTTAGGAAATGGGCACTAAGATAACTCGAAGGAAAGGTGGGAATAGTATTCATGTACAGATATCGTAGGAACGTATTTTGCACAAATTCAATCACCAAGATGTACTTGGCTTCGTGTGGACTCCAAATAATTCAGCTGGATTCCAATTGTCTTTGTGTTAATGAAGTTTACAGCAAGCGAAGTGATGACGTACATTGAAAATTCTTTTGAAACGTTTTTTCACTACGTCTGCTGTATGGCACGAAACGTCAATATCGGATCAAATCTGACTACCAAATCAACAAGCTCATTCAAACAGTCTGGATTATACATATTAATAAAGCTAAGTATATTTAGTGACGTATTCAACTCAAAATTATGGTTCACGAAATCGAGCAAGCGAAAAGAAAATGATAAACGCAAGAAAAGGATATAGTTAGATAATATAAATATCCTATACTTAACACTTTTCTCCCAACAAAAACGACGGACAAAATATTATTCGATAACATTCAAAAGGACTTTCGTGAGTCGTTCAATACAATTTTATCGGGTCATATAATTCGAAAGGTTTTTAATGTTATGTTCGATTACAATGTTTCTGAGGAATTGTATAAGTAATAATTTTAACTTATCCTACTTGTATATAAAACTTATCCTACTTATAGAAAGCTTGTAAAACTTTAACATCGATGTTGTCAAGAATGGTCCAATTAAATTTTTTTAAAACTTAACCACAATACATTTATATTTTGCTCTTTGTTTAACAGAGAGAAAAGTTGAACAAACGCGTAGGTGGATGGTAAATGTCTACATATTTAAATCAACGACTATAGAAACGACAAATTTCGACGTATTAGTAAAATTTAAATAATCTTCCTCTGTCATGTTTCTTAATTGAATGCCTCAAAAAATTGCGACTTATCGATAAATCATTTTGAATTCATACTCATGTAGTAAGTAGTAATAAAAGAATGTAAAATTACCATTTTGTACAGTTCTTGGTAAAATTGGAGTTGTTACTATTATCAGAGGGATACGGTACCTTTTAAGAAAATTATCTTGCTGTCAAAGGTCACCCCATAAAAGATAGCTTATTCAACAAATTTCTGTCTTCCAGTTATAATTACATAACTTATATTTTTTTAATGTTTGACCCAATTCAAATCCGCCTTGTGTGACTCTACGCTATATAATTATTTTCAAGTAGATACTACTAATTTCCCTAAAGAAGTGCTCCAAAATATATAAAAGACCTTATTTGTGTATTATAAGCTCTACTGTATTGGAAGTTTCATAAGATTCATATAAGATGTTGATAAGCTTTTTAGACAAATTCTGAATGAATTTAGTGAAAAAGATCAGTACTGCTTGCTTAGTACTGTAAATATTAGTACGCTAAGTTATGATACAAAAGGAATTTTCCTGGTGTAGATATTACACATATAGAATATAAAGTTAAGTAAAATGAAATCAAAAGATATATATATATATATATATATATATATATATATATATATATATATATATATATATATATATAGGTAACGAAACTTTAGACGAATTTTGAACACAGAAAATGAGCACACAGTTTCTATATTTGCGTTCAGTTAATTCCGTTATCTAGAAGCATATAGTTTAAAGGACCATGCTGAGTTATTAATGTGTACTCGTTTTAGAATGTAGTTCAAGGTTGTGGAATAAAAGGAAATGGAATTTAGATACCCGGTTTGTACATCGTCAAATTATCGGATTATTGGGAATATAAAGAAATATGAATGTCAGGTACGAGTGGAACTCGCACTACGTGGCATCCATACACATTTAAATATATACAAATATTAAATCATACATAATATTCGTATTATACTATTTACAACATTTTAATTTTTTTCGAACGAAAATATATTGCCTCCTATATATCTCACAGGTGCATGTTTAAAAATAAAATTCTTTTTCTGTGAAATAACTAAAATTAATGATATAAAATTGTTTGCTTCACTTGTGCTATGGGACCTTCCTTTTTACCGAATTTCATGATTCTAGGTTAATGCGAAGTAAATAAAACGTTATGACTTACTTGCGAGTGGTAAAAAATACGGCATAAATGGTCGTATTTTCAGGATTTTTTTTATTGCGGTAACTTAGAAGCCCTAATTCGTTAACAACTTCAAGGGCCTGTAGACCAAAGCTTTTGACATTTATTTCAACTTAATACCTCTATGCGTTCATAAGAAAAATGGTCTTGATCGGCAGACGAACATACCGACAAACAACGTAGTGATAATATAATGATTTCATTTTTCTTTTGAGGTTAGCTGAGTTGCTTGTTCGTTTTGAGGCTACCTTAAAATATAGAAGATAGAGGTTACGTTGCTCATGAATCATTAGTCATTTAAGACGTAACCAATTCTTAGGTTTATGGTAACTTTTTAAGGTCGAAAATGTACCGAATACATAGGTTTTGAGTCATTCAAATTTATTGGGGTAATATTTATTTAGATTTGAATAACACACGTCTTCAAGATCAAGGGTGGATAAAAGTAGATATTGACAAACGTGTACTTTGATTTAAAAGGGAAGAAAGTTTTGAAGCCTTAAGAGAATCCGCTCTTGCGGTTTATTAAAAGAAAATATTACGGATAACGTCAATTAATTGATAGCGCCACATGAGATATTGATAAATCAGTATATCTAGATCTTTTAATGTTAAAATGAAAGGGAAAACAAGACCATCAGTGTACAGCTGTAGTAAACCAGTTACATAATAAACAGAAATTCCCATCTGTCAATAGTGATAGCCTGCATTTCTATTAAACCGAAGACGTTTATTACTAGCCCACTGACTAATTAAATATAGGCCTGCATTCAAGCAAAAAGTTTCATCAACGCTATCAATGGTCATTATATGAGGAAAACTAAGTGGCCATAGGAATACAGGAAAAATAATCAATTGGAATATATGCAAGAGTTTCAAATAAGAACGGAATGAAAATTTACTTCTCAGAAAAATTCGTTACTTACTTGAGAATATTAATATTTAAATAAATATATATATATATATATATTAGACACTAATATTGAATTTAAAATACAGTTTAATTTAACACGTTGTTTTAACTAATTACTTACAAAAGTAGTTCCACGAAAATGAAAAAGCACGTGGTTCTGGTAAGTGGTAAATGTAATATATAATGGTTTATTTTAGACAGCACTAATTCAAAACAAATATTAAACTAGAATTTAACTTTCAAATATAATTTTGTAATATATAAATTTATATTTTTCAAATGCAATTTTATAATATAAAAAATGATAATTATGTCTTGAGTATAAAAAATTAATGTTACGAGCTTCAGTACTTAATAATGGTCAAATTGTTATTTGACTCCTCACTTTAAGTAAAAAATTACGTTTTAATTGATTGAAATTGAAAGCGAAATTTCTCTTGTAGGCAAATATTTTTAATTTAGTTAAACTCAATGTTAAACTGTGTGTTATATTATATCATAACATTTATTTAACATTTAATAAAACCTTTTAAATATAGCCCAAAGCCAAATTGAAATCAATCTTGCTTGACAAGTTCTTAAACATATTATATTTTACGTCGCACTTTTTTTGTGTTTATTTACACAACAATATTTTGTACTTTTAAAATTTGCTCATCATGTTTTCAATTTAGTATCCATCTCATGGCTTTTTCAAATTATACTTTTTTACAGGACAAAATTTCAAGTTCATATTTCACGGGTCGTGATTTCATTTACCTATTTCTCCAAATTGAACTATCGGTTCTGGTTCTAGACAGTAACATTTCCACCCTCGAAACAACCATGCATGTACATTGACTGTTAAATACAATGCCCTTCTTGGCATGCTGCAGTCCGGTTGAAAATTTTTGAATAATGAAAATAAGGCATTTTCGAAAAATTTACAATATTTTTATGAAAAGCATGCAATATTTTCCAAATACTTTAAGAGAAATACCAGATACACTTGAATATTAAATTTTCTATATGTACGTTTTTATAAGTTCATCATAATAGTATGGGCTCTACTCGTAAGTTGTTAATGTACGAGCTATTAGAACATAGATTTATTTGAATATATTTCTGAACGTAATTTATGCTGACAACGTTTTTAGCTTTAAATAAATCTAAATAACTTACCTTAGATTGTTCTTTTATGCTGCGTAATTGCATTTATGGTCTTCACAGCACAGTCTTCATTTAAATTTAATTAAATAATTTGAGTTTATTAATGAAGGTTTTTATAAGTCGTTCTTTTTTTTTCTTAGAGGCAGTTATTTCCATGTAATAAAATCCTATATTAAACATTTTATTTATTTTAGAGTCTCATTATTCAGTAATTCGTACGAATAAAATTTATCTCTAAATAGCGCAACAGAAAAACGTGTTCGCCCTTCCCAATTTTTCCAGAGAAATATAAAATCCCTTATAACTTCATCCCGCCTCGAACTTACTTAAAGTGAACACGAGGGAAGATGTGACCGCTCGTGCAAAAAATCGAGTTTGATTTAATAATATTGGTTCATTATAAGTAATCCTGTTTTATGCGCAAAGCACGGGCGTGACTTGAATTTAGGTGAGAACTCCCTTTTTATTGTGCCGATGGTAGCGAAGATGTCAGCTTTTTTAATGCCACCCTATATACATCCGTTTCTGTCCTCCAAATTAAATAAGATGCCTTCAATCCCTTAAATTACATAAGATACCGACACGAAAGTATATATTTCAATTTAGTTTACGCGCTTGAAATATAAATAATTTTACGATTCCTCATGCTAATATATATATAAAACATAAAAACACGAATGATTAAGAAAAACCTTTCAAGTATGAGTAGAACTCGCACTATGAGGATTCCGTAAACATATGGGCACATAAACATTTAAAGGTACATAGTATTCCTATTGCACTATTTACAATTATCAATCTTACACGATGCAAATATATTGTCTACCATATTTTTAATAGGCGTAAACACATCGGGTATTTTTCAAAATATAACTACAAATTAACGATTTTCAATTTTCTTCTGTATGTGTGCTGTGAGCCCTTGCTCCTTTCCTGATTTCAAGCATCTAGGCAAATACACTATAGGTTTTGAATTACTTGCGAGTATCAAAATATGTAGCATAAATGGCCTTATTTTTAGGATTCTTGATTGCGTTGAGTTAAGAGCTTGATTTAAATCTCGAAGGGACCATAGACCTATGAATTTATTAGTAATTACAACTTTACACCTCTACGCGTTCCTGAAAAAAAGTGTCTTGGCAAGCAGACAAACGGATAGCGAAGTAATCCTGTCAGGCTAGAAACCCTAAAAATCATTGAGGTTTTGTCGATATATTGAAATTATCGTCTCATCAAAATTAAGTTTTCGTATACAAAAATAAATCAGTTCTAGTTTTTCCATCGCAATATTTGAGTACATTTCAAAATAAAATTTTCTTAATAAGCAAATCGGCTTATTGACTATGTATTGAAAACTTTTTGCAAGTTAACCAAAATCATTTTAAAAATTATAATATAATGCTACTGTTTAGAGAAATCAGGTATTCTGATTGGAAAATCAAGAAATGAAACAATTTGATGGATGATTTAGCTTTAAATGGGAGACATCTTCTTCCACTGCTATAGTTTTCACATTTATAAAATACTATTTTTAAAAATATTGATTGTAAATATAATTTATATGCGATGATTTACGGTTTTATTTATATTTAGAATATACCCAGATTATTTTAAATATTATTTTTAATATTAACACCAATTTTCCTTTAATTGGATAGTGAAAGCAGAAAGCGGGCCTTTTAATATACTTTAATAAATAAAGAAAAAAAGAGAATATTTTGTTTGAAAGGCAGACATTGCGTTCCGAAATAAATCTGTCAGATTTATTACAATTTATGTGAGATGGTACCATTGTGCAATTAATGAATTAATTTTCTTTTTGATATATATATATATATATATATATATATATATACATATATATATATATATATATATATATATTTATATATGTATATATATATATATATATATATATATTTATATTTATATTGTTTCATTCCTTCTTTATTTGTTCGTCATAATGCCCACGAAACGATCTCGTCTTGAGAAAATATATTCTAAATTGACGGAGGACGAAGCAATGCGTCACAGGTCACTATTTCATGTTTTACAAACGCTTAAAAGTGAAAAGCGGTGAATAGAAATTTAAAACACCTATCTAATTATTCTTTACTCGATGAAATGTGCTAAGAAATTTTACCTCCAATTTATTTTAGTTGAATATAATTTTAAATTTTAAAAAAATATTTTCATTTAACAAAGGGTTTAAGGGTTATTAAAAATATTAAAAGGAGATGTAGCATATATATAGTCATAAAATGATAAGAATATAAGAGCGTAATTGATACCGATGTTCATCAGTTTTGGTGTGATCTGTAAACTGAACATAACTTTTTTTTTAAATTCATGCCAAGGCCCAGTGGTTTGGAAGAAGTCGTGTAAGCTAGCATGTTTCTGCTACGTATTCGCTAGAATTAACATATTGTTAGCGAATCTTAGGTATAAGATGTACTTAACGTTTACACAAATTGATTTCTTGTCCTTTCCCATCCATGGTCTTTAGGACAAAATCTATAGTGCTTCTGAATAATTTCGGAGATATGACATCCTCCTATCTCCTATTTGGCACAGTTGGATCAATTTTGTCTTTTGGTCAGTTGGATCAATTTTGTCTTTTGGTTACTTATACGGTTATTGTAGTGATATCTTATGAACTTCGATACATTAAAACTAGTTTTGAAACTGCTGCAGGAAATCTGAAAATGCCCAAGTTTTAATAAAGTCAAAGGCTTTCTCATAATCTAAAAAGAACTGAAGGATATAACCAACCACAATGTATAACAATATGATTGAATACATCCTTCAGTCTCCTGATAGGTTGCATTGTAGGATATTTATGTAACCTGTATAACCATTTAGAAATCTATCTTATTTAGGAGGCTGGATATTGTCGGGGCGAGGTGACTCTTAATAGCTGCCTAGAAACGTGATCGTGATCTTACTATAATCATATGTTATTATATATATATACAGACAGACGTTGATGAAAATGCTAAATGGTACGTCAAAACCAACTTGAAAAGAAATAATATGTTATATAGTATATATTTATTACTAGTGTATATTGCATTGATGTAAATAAAATATCTAGCGCGTTGAAAGATGTTTTCAAAACCTTGATTAGAAAGAATAAGGTGATTTATAGTGAGTATATCTCGCACCTCAGATTCACTAAGAGTATAGTAACTTTGGCAACACTGACTGTTTTCTACAGTTCCTTCAGACAAGTGGAACTCGGTATGAGTTTGAACCAGATTAAAGTCATGTTCGACTCACTGATCTCGAACCAAGACGGGTAAACATTAGTATTGTTAGCATCAAAGTTGTTTCAGGATTTGTATACCTGAACCAACAGGTTCAGTTATGTGGCATTCACTTTAACAAAAAAACTGATGGAAAAATTCGACTGCTTTGGACTATATTTAGCAATTGCGCTCGATCTCAACGTCCCCGATTCGGCAGTTAATAGAGACGAAGATCTCTAATTAGTGCATTCTGCTTGTAATGATCTATGGCCCTAGAAAATTTACAACAACGGTATCTTATTTACTAATTTAAAGTGGGGAATAAAAATATCCATGCTCTGAAAAATGAAATTCGTAATGAAGAACTCCAACAAAAAACCAAAATAGTCAAAATAGCGCTTAACGTCAGCAAATTAAAGAGGCAATGGACAAGTCGTATTAATGACACATCAATAACCGATAGAGCAGACGATTTCTCAAGTTATTACCACGAACTTCGAAGTGCAGCGTGGAAAGCCCCAGCCATAAAAATTCGAAGGCAAGTGCCTGAACGTGGAAGGTATACGGCAGAAAGGTCTATATTGAGCAACGGATAGATACAGATTGATGATAAAATTAGATATAAATGCAAAGTTCTTGGTATTGAAATAAACAGTGTATAAATATATTGCTTCTATCAAGATTAGAATGTTTCTAATATCCACAATTAACTAAAATATTGCTCACTTTCATTGCTTCTTATATAGGTTAGTGAAAAATTGAACAAAATACTATAATTGTTAATATTCCGTACATTTACAGATAAATAAATAACCTTTTATATTTTAATGATGATACATAAACCACCGATACCGTGATGATAGATGCATGTCATATATAAATCGATCCATTTGACAGTAATAAATGATAGAGGCGAGGGCGGTGAGGGTCGAAGAATTAATATTTTTTAAGTTTTCGCTTGTAATATCAATCATGATTACGAATAATATCTCAAATTCACAGATATGGAGATGTGGATGGAAAGATTGAGCGTCGAAAATGCAATTTAAATTAATGCGCTCATAACGATCCATTATCTAAACAATGACTATGTAATACTCATATTTAATCAAGTTTGGGAATTTCTTTGTGCTTATGAACATATTTGCTCCATTACAAGATCCCATCCATTTGATCGGGTTGTTTTGTTTAAAAATATTAGAAAACGTCCCCTATCCCTTATGTTTATCATCAATTTATAGCAATTGTATCATATGTAAATTTGTAACGATTTTGTAACTCAAATAAAATGTTAAATCGTTTAAAAAACCTATGGACGATATTTCATTTTCTGTTGTCTTTTTCAATATGATGCCCTATCATATTGAAAATGATACGCATATAAAATGTGTATCTGATAGAATCAATATCATTGCAATTCAATTGTGGCATAACTATGGAAACAAATGAATTGGATGCAAAGTTCACAATTATTTCAACATATCTGCTTCTTTAAAAAATGGACAAATTCTTCAACTGAGATTGTAAAGCATAAAACCCTTATCAACGAATTTTTAGTCGAGAATTTTAAAAATGATAATATCACATATCGTCTTTGTGTCTCCACCTCAAAAGGCGATAAGCAGATGGCATTTGTAATATTTTTTTTTATTTTTTTAAATAAGGATTTATACCTGATAAATACGAAATTTTTATTATACCAGGAAAGCTTTTGGGAGATTCAATTGAATCAGATTAATTTTTTTTATAATAAAACTCTTAAGGAACTATCGTTTGAATAAAGAAAAATTTATCAAGGGAAGAAAAATTTAATCTGTGATGGTCTGCAGATAATGTAGATAATATGTAGATAAAACATAAGAAATGTAGATGATCTATAAATACATCTGTAGATGATCTGTAGATAAAACAAGAAATTAAAGTCCTTAAGGTACATAGTATTTCTATAAATTTAAAAACTCGTATTATTTTTAATTTTGTGAATATATTGCCCAATATATGATATACGTCGCTACATGTTAATCACAGGAATAAAAATATTTTGATTTTTTCCAAAACTAAAGATTTAGGATCATCGCTATTATTTTACCATAAATTCAATCTGATAAATCTTCATGCTTTATAATTTTAGGTTTAACAGCTTTGAAAATAATATATCTTCGTAATTTTAGACTTAACATTTTCAAAAAAAAAGGAAGTGGTAATATTTATCTCGTTTTTCTATATATTTCAGGAGTTTTGCTATTTACGTCACTAAAAATATATCTGAGATCCCTAAAACTATTCTTCTCCAACTACATATGATACATGAAAAAAAAAGAAATTGGAATAATTATCGCCCTCTTTAAATTTCCAAACAAACATATTTGTGTGTTAATATTGGAGTGTTAATATTTCCAAATAAACATTTGTGTTAAAATTGGAGTGTTAATACTTCCAAATAAACCTATTTGTGTGTTAATATTGGAGTGTTAATATTCCCAAATAAACATATTTGTGTGTTAATATTGGAGTGTTAATATTTCCAAATAAACATATGTGTGTTAAAATTGGAGTGTTAATACTTCCAAATAAACCTATTTGTGTGTTAATATTGGAGTGTTAATATTCCCAAATAAACATATTTGTGTGTTAACATTGGAGTGTTAATATTTCCAAATAAACATATGTATGTTAAAATTGGAGTGTTAATACTTCCAAATAAACCTATTTGTGTGTTAATATTGGAGTGTTAATATTCCCAAATAAACATATTTGTGTGTTAACATTGGAGTGTTAATATTTCCGAATAAACATGTCTGTGTGTTAACATTGAGTGTGAATATTTCCAAATAAACATTTTTGTTTGTTAATATTAGGATGTCAATATTTCTAAATAAACATATTTGTGTGTTAATATTAGAGTGTTAATATTTCCAAATAAACATATTTTTGTGTTAATGTTGGAGTGTTAATATTCCTAAATAAACATATTTTTGTGTTAATATTGGAGTCTTAATATTTCAAAATAAACATTTGTATGTTAATATTTTCAAGTAGATATATTTGTGTATTAATACAGAAGAGTATTAATACTTCCAAATAAACCTATATGTGTGTTTTGAGTGTTAATATATGCGAGTCAACATGCTTTATAATCCTTTAATACAAGATTTTAAGGAATCTCATAAGGGTTTCTCTTTCTGCTTTCTTGTGTGGTACGGAGCTTTAAAATCTGTGCTGTTTTATTTAATCGGAAATGTATTTCATAAAAGTTTTGAACTTTACACAAAAAGACAGTTAATGAATTCGTTTACGTTCCATTTAATCAGATTGAAAAAAATATTGGAAAGTTTCATATTTCCTTTTCGTTATATTAATAAAGCTAATATAAACTTGCTGACGAACGTGCGAAGGAATATAACGAAAATTATAAGAAATAAAAATATTTGTAATTTTTATATTAAATACGAAACTCGTGAAATCATTCATCGAACACGAAACTCGTGAGTCATATCTCACATTGAGTAATTTTAAAAAAGCAGGGCTTGATTCAATAAAAAAAGCAAGTTAAGATATTTTCTTATAATGAGTAATTTAAAAAAAGCAAGTTAGTATTCGATAATATAAGCAAGTTAAGATGTTTCCTTCTTATGAGTATTTAAAAAAAAAGCAATTTCTACATCAAATGGTTAATGTTTAAAAAATCTATAACATATATAGAAATGAACTCACGTCGGAGTGATCTAATAAGGATTAATTTTTTTTACAATCCTGATCTAATAAATCCCTAAAGCATCAATAAAAAATAAAAAATATAGCCACTAAAACCTACGCTATTTAGGACGAATATTGTTGAGCAGTCTGTGAAGGTGCAATGAGCATCTAGAATTCATATATCACAAAGAATTTTCCTGGACGAAGTCTAATCCAATACTCATCAACTCTACAGTTTGAAAAACGTCTTGCAAATACAAATAGCGCGTTTTCCCGCTCCAGTCACCCATTTGTTACCATTCACAGAGTGGAAAGCAAATCGCGAACTGTATCACGCTCCACCCACGTTGCACGTCAAGTCTTGACGTTAACTTGCAAATGGAATTTTCACACGGGACGGTTTATTTAATCTGATCGGTGACTTCTCTTCCCTACATTTTGTAACAAAATACGGGTGGAAGTCATAAAAGAAATATTATACGATTAGGAATGGCAAAAATCTGATTCGTGGAATTCTTATTTCATAGAAAAAGCATTTTTTTGCTATAATAACAAAAAGGAATACTTTATTTATGGAATCTATTGTATTTTGTATAGATACTTATTATGAACATATATAATAATACAAAATAACGCGCCGTCTCTGTCATCTGTAGGTACGTGATTTTCTCACTAACTACTGAATAAATTTTCTTTCACTTCATTAATAAATAAGTTGATTCATAAGGAGGGCCGACAGTTATATAATTTATGAAAATTTCCTGAAAATTACACTCCGATGAAAATTGACGAAGAGGGAATAAATCATACGTCGGAGAGGTATTTTGGCACGCACTCCCTAAATCGTTAAAGATACATAAAAATATAGTTCTCCTTCAAAAATACTATTATAAAATCTACGACAGCATATGTTATATGCTGGATAGAAACAATAATAATGGGTTTTAATACAAGTAAAATAATTATAATTTTTCAACTTAACTTGCATATTAAAAAATATAGTTCTCCTTTAAAATACTATAATAAAATCTACGACAGCATATGTTATATGCTGGATAGAAAATATACATAATAGGTTTTAATACAAGTAAAATAATTATAATTTTTCAACTTAACTTGCATATTAAAAAATATAGTTCTCCTTTAAAATACTATAATAAAATCTACGAGTGCATATGTTATATGCTGGATAGAAACTATACATAATAGGTTTTAATACAAGTAAAATAATTATAATTTTTCAACTTAACTTGCATATTAAAAATATAGTTCTACTTTAAATTACTATAATAAAATCTACGAGAGCATATGTTATATGCTGGATAAAAACTATACATAATAGGTTTTAATAGAAATAAAATAATTATAATTTTTCAACTTAACTTGCATATTAAAAAATATAGTTCTCCTTTAAAATACTGTAATAAAATCTACAAGAGCATATGTTATATGCTGGATAGAAACAATACATAATGGGTTTTAATACAAGTAAAATAATTATAATTTTTCAACTTAACTTGCATATTAAAAAATATAGTTCTCCTTAAAATACTATAATAAAATCTATGATAGCATATGTTATATGCTGGATAGAAACAATACATAATGGGTTTTAATACAATTAAAATAATTATAATTTTTCAACTTAACTTGCATATTAAAAATATAGTTCTCTTTTAAATTACTATAATAAAATCTACGTCAGCATATGTTATATGCTGGATAAAAACTATACATAATAGGTTTTAATACAAATAAATTAATTATAATTTTTCAACTTAACTTGCATATTAAAAAATATAGTTCTCCTTTAAAATACTATAATAAAATCTACGAGAGCATATGTTATAAGCTGGATAGAAACAATACATAATAGGTTTTAATACAAGTAAAATAATTATAATTTTTCAACTTAACTTGCATATTAAAAAATATAGTTCTCCTTAAAATACTATAATAAAATCTACGACAGCATATGTTATATGCTGGACAGAAACAATACATAATGGGTTTTAATACAAGTAAAATAATTACAATTTTTCAACTTAACTTGCATATTAAAAATATAGTTCTCCTTTAAAATACTATAATAAAATCTACGACAGCATATGTTATATGATGGATAGAAACAATACATAATGGGTTTTAATACAAGTAAAATAATTATAATTTTTCAACTTAACTTGCATATTAAAAAATATAGTTCTCCTTAAAATACTATAATAAAATCTACGAGAGCATATGTTATATGCTGGATAGAAACAATACATAATAGGTTTTAATACAAGTAAAATAATTATAATTTTTCAACTTAACTTGCATATTAAAAAATATAGTTCTCCTTTAAAATACTATAATAAAATCTACGACAGCATATGTTATATGCTGGATAGAAACAAAACATACTGGGTTTTAATACAAGTAAAATAATTATAATTTTTCAACTTAACTTGCATATTAAAAAATATAGTTCTCCTTTAAAATACTATAATAAAATCTACGACAGAATATGTTATATGCTGGATAAAAACTATGCATAATAGGTTTTAATACAAGTAAAATAATTGTAATTTTTCAAGTTAACTTGCATATTAAATAAATATTCGGACATCCTTTTGAAATAAATTTTATAGAGATTTATCTTGGGGTTGTAGATTAAATTCTTTTTTTATACTGTTGTTTTCTAAACAAAAGTTTGAAAGTTAGGACTGTGTATTTAATGTACGGTGTATTATGTGAACTTTCATGTTTTCCCCTACATGTACGAAGCTTTGCCGGCTCGCTAGTAAAATGCGAAAATAGTAGCGATCAGTGTACGTATTATAAGCCATATCTAGCAAACAAATCACCTTATATCTTATCAAATACATTTTAAAATATTGGAAAGCCTTTTTTATCAGCCTTATAAAAAAGAAATATTTTGCAGGAATACTTAATTCAAATGCATATTTAAACGGAAAAACTCCAGCGTTTATATTTTTGTTTCATAACGCATTTTGCATGGCAAAGCCAAAAACTTTTATTTATTCATTAATGAGTCATTAACGTATATATGTCGAATTTATTCCTGCAAGAGTAGTCTATTCTAGTCAACTATAGTCAAAGGATGTACATAATTAGTTCTGAAATGCTTCCGAATATTAAAAATAATAAAAGAAGTTTAAAAGTAAGAATTGCTGCATCCTACCAGTGAAAAGTTTAAGTAAAACAATGTGAAAACCAGTTAAGTGCATAGACGAGCATTTTATAATACCACTTTTTTAATTATTATTATAATTCAATTTAAATTAAAAAAGTACGTCTTAAAACATCCTATAAATATTTATTAGAAAGAAACTTGGAAAGTATCAATATTTCTGTATTCTTTTCGTAAGTTGTCATTATTACGATGTTATGAAAGAAAAGGATACAAATTTAACTAGGTTAAACAACAATATTTAAATTTTAAACGTTATTTTTCAACGGTTATAAATTAATATTTGTTAATTTTTTTCACAGGCAAGATATCTAATGGAACTAACTAATGAAACTGCCAAAATTAAAAATTAGATCATCCATGATCCTGTTTACAAGCATAACTGAATTGAAAATATATACAACAATCACACTCTAATATTCCTTGAAAACTGTACGAAAAGCGACATTTCCTTATACAGTAAAGTCATTGACCAATTTTTGCATTATCAATCAGATTATAGGAAATAAAAACTATTAGCAATCACAAACCTGCACGTTAATCGATAATTTGTGCACATTGAAATAAATAAATATATAAAAACAAATAGGAGAATTATCTTTTAAAAATCTTTATTTAATTTATAGAATATATATTTCGTGTAACTAAACAATAAGTTAACGAGAAAATTTATTAATAATTGCAGGGTCGATCCGGGGCGCGCCGCAGGTGAGCGTGCCGGGCGGCGCCCACGCGCCGCCCAGCATCGCGCTCAGCACGCCCGCGCCTCAGCCCGCCGGCGTCGGCGGCGTACGCAGGTGAATACCCAACTCTGTGGTTACCCTTCACATTATAAACTACTTATATTATCCAAATCTACCCTCTGCCCCTCATTTACCTTTCAACTGTCTCAGTTTCATCCTCTCTGTATATCATATTATCTTTAAATTACCAAGTTTTATCCGTCAACTACATTAATTATATAACATTTTGCATATAAAGCTATAATTCCATAAGATTTATCCTTACATTTTCCTGAAAATGGGAAATGGAAATCTGTTAATGACTAAATTATTTTTAGAAGTTACTTAAGCGAAATTGTTTATTAAATTTTCATTTATATCATTTTAGTATCCCTGGGAAATGTATTTTCCTTTCACCTTCCCATAGGCTAACCGGAGAAAACTTAATTCACACTAAATTTATGTGAGTATTTGTGCATATCTGAGAGTTAATCTCATAAACAAGATAGTTTTAGCGTGTATTGCATTAACATATTTAAATTCAAAAGGGAAGTAAGAAAATTTTTGTTACATGTAAAAACATCATTACAGTCGTATACTATTTATTATTAGGTCATATTTATATATAATTCAAACGAAATTTAATTTCAAAATTTCAACAACTATTGAAAAAATAAACATCTATTGCAAAAAACAACATCTTTGTTGCTATTCTCTCAAAGGAAATCCCAGTTACGACAATCTCATCTAAAATTGAACGTGACTTTCACAAATTTTGTTGCAACACCTTCTTGGCTTTTAAATTGAACAAGTATTCGTAGTATTAATTTCCGTTGAAAGTATCGTCATTTACTACTTTACGATCATTAACCTTTATTTCTATTCAGATTCCCAAGTTTTATCACAAATTATTTTAATTAAAATAATTTTAATTTGAAAAAGGTAAAATGGATTTCGATAACAATATTCAGCAAAACTTTTTTTGAACAACATGTATAACTACTTATAAAAAGTTCATCAGAATAATGATTTATTAGAATGTATAATATATATTTTTTATGTAACGATGTAGCATAAAACAAGTTTCCATGGTAAGTATTGATTCAAACACATGAAAAAAAATCGAGACAGGGTTTGAAGAAAAATACAACAGACTTTGTGTATAGAGTATTCTTCGGTGTACTATGTTACTTAAGTACCAATTAACCCAATAGTCTTATTATGATTTTGTACATTTGTTTTTCTGTTTTCCTATATAAATTTTTACATGGAAAATGACACAATAACGAAATTTATTTTCTTTTAGTGTCCACTATATAAGCGCTTCTACCTCTCGACTGTAGTGGCTATTGAGCTAAAAATATAGTTTATAAATAGAATGAAAACATATATAGTTTATGAATAATAAGAAAATATATATATTTTACCCATATAATCATAAATGAAATATATCAGTACTAAAATTTAAAATTGAACTTTTTTTGAAAGGAATTTAATGCCACGCTCTTGGTTAAAAGTATCATTAATACAATTGATTCTACTACTCGATTACAGTGTTCATTGAACATAAAATCTAAAATTTATTACTAAAGTAGTAATAATGAACATTTTATATGTATATGTAATCATGTATATAAAAAAAATTTTAAAAAATATATGTATATAAAAAAAATTAAAAAACAATTTAGATTAAAGTTAAAAAAGAAATGAAATGTTATTTGGAAGAAATTTGCTACCATAATCATTACTGTATCCACGGGAACCTGTACATTGATAATGATTAAAATATAATATACAATGAAAGTAATAAAATTTCGAAATAATGAACAACTAATGGTTAGGTTTACAATAAAATGTAGAAAAACCAATGGTAAGATTTATAATAAAATTTATAATTTAACTTGAAGGCTTTTATTTAAAAATTTGTGTAAATTAAGGAGTTCATACCTCATCGTTTTATTATCGTGGAACAATTACTTGGAGTATCGTAATTAAAACTTTTTATTTATAGTTTATTGACCATTTTAAAATACATTATAAAGCAGTTACGTTTACTAATAATTACGTCCCAATCTTCCTAAGTATTGTATCGGCTTTACGTATGAACTACCAAGTATTCTCAGGAATTTCGTGCAATTTTGAAATAAAATTTACAAGAAAAAACTGAGATTTGACTTTGAAAAATGAAAAATGGATTCGTAAGGAATTGAGCAGAGTCAACGTAATAATTGGTTAATTTGTGTAACGAGATCAGATACTAATGATGGTGATATTGGCACCTAAACAAATAATTTGTCTTGCTTAAAATTTAATTTTAACTCACAATTACAAGTGGCATTAAATTTATTAAATACGTTTAATATTTTTGTACTTACGCTAGATTTTCAAGCTATGTCAGTCGTCATTACTTAAGAGCGGGTATCATTATATTAAGGTCCAAATATAAAGTATATAGTGAATAATGTTCAATCTCATTACATGGTTTAAACAGATTTGTTCTGACTGATCTTAAAATATAAGCTTTTAAATATTTCTGAAAGTATAAGTTTTGTCCAGTACTTTTTCAATTCCAAAAAAACTTTAAAATTTAATGTTATATTTACGAGGATCGGAGTGAGTTATTTTATATTAGACATGCTAGGAGGATTGATTAGAATAAATAAAAACCACATAGCCTAACATTTTTAAATGAATTCTCATTTCAGTAATAAATTAGCTATTTGTAATAGAATTTTTTTTGTCCTAATTTATGAAGGAAGTTACACGAATATACTTTTAGAAATATCTGTTAGTACAATAAATTTATATTTTCTACTGAAATTATTTATTTTCACAACATAATAGATGATCATCCAAAAGCACATCAGTTTAAAATAAATATGAAGATTTCAATCTACACACGATCCAAAGTGCAATTTTGAAATATTTACTATTATTTCTAAATGTAAACCTGTAAATTCTTATAAATAATACCGTACCGTAAAAATTTATAAATAATACCGTACCGTAAAAATTTATAAATAATACCGTACCGTAAAAATTTAATTTCTTAGTCGGGTCCCAAAGGAACTATTTTTTTTTTATTCGGTGCCATAAAAGATGGCAAGTCATAAAAATGTGGAAGTCCGTTACCCTGATAAGATTTTATTAGATACTTAAGAAAAGGAATATACTTACAAAATTCTCCCTAAAAATCAACCCACGTGATTGAAAAAGCTACATACTTCAGGAAATATTTCAATACACCATTATTATAAACGTTTATTATAATTATTACATGAGCTTTTCAATAATGAGAAAACTATCTTGAATGGTATGAAGTACCGTATTAAAAATATTATCCCGTTTCGTATTTACTTAAACTCTTAAATTATCTTTGGTAAACATTTTCGTTTCTTAAAAAATTAAACTCCTAATTCACTTAAATATTCAGATATAAAATATTTTTCCTTCATTAGCAAAGCTTTACGCAATTCGATAAAACACACTGCTTAATCTAGTTGTCTGTTCAAAAACAAACACGACACCCACTTGTTTGCCCACTCGATCTTAATATGTCATAAATGTACTGGGTATTATGGTATTTAATATAGACTTAAATGTAAAACAGAGGTGTAATTATATTGTTATAATACAAAACTGATGTATGTCCACATAAGCGCTATTTGTTTAAATCAAATTGTTTAACGCCCACTTTCCGCCCACATGATGCTTAACGTAAAATGAAATATATTCGTGGTAGGAAATTACACACACGGCGTTTAATATATAATGAATTACATTTGAAGTAGGAAAACGAGCTTTCATTTTTTGTTATTTCATTACTATTTATTATTGATACACTTAACAAAAAAGTAAACATGATCGTTTTGTTTTTGATTATATTATTGATATGCCTGTTGTTTAGACTTTACTTATTGTTAAATAAGTCGCATCAGAGTCGTACAATATAGACTACACTTTTTAATAATGACGTTAAAAATAATTTTTAAATCAAACTAAAAGTGATTATAAAACAACAAAATAATTATGAAAAGCAATTTTCGAATAAAGATCTTTATTTTACAAAGTACAATGATTAATAAAATGTTACGACAATAACATTATTAACTAATTGTAAAAAAGTGAAAAAAAAACGTGACAGCACAAAAAGCAAAGCGTGTTTTATCCAGTAAAAATAAAGGAAGAAAATATTACAGATTTTAAAGTAAAATATACAAAGTACATCTATTATTATATTTAGTGTTCTCTAACAAAATAGAAAAAATAGAAAATTTATGTAACTACAATTGTATTTTTTCATACATAACTTTTAAGAGGTTTTTCTTTCTCGGAAATTATTTAACATAGAAAAATTAAATTTCATATTTTTAAATGTAACTTCGTTAAAAAGGAGTCGAATTTTTGTTTTTGCTGACCTTTAAAAAAGGTATTCTGCGTACAATTTTTTTTTCCAATGCGTCATATTGAACCTGTACCAAAAGAAAGCTTATACGAAAAAGTAAAGTCAGTTCCGAAATATATAATCCGTATTTAAATGAAAATTTAGGGAAAGAAAAATGACATTTCAAAACAAGAACAAAACGAAACCCTTATAAGATCACTTACGTGTCTGCTTGTCCCTCTGCCACAAACATTGTCCTCAGAAACTGCTCGACGTAAAAATCTGAAATTTTAAAGGATAGAAAAAAAATTAAAAAAAGCAGTTGGAGATATTTTACATATAATGAAACCTATTCTTGAAATAAAAACTTTATAGTTCTATCCAAAATTATTCACAAATTATAATACCTACGGCGTAGACAAGCAGTCATTGCGTGAATCTATCAATTTTGAGTTAGGAGACTGTGAATGTAACACTAAACAAATATTCTGAATAAGGTACTTTAAAACTAAACAAATATTAATATTTTGAATAATGTGTTTTATCACAGTTTCACTGCTATAAAATAGATCAAACAATCGTTCACGGACTTGACTCGATCCGGCCACTGGTGGAAGGTACAGACATGGGAGCCGAATAGATTTTTCCAAAACGTAACTTCCGTTATTAACGTAATTTTTTAAAATTTTTGCTGTTTATGATCAAGAGAAAAAGTAATAAAGCACATGAATCAGCATATATCTCAAAATCTAACATTAAAACATACATGAGTTGAAATTTTGGAAGGAAAATTAAGCGAATTTCCTAGTTTGTGATATCCTTTATAAGGATTAGTTATAAAGGTCTGAAAAATATAAAAACCAGGTTTTCCTTCTTATTTTTGGAAGTACAAAACCTAAAACTACTAACAAAAAAAACAGAATCCTGGAGTGCTACGTAAAGGATTGGAGAAAGCTTATACATATAAAGCTATGACGATGATCCCAGACTTCATTATTTTTTAAATAGTCCCGATAACATATATCTCCATCCTTTATAAATTATCTAAGGCTTTATTATATACTTATAGAGGTAAAATATCAATATCCCTATTTATTTATGGTAAATAAAATAATTTCATTTCTACCAAGATATTAAACCTTCGATGCGCAAAATAGACTCACATTTCGCTTTTATTATTCTTTAATTAGTCTTTATTGATAATTACGATATTTATACATTTGAAACTCCTAAATAAACTTCATTACGAATATCTTGTTCTTAAAGAACAACTACCTTGGATTGTATTGAATTATCATAGTTTTTAAACAATAAATAATAGGAACCTATATATTTGTTAATTATGATTATCTTTCGAATATTATCTAAATTAGTAAATCTTAAAGTGTCATCAGATTTATTAAGATATAAAATAATTTAAGCATTATTTCAAAGGTTTAATTTTTTAAAGCGTTAAATTTGATTACAACTTAAACCGCTCGAGAAATGTTTAGTTTGGCTAATGTTCTATGCGTATTACTTAATTAAAATTTTTGCGTGTTTTAATTTTATTGTTTTAACAGGTTTATCTTTAATTCATATAATCATACGTTCGCTATATTTGTTTTTGTACATCGATTAGTTCTAACTAACAATACATGAAGCTACATATACATTATCACCAGTGCAAAATGTTAGTTGTAACTGTTTTAGTGTTTTGATTGATCTTTTTTAATTCTGTACTCAAAGGAAACTGGCAGATATGGGCTTTCCATTATAGAAATGCAAAAAACCCACACCTTTTAGAATAATGATAACCAAAAATCCAGCGATTGATAATCACAAAAGGGCCAAAATAAAATACCATTTGTGATCATAATCCAAACAACAAAGCTCCCTTTAGTAAGGCGCGTGTATCTGATTTTTAATACATAGGAATGTTTAATTGAAAAAAATAAATGATAGTAAAAAGCTATTGTTTACAATTTTTTAAAAACATTAACAAAAACTAATCAATATCCATCGCTTTTTAAATGTGTAGTCATTACCTAAAATAATTAAAAATAAACTGTCAACTGACATTAATATTTGTTCTCTGTTTATGTAAAAATTAATCTTTCTTGCCCTATACGTGGTTTATGTGGTATTATATGCATACCGCAGACTTCCAACGAATAGATTAGAAGTTATAACAACGTTTTCAAGTAAGCAATATTACGCGCGTGGATTTTCAGGCATTGACATGGTGCTAAAGAGATTTTCAAGTTTTAACCTATTAAAGAACTTTAACATTCGTTTAAGGACTGTTCGCTTTAATATACCAAGGTTAGTCTCTTTAAAAAAATTTAGATGAGACTCATATAATTTCACAACGCTACAAGAATGCAGCCATAGACTCTTTGAAAAATGTTTACTTTATTAATATAATATTTCTTATTAGTTTTATCTTGCGATATGTAACTACTCCAAACTGCAATTGAGGTGTTTTCTTATCGTCAACTAATTTTTTTCTACCCTTCGTGTGAATGAAGAAATAAGGAAAAGTTGACCATTTCCCTATCCACTAACATTAATAAAATAGCAAGGAACATTTTTGAAATATTGTAACAAGATCAGTATATTAGAATAAACAAAACTGAAATATTTACTTGCAAGAGCTGAAAGAAAAATATCAGTATATTAGAATAAACAAAACTGAAATATTTACTCTGATTACCATAAGATAGGCTCAGAAGGATACGTGTTGCAATGCACCAGGTTTCTCCACACATCAGCGTTAAGATATCCTTCATTCATATCATAATATGGTGTTTAAGATCAGAAGAGATATACATGCAAAAATCTTCAAATAGTAAAATAAGTTATAAATATTTATTGCAAACATTCCAGTCATTTTCATAACCTGAAACGAAAAGAAAAAAATATTCAATATTAAATACCATAAATTTACACAAGCAAAATTACAAGAATCGTACTTTTTAAAATACAAGCATTATAAAAATTATAGAACTCATTTTGGCCTTTTAAATAATTTCCCTTTCTTAAAAACGCACTTCTAGTTGCTCAACTAATTTTCCCCATTTTTATCTGTCAGTCTTTAGAACAAAATCAATTTCTTCAATTTACTTTGCTACCCGTCGACTTTGATCACCATCAAATATTTCTTCGGTTTATTAGGGTCTCTACATATTACATAGCCGAAGTATTGAAGAACTTTTTGCTAAAAAGCGACTATCA
This sequence comes from Druceiella hillmani, assembly GCA_039881145.1. Lineage (NCBI taxonomy): Eukaryota > Metazoa > Arthropoda > Insecta > Lepidoptera > Hepialidae > Druceiella > Druceiella hillmani. The sequence goes on from JAYKKI010000115.1 coordinate 1,249,543, forward strand.
TGTTTTAATATTCAGTTGGTGGAGAATAGTTCCATTGGTCTTCCTACGTGTCCTGGCTGTATAGAGCATGGGTCGCCAATGCCATATCTCTAAAATGTATGTCTTTTTGCTCTCCGATGAGCAAATTGTTCAATATTCGGTACCATGGAGAAAACTAGTATTAGCCCCAATAGTTTCTTAGCGGTGTTGGAAATATATATGCTATCATAACACCATTTTGAAAAAAAAGATGGTATTTTAAATCTCAGTTTCATTTTAAATCAGTTGTTCCATCACACACAGAGTCAAAAAAGATGGAAATATTATGAGATAATGACAAACAGATGAACAGGCCACATGAAAAGTTACAAGTATTAATTACTTCTTACTTTACGCAATCCTAGTGGAAATATCTAAAGAAATAGTTTATCCATTTGAAACGTTCACAATATACATGAAAGCCAATATGCCTTGCCTTTCTTGATTGGAACATAGCAAGAAAAACTGTATTGTAAAAGTTTGAGGAAATTTAAAAAAGAAAAGACCAATAATATCACCATGAAATATGCATATGACCTCGTTTTCTGTGTAGAATGGTAGAACGTAAAGTAATATTAAGGCAGAGATGTAATTAAAAAAGAATTGATGCTACAAACGAAGCTAAATGAAACGGATTCAATATAATTCCAGTATCGCTTTTTCCTTATTTTATATGGTTTTTCAGCTAGTTTTAATACCACCGTTAAAACTAGCTGAAAAACCGTTAAGAATAGAAAAAAATTAACTTAGTCATAATATTTAACCGAACTACACTATTTTTTTCTAAACAAGTATTTTTATAGCTGACACATAAAACCGATATTAAACACAATTTAAAAGTACTTCGAATTCTGCGCACGTGCATCACTAACCTACTTGTTACTACAGAGTTCGCACATAATCAGTCTTGAAAGCGACTGTTCCATATACAATATTAGTGTGATCAATATTACAGACGGCGAAAAAACAGACATTTTCAATAAAAACGGGAAACAATTTTTCGGCTAACGTCGGATTGGCGCCGTTTTGAAGTACAACGGATGTATCTAAAGGATGTGGTACAAACATCGATAAAATAAAACTTGATAGATATATTCTCGTATGTATGAACATACATTTGTAATACGTTTATTTTTTAGCGGTTACTCTTTAGATAATTACAGATGGAATATTCTGAGACATATTCTGAATGTACGATTCGACCAACTCAATAAGTTTCTTTATATACTTTAAAATTTCATACGTTTATAAAGAAGAAGCAAAATAGAAACTTTAAGTTCCTTTTGGCATTACTTTAATTAGTTTTCCGAAAGTTTTGTTTTTCAAAATTTTACATTACTATGTAAGTTTGGTCTGTAATATTGTAAATATTTTTCAAAAAAGTCTAGATTGGACGGAACGAAAAACGTATTTTATTACTCTTATTACAAATAATTTTAATATTCTTACGAAATTATTGTTACTAAAAAATGTAAGTCAAGTTAATGTAGAAAACATTACATTGCCCAGCTTACATGTTACTAAAACCCTTTTTCTTTAAGAAAAATATTTTATATTAGAATGTTTTACACGTTAGAATAAAATTGAACTGGCTCCTCATAAATATTATTATGATACAATGGAAAGCCAACACTTCATCTTATACGTGATATTTATGTATCGGTCTTCTATACGGAATGACAATAAGTTTCTAGATTTTTTTAATATTATTTATTAATTGGTAAGTTAATAACAAGTGTTTTCCGTATTAATTGTATGTCTTATTCTAAAAAAAAAATGTTTCACTTACTTCAATTAACATCGTCACATTTATGTATTGTTGTATTTAACTGTTTATATTATAAATCTATTTGTTTTCCTTTGTTCTTTGTGGAAATGTTAGAATACAAACTTATTTCGTATGTAGTGTTCTTAAAATATTTTAAATAGTTTGTTTGTTATTTCCCTTTACAAAAAAAAAATAAAATAAAATAAAAAAATTAAAATAGTTATTGCTAATAGTTATTTATCACATCAAGATGTATTTTATTTATCTAACAATGTAAATAAGATTATGAGTGTGCTCGCGTGCTTTTATGAGCCTGTAAATATAAAATAATGTTATGGGGTTAGGTCGCATATATAAATTCATAAAAAAGATATATATGAAATTTATATATAGGTGATGAAATATTTGAGTGAAAATGAATTGTTCCATTAACTTGTCTACTTTAAACAGTTAGTTCAGATCTTTAAATGTATGTTTGTTTAAGTGTAGTGTGAGTATATTTTAATGTTTCATGTATTACATTACGTTTTTGTTATAGAAACTACCAAATAGGGTTTAACTTATTGAATTTTCAATAAAAATTTAAGTATTGTGATTTAAGCGCGATTACATATTAAATATAGATATAAATGTCGCTAATACTAATACTACTATTTCATCGACAACATGAAAACACATCACTAACACCCGAGATGGCCCAGTTTCCCAACTACTTGAAATTCTACAAAAAATTATCCGCAAACTCTCTTAGCGGCTGGATTTGTAAGAGGAAAATGAAAGTTCTTGCCAGGAAGAGACATTAAACCCAGCGTAAGTTAATTTATGCGTTGTGAATGTTTTACATCCGGAGTTCTTATCGTATTTGGGGAAGTTTGAAGTTAGCCCATATTCTCGGCTAAGGATAAATAATATTCTGTAACGCCTTAATTTACTTGGTTTATTTCTTAATAATTTATTATTAAAGCTATTTAAACTAAATACAGTTGATTAAAAAATAATGCTAGACTAATATAAAAAATAATGCTAGATAAAGAGTGACTGACATATTTATTTACTTCTCTCTCACTAATCGGGATCACTTAAATAAGTTAACTATTTATATAGTTTAAGTTACGAAAATTGGTCAAGTGAATGTCGGACCGCGCATAAATTATGGTTTCGTAGTCATTTCAAAAAATATAAAACTATATATAATTTACAAAATTGTCATGTCGTACCTGCCTTGACAATGTATATTAAGATCTGAATAAATATTCGAATAGTCCGACAGTTGAATTTATATTTTTGTCAAATTTAATGTTGCAGTATATTTTAATAATTCAAATTAGTGTATTATATTATTTTATTTTAAAGCTTGTAATTTATTACAACTTTAATTGTATTATTTTTGCATAAACTTTTTTCACAGTTCAAAATTAATGGATTACTCAAAATAATATCATGGGCACTTTACCCATTTAAACCAAATTAAGTAATTTTTCCATGTTAGTATATTTTTGTTAGAAAATTGGAGGAGGGGAACACATGATATTTTCAAACTAATTTGAACATTTCATGAATGAAAATTAAACTTATTTGTTTACTATGTATCAATTAAGATCTTATCTGATGCATACATTCGATAATTTCATTTAGGTTGGTTTAAAACTTTAGGCCAAACGGGGTAGAGAGACGGACACACAAATGAACGTGATGAAATTATAATAATGGTTAATTACGGAAATCTAAAAATGAATATGTTGAATTACAACAGTAACAACAAGTATTATTCCTATCATATGGTGATAGATATTTTCAGTACTTAACCTCGGTCGTTGGCATAATTTTCTACAATTTCCGATGGTCAAGAGGTAGTAATAAAACATATTAATCAGCATATATCTCAAATACCTAATATTAAAGCCTGCTTGAGGTGAAATTTTAGGGACCAATTATGCATTTGAAAATTATTTTTAAATTCACTAGATTGTCGTATACTTTATAAGGATTAGTTATAAAAGTCTGTAAAATACATTTGTTGTGATTTTACATAGTAAACTCTCTAACATATACTAAAAAACATAAATTAAAACCATACGTTTTCCTCCTTATTTCCGGAACTATAAGACCTAAAAATTAAAAATTATAATCCTAGCAGTCTATGAAAATATTTATAAATTAGAATTAAAAATTAAAATCCTAGCAGCCTATGAAAATATTTACAGCGAAATTATGAAAATTATACCAGATGTCATCATTTTTAAATAGTTCCGGTAATATATATCTCCCTCCTTAATAAATTACTTGAAGCATTATTAAAAATTTATTGAGCTAGGAAATTCATATCCCTGTTGACTTATGGAAAATAAAATAATTTAATTTCTATCGAGGTACTAAACCCTCGATTTGTTCGCTTTTGTTATCATCTATTTCCAATATATGATAACCACGATATTTAAACATTGCATGGTGTGCATTACGAACAGTTTGTTCTTAAACAATTTTGGATTACCTTCCCTTACCTTGGATTATGTAGAGTTATCACAGTTTGTAAGTTATAGATAATGGAAATGACATATTTTTTAATTATAATGATCTTTTAAATATTACGTAAATAAATAAATCTTAAAGCGTCATCTGGTTTATCAAGTCGCAAAATTACGCATTTAAACATTATACAAGAGTTTAATAATTTTTAAGCGCTACTTGCTCAGTTTTCTAAATTTTTTTTAAGCGCTACTTGCTTACTGTTTATTGCGCGTTTTAATTAAACTGTTTTAATGGGTTTTTGTTAAATTTGTATAATGATATGTCTGCTAAACCGCCTACTTTGGGTATTTTTACATATTGATTAGTTCTAGCCACCAATATATGAAGCTACATACATATTAGCATCTGTGCAACATGTTAGAGGTAGCTGTTTTACTGTTTTGGTACACGTTTTTCAATTCTGTATACAAAGGAAAGTGGCAAAAATGGATACAATATATCCATTATTATAGAGATACAATATCATTTCGAAAATTAACATATTTTAGAATATTAAAAACTAAGAAAATCAGCGACGCGCAATCAGAAAAAGTAAAAATAAAATACTATTTTTGGTCTTAATCCAAAACAAAAAAGCTATCTTAATTTAAAGCTATCTTGATTTCTAATATACAGAAATATTTAATAAAAAAATGAGTAACAAAATTCTATTAAATATTCTATATAATTTTTTAGAAACGATAACCAAAAACTAACCAATATCGATCGCTTTTCAAATGTGTAGTCATTATATAAAAGTATTAAAAATAAACTGTCAAGTAATATTGATATTTGTTCAGCGTTTTTGTAAAAAATAACCTCTCTTTATATAGTTTATGTGGTATTTTATGTGTATTTTTTCGACGGATATTTCGAACCTACGAACTTCACAGAGTATAATTTTACATCTTATGTCATCTAAGTATAGAGGATATGACAATAAAGAGGATAGTATAAACTGCCAACTGATATTGAAATTTGTTCTGTATTGTAAAAATGAATTTTTCGTGTTTTTTACGTGCCTTATGTGATATTTTACGTGATCGACTGCTCTGTCGTACCTACAAATTTCATAAAGTAGAATTTTACATCTAATAACATCTAAGTATAGAATATATAACAGTATGGACAATATAATCTAAACATTTAAGTTTAGATCACATAACAGGATTTAATCCGCAATTTTTTTCATCATACTCGTTCAGAGAGTTCCGCAGAAATAACATTTACAACTGTCATGAAAAATCACCTGACTTTACAAAAATGCAAGATCTCAAAATATAAATAACTTTATTAAGCGCCCAATTTTTTTCCAATTTATATGGTTTTGTGTGAATTATTTATCTACACATATTAGTATACTCATTGCCTAGTAAATTAAAGAGAAACGTTCGTCTTACAAATTATATAAACATAAATGTTGCCGCGGGTTTCACAGCCCATTCTTGTTGAATAAGGTCTGTATAATAACTCAAGTGAACGTAATATCCATTTAGTCACCCACACAAATTTTGAAATATTTTGATAAATAATGCTTCCAACTTCCAGGGCTACAAGATATTTTCGAGCTTTACTGTGTACTTACTTTTAATCGTTCAGATTTGTTGTCTTCTTTTTGTTGTGCCACTGCATGTGGCAGTGTGGTCCAGTGTGGTCTCCGCTCACTGGCAGTGTGGTCTTCAGATATATTTCTCCTCTTGTTACTGATAATAGGCTTGATTAAATTTTATGGAATAAATGGCTAAAAGTAGATGAATCACAAATTTTCTATGATTTATATCTGAGTGCGTAAACACCTTTAAACCGTACGGTTCTGCAGTTATTTTTACACCCAATAATGCTGGATATCGGAATTTTTAACATCTAGAGAAAATTAATTTTTTATAAATAGAAAGTTGAATGTCTAATTGTAATCTATAGTAACTTTCTTGATATTTAACATTAAAAAACTTCTTAACTTATTCACTCACTCTTTTACTAAATAACCGTCAAAACAAATGGACTACTTTCAGAAGTGATCGAATTTGAGGAATATGTTGCGTTTAGGAAACTATAGAAGAACGCAATACAAAGTTCTTATTATCGAACCTTTTATATCATATATACATAGTAGTTTCATTTAAGTCGATACATATATTATGATAAGAGCTCTGGTCCTAAAAGTATTAAATTCATAAATTAACTAGATGTTGAAGTTTATAAGTGCATTAATAGTGGGCTTAATATTAAACATTGAGGCGACCTTGTTTTTAAACTTGCTAAGTTAATGTTTTACTTTTCTGATAATGATAGCAATTTTCATTTAAAAACAAAATTTTGGTCTAAAACATCTATATATATATATAAATATTTTTTGGTTTGGTTTATATATGGTGTGGTTTGATACACCTAAAACCTTCTTTGGTTTCATGAAAGAAAAATTGGTATTTAAGAGAATTATTGGCTCATTTGTTATATTGTAAAAACGTATACATTTACTTATCTAATGTAATGAATTTCATTGGAGAGGGATCCAAATTTCCAGACCTTGGTGGTGATCGACTTTATGCTCGGACTTATTAACCAAAGGACTTGCCATATTTACATAACATCCCATGCGTCATTGCCAATTACGCATGGGATGTTACTAAATTAATAACATTATCTGATCTGTGGAAAATTTTAATAAAATTTGATTTATCTATTGCATACAGTTCGTTAAGTTGATCACATTTAAAACAATTACCGTATTATGTGGTAAACTGAAGCGGAATCATATAATAACATATATCAATTATATTAACATCCAAGTGAATATGTAAGCTACTCGGCGACCTGATAACTTAATACTCACAAAATGCAGCTCCATAAGCGTCACAGTGTTTCTTAAATGATTGCGTATATATGTAATTACTAAAACGCGTTCAGATACGCGCCGACTCTCAAGTCTACTTGGAATTATAACCAAATATTAATATAACGTAGTTATCAGTAGTTTCATAATACATTGCTTTTTGATATGTGTGTTATTACGAGAAGATGATTAAATTTCGGGTTTTGCGAGTTAATGGGTTAAATTTAAAAAAAAAAAGAAATCAATGCATATAATAAAACGAACTCTGAGGACTTCATTTTCGGCCACATCCGTCTGTCTCTACGCGATTTGATAGTTAGGAACTACTGAGAAATATTTTTTGTGGTTCCCACGATTCATGAAGGGGATTCCAATATAAAATTTATGAATATTTTGTTATATATATATTTTATATATATATTTATACATATATATATATATATATATATATATATATATATATATATATATATATATATATATATATATAATGTACGGCGAAGTTGTTGTTTTACGAGAGCATATATAAATATTTTAAATAACGTTTATAATAAACGGTTTACCGTTTAAGAATAAACATTATTTTTAAACTTAATTTCGAAACTTTATTGTGCAAAACCGTCATAATACTTATCAAATTAGGTTCTCTAGTGATCTTATTCGCTTTATATAGATTTAATTTTTTTTCTACATATTCTAGTTTTCCAACGAATAATTTAAAAGTTATAACGATATTTTCAAATACGCAAAGGTACACGTGCGGACTTCCGCGCATTGACACCGGATGCGTTAATGCCTAAAAGAACCTTATTTATCCATGCTTGGTTGTTGCGGATCACGTGGTGAATACTAAAATATAGCTACGAAGAATTAGCTAAACGATTATGGAAGAAAAAAGATTAAAATTCAAGGAAGCACACAAAGTTTTCAATTCTTTTATATCACCAACATTTTCGAATAATTGGCTGTAGCATACAGACATAACTTTTTAGTTACGGAATCCTAACAAAGGGGTTAAATTATGTTTATTGACGGAAATAAAATTAGAAATACGTAAAAAGATCAGAATTTACTGAAAAATATTGCTGCAAGGTGCAATTTCCATTATATAAAGTTATCCATGAAAAGCAGTGAGATAAACGTAAATTATTATTTTTTAAATTAAACTTAAATTAAATTTAAACTTATTATCAATCAAATTAAACTTGACCGCGGATAATTCTTGACATGTTTATAGCTTTAATAATAAGATTATTGTGAAGAGAAATTTCTAACGGTTTATTACATACATCTTATCATAACGATGGAAAAGTGAGAGTCGTCGCCTAGTTCCATACTGCGTTATGCTCAACAAATCTATAGAGAAAACTCTAGCTCACTCCTCTACACATCTTTATCAAAGCTCTTCAAGAACTTGGCTCCTTTTATCTTAGCACTTGCATGGCTCATTTCCCGAAGAAGAACTTTTTTGTTATAAACAATTTTAGAGTGGTCTCTAACATTGTTTAAACTGTCGTGACCGGTACTACTGCACGTTTGTAGATGCTTTGCTAAAGCAATTAGAATCTTAGTCAATTATCTAAGTTCCGGATGACTTTCATTGATATATACTAATGTTAGTTATTTCATGTCGATAGATATACTTAAAAGTTTTCTTCGTTTTTCAAATACTACTTTTATTTTGTGGTTTACGTGCTATTCTGCAAAATGATATTTTATGAAAAAGCGTGTCTTTGCCACTTTAGGGCAATCTCGTTTCTATTATAATGTTTGCTGTTCTGGAAGTAAGAGTGAAATTAAATTTATATTATTATTTAAAATTTTACCAAGATAATAAAATGAGTTTAAAACAAATAAAGTTCCTCTAGCGTTCACATTAGAAAATCTCTGAATTTGTCAAGATAAAGACGCACTTACATTTATAATGTATTTGTAATTATTGGGGCACAAAATACGATTATGTATTAATCGATATATACATCGTCCGCGGTGAAAATATCAGGGACGAAGAAGTAAATTACAAACATTGAATTTACTTTAAAAAACTTTATTTTATTATAATAAACTTCCATATTACACAGGTTCACTGTTGTACTTAATTAATCTCCGCCTACAGTCAGTACTACATGGAATTTCCATTTAGCCACTTAGAAAAACATAAGTTTTCAGCACCAACTCTGCCTCAATGTATTTCAAAAATTATATATGAGATTAATAATCTGTCATAATCATGTTGAATCACGTTTTCGTATTTCAGTTTTTGAATTGTTTTAATTTATTAAATTAAATTTGCTGTTACACTTTTCCAAAATTAATCGCGTATTTGATAGACGTTTTTTTGTGAGAAAAAATCAGAGCAATAAAGCAATGTCGATTTGTTTTGAAATGTATTGAATATTTTGTGACTTTGTTTATTTATGAATATTTTACGTTATTTACCTATGTTGTTTATGGTATTTTCAAAATAAAACAAGCTATGTACTTATTGTCATTTACTATCGAACAGATTCATTAGAAGTATTAAATATTTGATATTTATGGCTGATATGTTTGAAATAATTCGAAATTAAATTAGTTAATCTTGATTCATGGCTTCATGGACATTAATTTATATTACATAACGCATTCTTAACACTTGATTCTTGATTTAAATTTTGTACAAATTTTACAGGCGATTAAATGTTAAAATAATTTTAAATTAAGCTCAGATTTTAAAAATGATTTTGCAGTTGGTTTTACGCTTTGTTGGTATTCAAGTAATTATGAATTGTAAAAAAATACCTTCAGATTGCTTGATTAAACATTTAATCGTTTAGTTCTTGAGGCTATAAAAATATATTTAAAAAAATAAAGTAAACAGCCCAATGTTAATACTAAATTACCCGTTTCAGTTCGCAGCGGTTTCGCGCAGTATCTAAGCAAAGTGACTTGCGTAATCGGTTGATGTAATGATGCGTACACCACTAAGCTTAAAAGACGTTGAATGATATCGGTGTCGTAGAGATTTTCAAAGGTTTTAACTTATTAAGTAATGTTAACATTCGTTTAAGGTCTACTCGCTATTTTATGCCAAGGTTAATCTCTTTAGAAAAATTTAGATATGCTACATATAATTCCACAGCGTTACAGGAATGCGGCTATAGACAGTTTGAAAAATTTACTTTTTTCAATATAACATTTGTTATTGGTTTTATGTTGCGACATGATAATACAATTGAGGTTTGTTTTTATTTAGAATTGAGAATTTTGTTATCGTAAACAAAATTATTGAGGTGGTTTTGATTGTAATTGAGGAGTTGTGCTTTTCATAGTCAGCAAAGTATTTCTAACCTTATCGTGAATGAAGAATTAAGGAAAATCTGACCATCCTCCTATCCAGTAACATTGACAAAATAGCGAGGAACATTTTCAAAATATATTAACAAAATCAGTATGTTGGAACAAACAAAACTTAAATATTTACTTGCAAGATATACTTCTGATTGTCTTAAGATAGGCTTAACAGTATACGTGTAGCGACGTAGCAGTTTTTTTCACTTCTCATTGTTAAGATATTCTTTATTCATCTCATATTCATACGATGTTTAGGACCAGAAGAAAAATACATGAAAAAGATCTTCAAATGTGAAAATAAGATATAAATATTAATTGAAAATACTCTAGTTATTTAATTTATCTGAAACGAAAAGGAAAAAAAAATCTGTTTTAAATACTACAATATTTACACCAGCAAAATTACAAGAATCGTACTTTTGAAAATATAGGCGTTCACAAATTATGTAACTTATTTTGCTTTTTAAATAATTTCCCTTTCGTAAAAATACAGTTCCAATTGCTCAACAAATTTTCAACATTTTATTTGTCAGTCTTCGAAACAAAATTATTTTTTGCAATTTACCCCGCTACCCGTCGTCTTTGACTACCATCAAATGTTTCTTCGGGATGTTAGGGTTTTTATATATTACATAGCCGAAGTATTGAAGAACTTTTTGGTACAGTCAAGACATTCGTGTTTTAATATTTAGTTGGTGGAGAATAGTTTCGACGGCACGGGTCGCCGGTACCGTTTCTCCAGTGTGTGTCTTTTTGCTCTCCGAGGAGCAAATTTTTCATTATTTGATACCATGGAGAAAGATGGAGGAAACGAGTATTTCGGTTAATATTTTCTTAGTGGCCTTGGAGGTAAATATGTTACCATAAAACCATTTTGAAAAAATAGTATATTGAATCTCAATTTCATTTTGAATTAATTGTGCCATTATACACGGAGTAAAAAAATCTGGAAAAATTGTGAGACTATGATAAACAGTCGAGTAGACTGACGGAGGATTGACATGACAAATAGATGAACAGAATGAGGAGTTACGAGGATTAATTACTTCTTACATTTCGCAACCTTAGTGTAAATATGTAAAGAATTAATTCATCCATTTAAAACGTACATAATGTACATAGAAAGCCAATATGCCTTCGCTTTTCTTGATTGTGACAAAAAAATCGTAATTGTATAAGTTTGGGGAAATTTAAACAAAAAAAATAAAAGGGCCAATATTATCACCACAAAATATATATATTGCCTCATGTTTTAACTATCTAGAAAGGTAAAAGATAAAATAACATAGATGCAGAGAGATAATGAAAAAAAAATTGGCCCACAAAGCTAAATGAAACGGAAAATCCAATATAATTCCAATATCGCTCTATTAAATTTCGTTTTTCCCTGTATAGAGCTAGTTTAAACGGTTGTACTTAATTATAATATTTAATTGAATAATATTATTTTATTCTGAACATGTATACAATGTACATGAACATGTACATGAACACAATATAAATGCATTTTGATTTCAATCACTGACCTACTTGTTCCCGCAAAGCTCGCACAAAATCAGTCTGGAAAGCGGCTGTTTCGTGTACAATAATAGTGTGATCAATGTTACAGACCGCAAAAAAAACAGAAAGATTCAATAAAAAAGCGAAACAATTGTTCGGCTGACGTCGGATTGGCGCCGTTTTGAAGTACAGCAAATGTATCTAAGAGAGGTAACACAAATATCGATAAAATGTAACTCGATATATATCGATATATACTCGTATGTTTTGTATTACGTTTGATTTTTAGCGGTTAGTCTTTAGATAATTACAGATAGAATGTTCTGAGACATATTCTGAACGTACAATTCGACCAACTCTCTTTGTTTATTTATATATATTGAGTGGATAGATAAAGAATATTAATCAAAAATATTATCAAATCTCACTCGATTATAAAGATGAAGCAAAATAGAAACTCCTTGTTTTATTAGACTAAAATAGAACTGGCTCCTCATAATTATTATGATGTAATGAAAAGCATAGCCAGCTCTTCACCTTCATTGTTATACGTGTCATTTATGTATCGGTCTTGTGCTCGGAACTACAATAAGTTTTTAGTATTTTTTCAATACTTATTGCTGTATCACATCAAGGTGCATATTACTTTATCTAACAATGTAAATGAGAGTATGAATGTACTCGCATCCTTATATGAGCGCGTAAAGAAATGATACGCATATATTTATATCACCGTTAAACAGTTAGTTCAGATATTTTAATGTATTTGTGTTTAAATGCTGTGTAAATATAGTTAAATGTTTTATATATAGCACTGATCTTTTTGCTACAGGAACTACTAAATAAGGTTCAAATTACTGAATTTTCAATAAAACTTTAAATGGTATGGCTTAAGAACCATTACATACTAAATATAGACTGTGAAATATTCCCAATTAAATGTCGTAATTATGTCTTCATTTATTTTTTTAAAATACATTTTTTCAAAGTTACTGTATAAAATAATACTATTTCATCGACAACATGAAAACACATCACTAACACCCGAGGTGGCTCAGTTTCCCAACTACTTGAAATTCTAAAAAAAATTGTCCTCAAATTCTCTTAGCGGCTGGATTCGTAAGAGGAAAATGAAAGTTTTTGCCAAGGAAGAGACGTTAAATCCAGCGTAAGTTAATTTATGCGTTGTAAATGTTTTACGTCCGGAGTTCTTATCGTATTTGGGGAAGTTTGAAGTTAGCCCATATTCTGGGCTAAGGGTAAGTAATATTCTGTAACGCCTTAATTTACTTGGTTTATTCCTTAATAATTTATCGTTAAAGCTGTTTAAACTAAATACCGTTGATTAAAAAATAGCGTTAGATATAAAGAAAAACAGACATATTTATTTATTTCTCTAGCACTAATCGGGATCACTTAAATAGGTTAAATATTTACATAGTTTAAGTTACAAAAATTGACTAATTGGAATATTAAAAATTTGAGATATATATATAACTAAAATTATATGAATTATATGTATGTATTCGATACGAAATTCTAGAACACATAAAAAAATATTATAGGAAAGGTATTTCTACTCGTACAATTTGACACTAGATAAACTTCTTTAAATTAGGTGGCTGGCTTATATTTACAAAATGTGTCTTACTTTTACAGATCCATCCTTTACATCAAATAATTTTTATGTAATACGTATTTGAAACAGAAAAAAAAAACAAACTATAAATTTTGTGCAGAATTTTCCGAGACCGAATTTCCAAACATCTTAATCCATGTATCGAACTGATCATGTCTAGTCACATAGTCACGTTTTTCACTTTCCATTCATACACTCCTTGCAGCGGAACCTCTTCTAAATCGTCTCAAATATCCGCTCGAACGACGTACGCCCTCTTGGCACCGCCTGAATGGAATACAATCTACTTCGACTCTTGAGCACACCTACTTTGTATCATTTTGGATAAAAATGGTCCGGTAGTATATTCGTCAAACTATGTAAGCATTTGGCGATGGATTGAAAATTTTAATTTCGGTCGAAGAATTTTATGATTTGTAATATACAAATTAATACGTGAAGAGAAAATTTTGTACACATTTTGGGAGGACGGAGGTGTGTTATATTTGACATAGGTAAAATGTATATGGTAGAGGAGTGAGGAAGGTTAAAATTGGTATAAAATATGGCTATATATTTGTACGGAAGAGAGAAGTGTGCACCATTTTCAGGATATTGCGCGCACGGAGGAGTGTTTGATTTGGCATAGTTAAAGTTTGGAAAAATGGAAAATGAGTGCAGAAAGTTGAAATTGAACAAAACGTTTAACAATATATTTTTATGCATTATAAGATTCAGTATTTACGTTCATACTCTCAATGAAAAACACATAATAATCTGTAGTAAAACTGTCGCGCAGATTAGAAATTGTCGCCAAAGAATTTTAAAATGTCAGATTGACTGAACAAGTTTCAAGCTGTAAATTTTGTGATTACAAATGTTCCTTTTTGAGTAGTCCGTGGAGTGTATGTCAAGGCAAAAATGCGTTTATTCAGAAGGGAAATTTTATAGCAGAAATCTGAATGGACTTTCTCTCTGGTACCTATTAGTGTTTTCAACAAAGTAAGTAGATAAGTACATGTTATTATTTAAATTAAATCCTGTTTCGTAATTCCAGTTCGGACTTTCAGAAATTTTTTCACATGTTTTTTACATGTATAATTATGCAGGTACATTATTTGACCAAATAACGTCAAACTTAAAAATTTAATGAATTATCATTTAATCTTGACCACTAATTAATAATAATATAAATTTTGGCCCAAAGTAAAAAAACGAATAGTATGGAGCACAATACATAGGTGAGTATGTTATACGAATATACAGAAAAATTATATCATTAGAGTTGTCAAGTATATAGCAAAGAATATTATACTTATATTTATATTTTCGTTATAGATCTCAAAGTTTTGGAAATTCCTTTTTATTTATAAATCAAAACCACTATAAATACTTCTATTGAATATATTTGGCGTTAATTTTGTAGAAATTCACTATTGACAATTAAATGAAACTACGTGATGTAGTATTATTTTCACTTTCTATTGCAAAGATCTTTGCTAATAACTCACCTGAAGATGTTGCAATACAACGAAACCTAGGTCGTGGTAAAGAATTTAAAGAAAGTAGAAATAATACTATATCACGTAGTATCATTTAATTGTCAATAAATGCTTCTAATTTACTAAAAGTTAGTTGTAACGAAACGTACAAGAACAGTAAAATTTTGTCGTTTTTCTCTTAAAATGTTTAATAAAAATTAACCAAAATAATTTTAATAGAAGATTCTTATCAAAGGCAGTAGGCGTCTATTTTTTAAAATATTTAGAAACTAAGGAACTACTCAAAGAATTAAGAAAGGAGGTCACATTGCTTATCATTCCGAAGGTAAATATTTAAAAAAAACAGGCTTTAAATATTTTTTTTTTTAATTTTAGTTTATTTCGTTCCTTTACATATATTTTAAAAAATACGCTAAATATTTAAATAATTTGTATAAAAATGATGTACGTTTGTATCTGCAAACTACTGATGTATGACTAAGACTGTCTCTCTTTATACAGTATTGTACATGCATATCTAAAACTGTGTAAAGACAGGCAGACAGATAGATATTATAAAATTTTAATGGTTTCTTATGTCACTAAAGAAGTTTAAAAAGTGAAAGTGTATTTGTAAGTTTGATACTTTTAACCCAAGTGTATAATGGATTCTGTAATCCTATAACTGATATTATAGACTAGATTTATTACAGATATTCGTATCATTTGATTGATAATTTGCAAAAAATAAAACCTAGCCTTTCATTTATTATGCAAATAAAACGTAAATATTTTCAAAGTTTCAAAAAAAAGAACACATCTGAAATATTTTTTTTTTCAAAATCCTTACTTGCATCTGCATCTGTAAATATGGATTTTTAAAATGAAAATCTACATCCGCATCCGCATTCGCATGTACATCTATGATAAAACCGATGCCTGTATTATCTCTGTTACAAGATAATATTCATTGCTTTTTCCCAGAAAATCGTTTTCTTACAAAACATATTTATTTTCTTCAATGTGTTCTCAACGTTTAATAATCCCATTGTCTCCCATGCAATCAACATTTTCTAAAATCTAAATGATTATTCTAATTGTTATTTTCTTCCTGTAGAGCGAAATACGGATCCGAGTACATATTTTTCCATAAGCAATCAATCAATCATTATTTTGACTAGTTTTTCATTTCCAATTCAACTCTTACTCGATTTGAATTGAACGACGGGTAATAGTTATAAATAAAACTATTTTAAATTTTCCTTAAACGGAGTAAAATTTAAATTTTGTTATTTATTCATCATCTTTTTTAAATATTCTTACAATATCCAAATTAAACACAATAAAAAATATTTTTTCCATTAAGACGTAAATTTCGTAAATTATGGTGCAAGCTACAATGAAAATAAAATCGTAATTGTAATCAGATAAATCATGCTCTTTTACCAAATTACTTGTCTTTAAGCCTTCATAACGCTACGTGGTTTTAAATTTTTTTTAAAAGAATACTAATTATCATTCATATAGATTAAATTATTTCGTTTATTTTTCACTTTTTCGAAACAAAAAGATGAAACCAAATTAAATTTACTAGAATCAACCAAACACAAATGCACAGAAAATAATTTTTGAAAGTGTCTGGTATTACATCAAAATAGGAGTATTTAAAAAATTTGTACGAATAAACTATGACTTATTATTATTGTCTACCATATAATAAACAGGATTTTGAAATGTTAATGAGTTTGGTGTGCATGTACGACTTAAAAAGCAGTAATTTACAAGGTATTAACATTGAATAAAATAATTAGCATACACGACGACATAATTTTTACTCACTCGCTGATATACCCTCCCCCTCACTGCATACGCCGCAAGTCAGTGGACTTGTGCGCGACCGGCCGAAAGAGCTGTAGGTAGCTTACAAACTTTTATCACTTATTATTGTTAATACAATGACTTTTGAAGTAAAATTTTTTCTTTGAAATAACAGAGGTCCACGCAAAGAGCCTGAATACGTTTTTCTAATTTTCATTAATTCATTATTTAGCATTTTTTGTTTTATGTTCTGCAGTAAATACAAACATCATTATATATTTTTGGAATCCTCATAATGACTGTTCCACACCCAACCAGTTTTGTGACATAAATTTTTTTTTTCCTTTAATAAATTTAAATATTACGGTCGTCTTATTAATTTTGAGTAACATCATATAGTTCGTGTTGCTCGGAATAAAAACTCATATCGTAACGTAGATGGATATCCAAAAACTTATCCTTTTTGCACAGTTATAAAAAAGTATCAAATAACGCGATTCAACATCGCATCAAAAGTTAATCCCTCCTATTGGTATCTCAGGAAAAATGCGAAGATATTGTCGCTAACTTAATGAAATCGCAAACGCATCATCGACAAAGCAGTTACCAAGTGGAAAAGTTCTCATATTGAAAACAACGTGTTACGCGACATAAGAAAATGACCTCAAAGCCACATCGGTCAGTAGTGTATAAGGCATCTCTCGCATTGTTATTGTCTAACGCAGTCATGGTCGATAAATAGGACGTGAAATGTGTTTATAAGGCGAGGCAGACATTTAGGCACCGCCTCGGGCGACTCTTTCGTCCTCTAGGTGCCTATGTCAACGACGTTACGGTCTGATATGACGTTTATCGGATCAGAGATGCGTCGAGGCGAAATGGTCGGAACGACCGATATATTGATAGTGTCGACCGTGACTTTTATGTATATATGAGCAGATCATCTTTATGTAATGGCTCGGTTGATCGTAAGAGTCAAATGTCTAATATGACGGAAATATTAGATATTATGTATGTGTTAATGCCATATCATCTTTACGTTTTTCCGGCACGTGGAATCCCGAAGAGGTAATCGATGGTCGATTTAAGTTTTTTGAATACTTTTCAAGTGAAGATAAGTTAAATAATTTTTGTAATATGAAAGGGTATTTCTCTTACTCCTCTAGCCTTGTCTCTAACTCTTACTTGCTCTTTTATTAAGTTCGTGCTGAATTTGTTTTTAAGTATGCTAGCTTTTATTAAGTTCATGTTGAATTTGCTTTTAATTCATAATAAAATTAATAAAAAACAGAAAATACACATTTACTTTTATTTTAATAAAATTAAATGTGTATTTTCAGTTGTTTAGTATTATTAGCGCAAATATGTTTATTATTTTAAAGTCGGTCTTAAAAATTTGCTTGAAATAAAAACTTTATCTTCTTCCACAAATTTCTGCAGCGCAAATGTTGAAATAAAATTTTATTTTAAGAAAATGTTACATTATATTTATATTTTATAACCAACACATATTTTTTGGTTTTATATAATTTTGTTTTTTAAAACTTTTATACAACTTCAAAGGGTAACTTTTTTAAAAAATATAGACACCACGCTGGGACTAAAATAGCCGTGTGACGCCCAAAGATAGTTCCCTATTAAGGAAGTGCCAACGCTATCTTTGACTCCGTTAAAAATAACATTATAGTTTGGAAAAGAGGCGTTGAGATAGCATCGATCGACCTTTCTTGACTCATTTTACGTCCATTTTTAACCTAAATGTGCGCTGTGTTTAAAGTGAAATTTTTAATTTTAATAAGATAAAGATGAAAGAACAAAATTTAACTAAATACTGTTGTATGTCATGAAGAGTACAGCGTATTTTTTATTTTAATTTGTAATGTATTTATGAGGTATTGAACACAGAAAACGTTAACCAACATCAAGTAACATTAAGATTCAATATAAATCATAGGTAGTTGTAATGGTAGATGTTATGCTTTATTTCATAATTTATATGATGTTAAATTAAAATTTATTTTATCTTCAACATATTCATATGGACTAACGGAAAAGTATTTCAACCTAAGTAATTTTCTTCGTTTGCTCAGGTCCTCTTCAAGCCGAAACATTGTAAAACTGTTACTTTGTGCACGGTGTGGTTGCTTTTATTAAAATCGATTTAAATTACTTCTCTTTTTAGAAATACTGAGATAAAAACTAACATTTTTTCCTGATAATTAATTCGCCTCTGTGGCCTGTTATACCATTACTTTTATATTTTTGAGTAAACCGTACTTATATTTAGTTTTTAAAATTTTGTATAAACTTTATAGTAATATTTCATAAAGCTACTTAAATATTATATGTCACAAGAAATTATGTCTTACCGAAATAAAATAAATAATCATAGTATTTTTGGTAATAAATTAGGTTATTTACACGTGACAGTAAACATACATAATTTTAAAAGTTAGGTTTATTTTAGGCAATAGAAATAGTGAGTCTTTCATTCTGAAATCGTAGTTGAAAATATTGTTAAATTATTAAGAAAAAACGCTTTAATATTTGTTGTTGCTACGCGTAAAAATACATTGGATCCTTTTTAGATTTTTAGTGAATACTCTCGTCGATTTAAATACATATTCTGTCATTTTTTAATGGAAAGTCTCAAAATAATGTCGATGAAATATGATGTGCAAATTAAGAAATATATAATCTTTAGACCATTGGAATCATAAAGGGACAGACTTTTTTATTTTAGTTTTTTTGCCAAGGTAAGAATTACAATTTTCTTACAATCTGAATTACAATGTAAATTTTCACAGCAATAATGAAAGAAATCAGAGATAGCTCTAAAGTGCGTACACGTCACGAAAATTATTTCACTTATATCTATTCAGTAGATCTGAATACTCGCTGTATATGCCATAAAATTATAATAATTAATGCTTTGTCTTTAAATTCGATAATTTAAACAGCACACGTTAACTTTAAGAGGGAAGTTGTAATTTATATTCAATTATACACGTATCTTCTACTTAAATTACAAATAATTAGTAGGAGTTAGTGAATATAATATAGTTTAAAAGTAATGAGAAATAAAACAACTTTTGATAAATTTTTGAAAGACATACTTGCCCATATAAGGTTCCAGAAAATCTCATGCCCAACTTACAGATTTACCCAAAGCGCTGTGCCTGTGGCAGAATATATGACAAAAGGTTACAAAACAATAACTAAAAATACAATGTATTCACAAAGCAATTCAAATACAAATACACAGTTATTTGGATAAATTTCATCTCGAGTATTATTCTAGGTTTGTTTATGTTTTATGTGTAATAATTAAAAAACAACTTCAATTATGTGCATACACATTCACACACATACACATAAGACCTAATCTCACAAATGTTTAATATAAAGGTGATTTAACTTTGGTTTAATACAAAGGGTACTAAAGTCGTCAATAAAATACATATTGTGAATAGAAGGAGTTTAAATACAGCAAGTTACATTGCATAAAAAAAAAATTGTAAATTCCAAAAAGGTACTTACGAAAAATAAACCATGCCATCTGTTTCGACCATATACAGTGGAGATCTCCACACAGGGGACATTCCACATAGTTTATTTTAGTCTGGCTATTGCTACAATAAAACCTTTTTTACCTTATAATATAACATATATGGACGCAAATACATTACCCTTTAATTCACAAAAATTCACGAAAAGTGAAAAAAAATAACAAGTACCTTCCAGCAATTGCTAAAACTAAATTTTATTTTAAACTAGGTTTTATAAGTTAACTGAAGTAATCTTAATTGATAGTTACAATTTTAAATACACTTTCCTTGATAAAAAGTATATCAAATTTAGGTGGGCTTGAAAAGAAATCGTTTACGAGATCTATTCCAGAACACAGTAGGATGCCTCGACATAGACCATTTAGAACTATCTTTATATTAGAAGTATATAATTTAAGACACTTTTCGAAGTATGTAATGAATTCGAGGATGCTTTGATAGTAAATCATTAACAATTAAAAGCACTAGGTCAATTATTTCAGAGATAGCAAAATTTTCTTCAGGTCAAATATCAATCGAGAGTAATAAGAGACAATGTTACGGCACAACTCACATAAAATAAGGAAACAAACTTATTGCAACAACATGACAATTAATTATAGTTCAGAACTAACTGATGCACACCTTGAAACAAAAGCAAAATAACGAAAGTAGACTGTTTGCTTGGTGCTAGTTGTCTATGTTTTAACTATTTAAGATTTCATCCGTTTTAAAGGTTCATACTCTGTAACGGTAATTATTAAACCAATGCGACTATGAAAATTGAAATAAATGTAAAAAATATATAAAATGTGTATATATATTAATAAAATTCTTTTGGACGAGTGGCAAGCAAGGAATGCTTGGATATTTTTTTAAGTTGTTATAATGGATGCAATATTTATTATTATGTGTCTATACGCATGTATTTACTAAGAATTTCATTAAAAGTTAAAGGGTAATATTTTTATAGACTAATTTATTTTAAATTTGGGTAGTGTGTATGTATTAAAACGACACTAAGAATAGAAATATGAAAACCAATATAAACCTATGATACTAAAATCTAAATAATTGTAAAATTTTTACTACAGTATTTAACAAAAATACTTTTCCATTATGATGTAACACTTCTGTTTTTTTATTGCACTTTAGGTCTGCTTGCCTACAATCTTCAGTCAGAAACTCTGCATACCACAAGTTGAGAACAGTTGGAAGATGTGAATTTTTATTTTGTCACTTTTTTGTTAATAAACACAAATAATGGAAATTTGAATAACTAACTGAATAAATAGTTTTCATGAACTAGGTATTTATTTTTGTTCCATTTCTAACAGTTGATATAGTTTTTCTTGAGAGTTCAAAAAAAATAATTACGTACTTCTTTTTTGATTTTTAAAATAATAAATAATCGCGAAAACATTACAAACATCGATTATTTATTTTATTTAGTGTTCAAATCCAGTATACCAACAGTTCCTCAAAACGTAACATATTTGTTAAAAAAAATTAATTATTAATTTTATTTACCGTCTAGCGATAAACATCACAAACAAATGCTAAAACTTCTATTTGAACTGAAATAAATTAATACACTTATAACACACTTTGATCTTCATAGGAACATAGTCTCGTTTTTAAGGAATGAAAATTTCTATTTTTCTTGACGTGCAACCAATTCCATATAGATATTACACAAAAAAGTAAATTTTTCAATTTCTTCCGTATCTACTTACAATACAAAGCAAAAAATATGGTAAAAGAGGTGAACGCAGTAACATTAATATGTTTAAAAAAATATAAAATTAAAGGCTGCAAATTGATGTGCTACTGTAAGTATACAAAACGATAATTGCACATACTCAGTAGTCAGTAAATAAAATATGTATAAAAATATTAACGCGTAACTTTGCAGCCAATTTTATAATGACCCATAACAAAAAGTTACTTAATTGGCGTGACTCATTTCAATACAATACTAGGCTGATTATCAAGTACAAAAAATAACCAAACTAAATATGAAAATAAACAACATGAAAGTTTGCTTGTTTATGAATAATAAATGTAATTATCAGACTATTATAATTGAAAATCGAGTCTGTCTTCATATGAAACAAAATTAATATATTTTCCAGCATACGAAAGGATTAAGCTGTTATAAATCCAACCCTGTCTCGTCTATTGAATTACTTCGCTCGGTGATGTAACAGAATTACCCGAGTAAGATAGCCAACCGTCATCATCAATGAAAATAACATTACGAAACTAAGATTTTAGGTTCTAACATACCGAGATAAACCACTAAAGCGCCGCCGCTTTGTTACCACGCGGATAATATATAAGTTATCTTCACGGGCAATTGATCTTATATTGACTCGATATTGACAAGGGTTTATCGTTACAAGAATATTGTAGCAAAGTCGAAGATACACATGTTCCTTTTTAAATTAGGTGTGTTTTAAATAATACGGTTTTATTCCTTTCGCATCCAACAGTTTATCTTTTATACGTTACGGTATATTCACGAATATTCCTTTTTAAAAAATATTATAAAACTGTACAAATTTTAAAATTAATCCGTTATTGGTTTATAAAGCTCTCATCATAGACTTAATGGATTAAGTAGAAAGGTTGTATTTTCAATTAATTTAATATTTTTCTTTTTTTTTCTATATTTGCTTACTAATGTATACTCAATATATATATATATATATATATATATATTATAGATAGAATTCGCATCCAACAGTGTAACCTTTTTTATTTTTGGGATGAATTTACTTATGGTTATATTGAAGAAGTAACTGAATTTTTTGTCTCACTCAGAACTTTACAACTGCCAATTCTAATATACCTGATTTACATTTAGTTTATTTGCTTTAAAGTTTGTAAATTATGTTACTATCTAGCCTCGGAAGTAGTAAGTGTAGGTTTTAAACCATTACCTAGTGTCATGTAAAATTCCCGAAGTTGGGCAAATGAAAAATATAATTGTAGAAAAATTTCATTCATATATAAATAAGTATGATTTACACTTGAACTAGAATATCGTCACTTTCTTACTCAAGGTTTATTATGTAGAGTTACATAGTAAAATTATTTATGGAATGGATGAAGAATTTTTAATTTCGTAACGTCATATTTTTGAGAAATACACGATTATTTTAAGACAGCAGACGGTACAATAGGCAATATATTGTATATTCTTGGTGAACAACGACATAAAATTTGTAATTAATATATATACGGTGTAATAAAAATACTACAAATCGTTAAATATTCATTTATACTGTATATACCTAATGCTAGTTCTAGTTTTACTTCACACTTTTTTTCATTCCCTATTTATTTTTTGTGCTAAATGTGCCTGCATAATCTAAGTGCAAGCCTAATTATATTAAAAGTTTTGAGATGTATATACATACGTATACATATCATAATTTTTACCTCTAGCCGCGATGAAACCTAAAATTGAAAAAAACTGATTAAAATTCGTCTCAAATTATACATATGAGAAGATGATGCAGGTAAATTGTAGAATTAATTCAATAAATTTAATAACTTTCAGCGTTTTTCTGGAGGTTTTAAATATAACTAGCGAAAATAATTTTATAAATACCATTTGTCATAAATAAATTTTAAACTAAAATCAGTTATTACGTTATGATGTACATCAACTACGAATTACTTAGGCCACTCTAAATACCCACATACACACACACACACACATATATATATATATATATATATATATATATATATATATATATATATGTACATATTTACTTGTTTATTGAATATTTAGGGAGAACATCGCAAAAACCAAACTAATGAATAACGGTGTATCTAAAAAGGCCATTACGCCTGCAGACTTTAAACTAAGACACTAAAAAATAGAATTGTATTATGGTATAAGTCCGAATATAAATAGGAAGGATACATCAGAAGTAAAGTTAAGAACTTACACTGCTCGTTCAAATCTTTCTTTTTTAAAAAAATATTTGACGTAATCCTAAGAACAAGGTCTCTCAGAAAACATTTTCTTTGAATACCTCACCAAAACTAAAGTGAAAAATTAAAGAGCCACCCGACGTGTTTATCATCCAGTTTGGTAAATATTCAGAAGATCGTGATGTAATCAACTAGTTTTATAATATGCCAATAAATATTTAACATCATAAGGTAGTGAACTCGATTTGATCATTGTGAAAAGATGGTACTGCTTTTTATTGAGGATGTAAAACAATAAAAGAATTATAAATAGCAAAAATATACCAAAACAACAAGTATAAGTACCATATATAAAAATGAAATCGGACTTTTCACAAATTTAAAGAAAAATTATAACCAAATAACAACTAAACCTTTGTATACTATTTCAAATAAGGCAAATGCGATAAAAATCATATCCTTTGTCTTAAGAAAATTGAGTACAGTTTTAATAAAATGTAATAGCTGTTTCTCTCCAAATAATAGAATGCAGTGCGAATACATCGCAACAACACCAATGGAATTGCAAGCAATATTAACTATAAATAATATTCACATATATTTTATTTTATAAACGCTCTTTATTAAAGTTAGACCCAAAAATTATGTAGCTTATCAAGCACTATTTTTGGATAATACCTACTACTTGTAGTGAGATCACTATAATTATTTAAATAATACAAAACATCTCGACGAAGAAAAGTATTTTACTTTCAATAAGTTTGTGAGCAAGCTATTTATATGTATCTAACAGTAAACCAACATATTGACCCATAAATCCCAATAAAATTCCAAATATGATTCGTTCCTTTATGGTCAAAATAATTTCATCAAGACACTTAATAATGAAAGAAAGTATTTAAAAATTGTACAATTGAAAAATTACCCAACCCGATATATTTAAAATTCGACGTATCTAAAAATTACTCATAGTCATTACAAAGGAACAAAATTCAACTTTGATCTACAAATGTTCAGATGGTGGTATTTCAAATATTTACTAGAAAATAATTTAACAACTGGTCAACTAGAAGAAGAACTTGAAGCTTATATTTTTCTTATATTAGTATTGCTCTGTAGTACAGCATTTCAGTTATCATAACAAAACTAAAAGGTCTTCAAATTATAGAAAAGTAATGGGCCTAATATTTAAAAACCATAAATTTTTAAAAGAAAATAGCAAGAGAAAAGAAAAAATTCCTTTTAACAGAACTATAAAACAGTTACTACTAATTGTTTAATTTCATAATAAAACTGTTGGAAAATTTAACTGTTCTCATTACACGACTTAGTATGTAACAAGAATAACCTTATCAGATCACTTTTTTGTGGAATATGAAGTTTTACGTTACTACATTTAAAAGAATAATGTGTCATGTCTGATATATAAAAGCGATGCTCTGTATATTTTTAATTTCAGTTAATTAGTTTTCATTTAGATTCAGGGCAAGTTACACTCACAATATATTAAGATGAAGTAAGAAACAAGATTCTGAAGAAATAAATTCAGAATTTTTATATTTAACATTACCAGATTCAAAAAGAATGTCGTACACTCTCTTAGGATTGTTTTATTTATTGGTTGGTTTTGTAATTCCCTTGATTCGTAATTTTCTCCCTAGATTTTGTTAAATCAATAATACTATTCAACAATCTATTCAACAATACTATTCAACAATGGAAATAAGTAAACTAAAATAATTTGTCACAGTTCTACAAAAAATAATCAATTATTTTCATAACTTTCTTTACTTTTTGCATCCCTTTGCTCAGTGATTTTTTATATTAAATCCATTATATATAATATTTTATTGATTTGATTTTTTTATATATATTTTAGAATGTAAGTATATTTTCTCATTCGTATCCAATCATTTGTCTTTTGGATTAGATCATAAATTTATTATATTTTTTTTAATTGAGGGAACAATTACATATATGAATCTGTAGATTTCTTTTAATTAATCACCGATTATAATTAATTTCACTCTTATCAGAAGGTGAATGAAGTACACCTTGAGCTCGTATCTTAAACTGATTTATTATCCTAATTTTAATCATAACTACTGACTCACTTCTAAATATATAACCTCTTTTAGATCTACGATGACTTACTTGTGGTTTTATCGTGAAACTGACCAAAACTTCTTGCCCGACGCAAAAGTTGGCGGAGACCATTTATAACATCTTTGATTTATATTTAGCCCATTTGATTTACAGTTTCGAAACTATCTCCATTAGCTGCAACTCTATGGCGTGAAGTTTTATTTGTAAATTTCAGAAGTGTAAATTAAACTAAATAATTCAATATAAATGATGGACATATGACCAAGGTGGTCAGATTAAAACTTCAAAAGAAGTCGTATGAAGCATGATTAGACCATTTGTTTTATTATATTTTATATATTGTACTGAATTTTAGTATTTTATTATAGTTTATATTAGTTTCATAATTGTATTTTTTTATTTTTATCTGCATTTATATGTACAACCTACGTGCACTCAAAATTTTACGTTTCAAGTGCGATGCCTTGAGAATTGGATGCTAAAAATATGTAGGACAAGAGAAAGAAAGTTATCATATATATAATGTTAATACCGCCTCAATAAAAGTATGTGACAATTAATCACAATTAAATGAAACTACGTGATGTAGTATTATTTCTACTTTTTTTATTACTTTTTTTTTAATTTCTTTACCACGACCTAGGTTTCGTTGTATAACAACATCTTCAGGTGGGATATTAGCAAAGATCTTTGATAATATCTTTGCTAATATCCCACCTAAAGATGTTGTAATACAACTAAACCTAGGTCGTGGTAAAGAAATTTTTAAAAAGTAGAAATAATGCTACATCACCTAGTTTCATTTAATTGTGAATAATGAATTTCTACAAAATTAACGCCAAATATATTCAATAAAAGTATGTAACTATAATGAAAGTAATATGAAAAACCATTTCTGGGAATAATATTTAAATTTATAAACAACTCTCGCCGCTTTACGTTTATCGCAACAAAATTGTATTTGTGTTGAAATTAGTTCCGCGCTGAAAATATATTAACGCTTTTAAAAACAATCTAGGACCGTTACGGAAATTTTGTTACGAAACAATTTTTCTTTTTCCTTATATTATCTTGTTTTTCTCATAACAGTCCACATTTTTATTTACATCTTTGTGTTTGTGAATCGAACATTTTTCTGTGGAAATTTACATTAATTTCATACGTATGAAACTATTACATGATACAACTTTGCTACAGGAACAATCTTCGAAAGTGCTAGTTTAAATGACCTCCCAATATTTGACACTCTTGAGTTGATGTCACAAGAAAACTATAACAGGTTACGCCACAATAGGTTTTAAATTGGGTGTCCTCTTTTTGTTGCATTATATGTAAATTTCACGCGAAAGAAGTTATAGAACTGTAATATAATATAAATTTTAATAGAGAAATTATTTCTGTATTTAGATAACCTAGAGCTATATATTGATTAAACAGGAATCAATCGAGAACTCCAAAATGTAATTTAGGACATGTATTGGAATAAAACGAGCTCACTATTAACTTAAATCGTATGATATAAGTACTTATCAGCATATAGCAATATTTATTAAGGCAAAATATATGTTTTACCAAAAGAACACACTTCAGAAATTGAGATCACTTGAAAGCTGTTAAAGGTTAGGCTAAAATATGTTTAATATAAAGACTTTTAATAATAAAATATGATCGTTACTCTTTCATTTCCACTTCATAATTCCTACTCAAAATTCATTTAATCTATACAAAGTTTCGAATTGAACTCCGCAGAATTATAAACAACCCGCATGAAACTGTTTGCTTTTGTCTTTGTTGGACGCGTGTATGGTTGACCCATCCGCTCTGCATGTCTCGCACATGTAATCTTAATTAAACCTTTTGTGTAACCATGCAAATTTAAACAAATATATTACATTTAGATGGTAAGAGCGGTATTGAAGAACTGGACGTCATTATTCATGTGTTTGAAGACATGTGGTACTAAATACGTATGATATCAAATATAAGTCTTTGGAAACTACTAAAGATATAGTCTTTATAATTATATCACTGTTTCATTGCGCGTTAATTTAAAATAACTAAAAAATTACGTTGGTTTCTTATTTTAATGTACAACATTCTTTGCGAAGAGCTTTTAGAAGAGTTAGTTTGGATATGGCTTACGGACAATGGTTCTAATACTGCAATCTACTTCACAAAAAAACCGTAATATCTCTTGCAAACTTCAAAATATAATGATACAAATTCAACAAAAATGCACAATATATGTTATTTACTGAATAATATTTAATGACAAATACATTATGGATCTTGTTTAAAGGCAACACTAGGTTAGCTTATAGTTCAAAATGATTTCAAAGTTCAAGATGATAATATGGAAAGCAAAGTTTACTAAACATTTTTATTTTAAGAGATTTTATAAATTTTGGAATGTTGCATTTCTCTTAGAGAGAGAAAAAAATCACTTCTTTTTTTCACGAGATTTAAGATGTATATTTTATTTTCTTGATAATATTTTAAGTTACTTTCAAATAGTTTTTAGTGGCAAATATTAAACAAAAATGTAAAAGGAAATATGAAAAATAATTAGTAATTTTTTTTATTCTCGGAATTATTTTTCCTTTTATATCACTAAAGATTTGTTTTTAAAATAACAGAAGATTTTCTGAAACGTGTTTTGAAAACAGTATTTTAAAAAAAGCTAGGAAATAAAATAAATAAATGAGTGACATGTCTAATTACAAAGTTTTTTAATTTAAGAAGATGGAAATCTAAAAAAAATTTCAAGGTTTGTAATTGAAAATTTTAGTTCGTCTATTAATCTCAATTTTTCTCAGTCGCCTATGTGAAGGAACTAATATTTATACATATATATGTGTATTTCTTCAAACATTCGCTCGTTTCTACACACATGCGTTTATTTATACATTCTCACCAGGTTTTCCTCCGTCTCTTCGGTAAACTCATATCTTTATTACTCTGCTGTTTTTAGTTATCTAAGTAGCCTTTTCTTAATAACATTTATTTAATTAAAATTGTGTGTGTGTGTGCACATCTTTAATTTCTGTCATATTTGCGTCCGTCTTTACACAGGTTCGTTTATTTACACACTTTCTTTTACTTTTACAAATGTTCTCATTAGGTCTTCCCAGTCTTTTCAGCAGTTTCTTTTCTAAATTAATATTTTAATAACAATTACGTAATTTAAATGCTACATTAGTGTGTATACTTCTTTAGTTTCCATCACAATTGCAAAGTCTTTATACACGTTCGTATATTTATGAGCTTTGTCTTGCTTTCACTAATATTGTCACTAAGTTTTCTTCAGTCTCTTCAGTAAACGCCAACTTTTATTTCTATTATCCTTCAGCAGTTTATTACGCCAATCCTTATTTTTTAAACTCATATTCTTATAATCATTATATAACTGGAAAATTCTATGTCGGTGTACTTCTTTAACTTCTGCCAAATTCGCACGTAATTTTATACAGGATCATTTATTCATAAAGTTGGTGTATATAAAACTTATATCTTAAAATTATTATATCAAAAACTACCTTAGTTAGGTAGTGACGAGCTAAAATTTTCATCCATTTAGAAATAAAATCCAAATTAAAAACGATATTAATCGGTAAACAAGTAAAAATTTAGTAAAGTCATGGTTTATAACTAGATTACATACGCAAAAACATGAAGAAAATATTAAACTATGTTCTGGATCTCACAAACATTTTACAGCAATGTCAGTGACTCTTCTCAATATTTTGCGTAGCGGAAAAAAGCTATACTTTTGCAAAAACAGTCCTTTTGTTTTAATAATATCGTAGAACAATAATATATTTAAAGTATATCATTCAATATAATTAAATAAAAATATAACGTTGTTTTATATAATTCTCATTGGTCGAAAGCCAGTCTATATTCAAACGAGACAAAATCAATACGCTTTGAGTCTTTTGCAGCACGTGGAAAGGATTGAGCTATAGTAGGCTTGGCCTTGCCTCATTTATTGAATTACTTTTGTCGATGAAGTACCGACATTAGTTGAAAAGGATATTTGCGATCTTTGTACCCTCAATTTCTCCCTTAATGAAGCTTAACTTTTAAGATGTAAAATATCAAAATAAACTAGTATAGAACACGATCGCTTTATTGCAGTGCAGATAAATTACAAGTTATCTTCACTGGTGTTTGAACTGCTATCGATTTGATAATAAAAAGTATATATTGTTATGAGAAAATCTTAGTAAAATAAAAATCAAAAGTGACAAAATATTGCATTGACAATAGATTCGTAAGCGCTTTGCAGAAAATTTAACCTAATTTTTTTAAATTTTGTGATTACCGTGAAGAAAATCATGATAGTTTATGATAAATGTATTGGTATGGCGGAAAATTCATGTTCACTCACAATATAATTATATGTAAAACAAATAAACTTTCAAATAGTTTAATATTTGCACAATAGCAAGTGTTACAATATTATTTAGGTGACGTATCTGATATATGAATACGCTATGCCTTTTATTTTAAATTATCGGTTTCTGGCATTTTTTACAAATTTATCTGATCACAAAATTACTCAAAATATATTAAAGTAAAAAATAAATTAATAAATAAAACTCTATAACCCTGACAAATGTAGTCGAATTTAATGATACTGCAAAGAAGGAGAAAACTCTACATCACTTTACTATTGGTTTTCATTAACAGTCTAATATATATTTTATCTAGTTTGTAGCATATTTATTTTGTAGCATAGTTATCTAGTTTGTAGCATAGTTTGTTACATTTTTATTTTTAATAAACTTGACTTGACTTCTCAATTCCAAAACCCACATTTTTTTATTACTTTCCTAATCGTATGTAATTTATAAATATTACATTCGTTTGGTCGATGATTTTCGTTACATTTTTTACTAATTTCCGTATAATATTTTTCTGACATTTCATCAACACAGGTACAATGTAGAATAAATTAAACCAGACATCTGAAAACGATTCTAATTAAATACTTGCAAAATGTCATTAAAAATAATTTGACTTTTAATTTTTTTTAATTCCATATAAAGTGTGGAGTTTTGTTTAAAAAGGCTAGTTTAAAGCGTATCCGAAATATTTATTTCAATTTTTTTTCCGAAATTACTGAATCTTATGTTAAAAAGAAACTGGTTTCCTGAAATCATTTGTAAAGTTTTTAAGGAAACTATAACGATGATTTTAGATGGCAAAATTTTTGGAACATCCACGATAATAAACTTATATGTCTTCATCATTGATTACAGTAAGTATTACTAAATATTTATCGGCTTGGAAAATTCATACTATTGATGATTTACGATAAATTAAGTAAATTCACTTTTACAACCCTCGCTGCGAGAGCCAGGTAGGTTTTATCATTTGGTAGGTTTTTATCTAAATTTTCTAAAATATATGAATATATTATATATATTTTCTATTCGTATCGGACCGTTTATCTCTTGAATTTGATTATATATTTCCTTTCTTGTTAGGAAGGGAGTTACGTAGACATACATCTCTACATTATTTACTGAACGTACCAAATATTTATTTAAACTTTACAATAGATTTATGAAATGGTTTATGAAATTAATTAAACGAAATATGCCTTAGGTCTTGTAATTTATACTGATTATTACTCTTCGTCACAAAATTGTCTTAATCGACAAAAAATAAAGTTCAAGGTTTCTTAATCGATCAAAAGAAAGGTTCACGTTTCTTTATAGACAAAAAAAATCAAAGGTTTAGGTTTTTTAATCAACAAAAAAGGAGAGGTTTAGATTTTTGAATCGACAAAAAAAGAAAGGTTCAGGTTTCTTAGTCGACAAAAAAATAATGTTTCACATTTCTTAATCGACATAAAAAGAAAGGTTCAGGTTTCTTAATCGACAAAAAAGAAAGGTTCAGTATTCCTAATCGACAAAAAAGAAGAGGTTACATGTTTGAGACTATCATTCAATATGTAAACTCTTTAGATTTAGATCGGCCTAGTTTTGGTTTATCGGAAAACTGACACGGATTTCTTACTTGGCGGAAAACTTTAACGAGAACATTTACGGTGTCCGTGATTTATATTAGTTCATTTGTTTCACAGTTTGAAAACTATCTTCCTATCTAACAACCGTAGGCGAAAGAGTATTTATTTGTCAATTGAAATTCTTGCCCTAAATCTAATTGGCATAAGGTTCAACTACAAAATAATTATTCATAAATTACGAAGTATGATTTAAACCTAAACATGGAAATAATAAAGTGCTATTTTCAACGATATTGATTGACATTTATCATGTCAGAATGCCCGTTAGAGGAACTTTTTATGGAATAATGATGTTTTCACTTGGCGTATTCATGGTTTTTGATTCATTAATTCAGTAATATAATTACTCCGTGTAAACGATTGTGAGAAATTAAATTCTTCACGTTGTCATTTGTAATTAAACTAACTAAATGCTCATGCTAAAGATTTTTTTATTTATTACAATAAATTACCTGTTCGTACGAAGACATATGTCTCTGCGCCTAGCGTTATTTTTTCTGTCTGCATGTGTAGGCGCGTTGAAATGTGAGGGCTATATGTTCGCCGTGCGCATATTCATCTACGCCTGTGCACGTGTTTATACACAGGTGCACATATTTGTACACAGTACACATGTTTATACACACGTGCTTACAAGTGTACTCCCTTATGTGTATACGTATACACCTACCTAACCTGTTGGATCAATTTGAATGAAAATTTGTATTTTAATTTATTTTTTCTAATCCCATATTTCGGTAACTTATAAAAAAATAATAAATTCGATTTTGTAAAAAAATAATTTACGGTTAATTAAAACTGCCTATATTAATAATACTTCATAAATTAATCACCTTACACTTATTTTTCTATAAAAAAATATCTCTTTAGGGCTTCTCTCAAACTCTTAAATATAATTCATGTATATTTCAAGCGTTTCGTGCACCGCAGACAACGGGGCAAGGTGTGGTATGAATAGCGCTAGCACGACCTTTACGAGCCCAGCAATGCAAATTATTTATAAGCTCAGCAGTAAACTGAATAATAAAATTTTAATGGCCTGCTATTGCATCTAGCTGGAATGTATGAATCATACAGCAATGCCGAACGTTTTGCATTACATTATGTTACGTCTTTTACTAATTTTTCCCACAAAAACTGTCACACTTTAATGTCTTTATTCATATATGATCTAAGCACGCCTTTAAATACCTCCGTTATTTCATCATTCGTTTATTACAATCGTAATTTGAGTGTATAAACTGAACTAGAAGTAAAAATATGTTGAAAAAATTTATGAAATTGACCGTGTGATATAGATTTAAATTTAACGTTTAGACAAGGATGGGAATACCGAAATGTTATATCGTTTTAAGTAATGCTCATAATATCCCATGAAAGTGAATGAGACAGTAAATTTACAAACTGATAACTCGTTTATTTTTAATTTATTTTTTTGATTTGTTCACTTTTCACAATTAAATGAAGCTACGTGATGTAGTATTATTTCTACTTTCTTTAAGTTCTTTACCACGATCTACGTTTCGTTGTATTACAACATCTTCAGGTGGGCTATTAGCAAAGATTGCTAAGTATAGTAAGTATTATTTCTACTATCTTTAAGTTCTTTACCTAGGTCGTGGTAAAGAACTTAAAGATAGTAGAAATAATACTACATCACGTAGTTTCATTTAATTGTGAACAATGAATTTCTACAAAATTAACGCTAAATATGTTGAATATTATTCACTTTTGTTTAACTCGTATTTTCATGACATTTTATTAAAAATAGAAAATTAAGGAGTAGTCAACTACTCTGTCGAGAGATAGAAGATTAATATTTCTACAGACTTAACACAGTCTAAATAAAGTGGTTGATTATAATGAGCTTGACTTAAAGAGAACTACTGGTGATAAATTTGGTTTTTAATCGGTCCTTACTGCTATATCTTTATTGAAACAAAGCGCCATTACCACCGAATTCAGTAAATGGTTTCACTAAATATTTAACTTTTTTAAAACAAAATAACAACAGTATAAAGTCACTATGGAGACATTGTATTGTTTTAAATTTTAACTAAAATGCATTATCATTTTATATCAGTTGGCTTTAATATTTTTATAGCCGCATTTCAAATTGGAAATTTTACTGTTTAATTTGAGAGATTTGCATG
Organism: Druceiella hillmani; assembly: GCA_039881145.1. Lineage (NCBI taxonomy): Eukaryota > Metazoa > Arthropoda > Insecta > Lepidoptera > Hepialidae > Druceiella > Druceiella hillmani. Next base: position 1,284,215 of record JAYKKI010000115.1, read on the forward strand.
TGAAACTTGAACTATTAAACAAAATTTATGAATATAACGTTTCTACGTAGTATAAATAAAAACCTGTCAACCAGGAATACGACTCACACTAAAGACTACCGTTCAAATTTAGGCACTTAAACATTAAATAGTGTTCCCATTAAACCATTTCAAATTATTAATTTTTCATAACATAAATTTATTTACTACAGTAGTAGACCAAAAATACGGTGCATACTTGGAAAAGGATAAGATCCCCATATGTAATTTTTTCCCATATATAATTTTCCGGTAATTTTCTACCCAGATTTTACCAACCCTATTTTATTCATATTTATTGTTTCAGTAGTTTTGGAAATGGCCTATACTCCCTGTATAGGCATATTTTTTACATGTTTTTAAATATGCAATTTAAATTTATGGACAGAATATATTTCTGTACTCCTCGTAATAAGCAGTTTGATATTGTACTTCACATGACACATAAAATATTTTTTTTAAGTAAAGAATATTTTTCTTTACATAATTTATGTTTAAGTTGGTTTTAATAGAAATCGATCGAAAAATTCAAAAGCTTAGTAAAGATATTTTATCCAATATAAATATTAAACTAGTCCGTTATTAATTTTAAACGTAAGATAGAGTTATGAAAACACGAATAAACATGCAATAATTATAGTTGAACATACTTTTTTGGACTTCAAAAGGTCAAATTTCTAGACGATTACAACATTCTATTAAACAGACTTATTGGCATACAAAAAAGTCAGTAATGACCTGGTGTAAATAACTGAACACGTGGCAATAAATTTAACTATTATTCTTTTATTTAGGTAATTAAATGAGGGTCTGAATTAAATAAATAAATATAAATTGTAGAATCGAACACCGTAAAACAAAAATGGCCCGCAGGAGACCATTTGCTTTACGATATGTCTTCATTTAGACCCATGGAAGGTTGACACATTCGCCCTGTGTTTCGTATCGTGTACCCTTGATTAAACCTTTTCCTTACCCTTGATCAAATCTAAATAAACAAAATCAATATAATGTGTCGAATGCAATTAAAAAAAATGTTTTTGCACTTTTTACGTTTTTTAATACATGCAGAGCTCTTGTCTTGAATGAAATAGGTATTTACTTACTGTGAGCTTTGCTAGAATAATACAATAAATAAGTACGCTGCTTTTATAAATGACAAAAACATGTACACCCGGTAAGGATACGAATAAAATAGGGTAGATAGGAGTCAAGGAAAAATAGGGTAGATAGGCCTACGAATATTTAACGTGATTTATGATTTATACGATCGGAGATTGCAAATATTATTAGGAAATAAATGATTAGGAACAGCTATGAATAAGTTTTAATAATTAATTTACTTTATATAAGAAATGATTGGACAAAAAATAGAAAGAGAATAAACGTTTACTCTGTTTTGGTATTTCAATAAACAATATTGTTTGTGAGGAAGATTAACATTTAGGTAAATGTTTGGCTTATTTGTATTATCATATATTATAAAGCGTGTTTGACTTAAAATTCCGACGTAGAAAATAATATCGCCATTGACTCAATATGTTTCCATTTTTCAGTTTTCTGAAAAATATGTTCAAAACTATTGCACTAACTGGGCTAAAATTTTATAAAATTGTGTAAAATTTTTTTCCAGCCTTTAAAAAAAAACAAAATTTGAAGAAAATAAAATTTTAAATAGCGTATGACAAAAATTAAAGAAGTAATTAAAAGTAATTTTAAAAAATAATATTTTAGCTCAATGGTTTCAATAATAAGCTTAGAAATACTTTTAAAATAATATAAGTAAAGTAGAAGGATTTATTAAAAAAATCTACTTAATCTCCTATTAACTCATCTCAATACTTTAATTAACTACTCATTGCAGTCTCTTTCCAAAGGTCTTCAGTGTAATGAAATCATGTAACTAGATAAAAATAAATAAATGGAAATATTTTGTTCTATTATGCTAAATCAACTTATTCCCTAATTTTAAATATCACAAGTCCTTACAAAATCTAATTTAAAAATTTTGCCTTATTTAATGATAATTTATTTTGGTCAATTATGTAATAAAATTATTCGAATTCGATAGCAAACCTTTACATATAATTAAAATCATAGAATCAAGTTACGTTTCAAAATAAAGCTTTAAAAATTGAGGCTGATTTATCAGGATGCAGATAATTCATAAGTTATCTTCAATGATTGATTTTGTGTTGACTCGATATTGACAAGAGTTTATAGTTTTAAGATATTACTAACACGAAATATTAGCATACCAAGTCGAAGAAACATCCATCCACTGTTATTAAATTGGACGTATACAGAAAATATTAGACTGTTAATTGGATTTAAATTTTGGTAATATCCTAATAAAAAATAATGATAAATACTGTTATATGGATAAAAGTAACAAGTAAGTCTAATATGTATTAAAATATAATAAAAAAAGTCTTATTTGCAAATTGCCCGACTGAAGATGTTGTGTTACTACGAAGCCAAGGTCGTGGTAAAGAATTTAAATAAAATAGAAATAATACTACGTCACGTAGTTTCATTTATTCGTGAAAATTAAATATAATGAATTTCTACTAAATTAACACCAAATATATCCAATACATAAATAATTTTAATTATTGATATTACCGTCAAATTGTTTGTTTTTTTTTGTGACAAATGATATAACGTACTATGATAGACATAGCAGTAATCGCTGGTAATATGGAAACTATTTTTGAAGAAGATTGTACTCGATGTTTTGTTTCGAAACGATTTGGTGTAAGTCATTTTCTAGTTCAGAAGACCTGGAAAAATTTCAAGAGAGCGACTTATTAAAAAAAGACCAGAATCGGGAAGAAACCAATGAGAAGAAGGACCCACTGATATAATGTGAGTCAAGCTTTAAGGTCTACGTACATAAATGTCAAAAACAATCTTGAAGAAGTGAGAAATATAAGTGTTAGTCCATCTATTAGGAGGAGATTTCTAGAAGTCGGCTATGGCCTAAAACCGGCTAGGAATCCTAAATTACTCCGTAGGCTCTGTATTGCAGTCGATTTTGGCCCAAAATTATGTGATATATACCGATGAGGATTGGAGTGCGGTTTTATTTTTGGACGAAGCCATGATCTCGTTATTTAGTTAGTAATAAAATTGCAAAGTGCTCAGAAAACCGAGAAAGCGCTAAACAAACATGTGTTTCAAAGAGATTGTACTTTACGGCGGATGATCTTTCATGTTCTGGGCAGGCATAACCTCTGAAGATCGTACGGAGTTAGTTTTGTTGAAAATGGCTCTCTGAATGCATAACGATACATCGAAGAAATTTTAACCAGCACTAATCGTTACAAGAGCTCGAGTGGATAAAGTAGACACTTGTCTAACCGAGGTCGGGATTCGTATTTAGATTGGCCAGCGTAAAGTCCCAACCTCAGTCATGTTGACCATTTTTAAGTCATTCTAAAACGACATGTTAGAGCTGTAACAGCCTCGAGGAACAACTAAGAGTTAAAAACCGTTAATACATCCGAATTGGGGTACTTTCCCCAAAAACCATTAAAAATCAGAGAATCCAGAGAATGCTATGAAAATTCACAACAATTATTTTGGCACACTCTATACCAATTTTTTTTCCTTTATAAATTTGTTAACAATTAAATGAAACTACGCGATGTAATATTATTTCTACTTCCTTTAAGTTCTTTACCACGACCTAAGTTTCGTTGTATTATAACATCTTCAGGTGGGCTATTAGCAAAGATTCTACAATCTGTAATACAACGAAACCTAGGTCGTGGTAAAGAACTTAAAGAAAGTAGAAATAAGACTACATCACGTAGTTTTATTTAATGGTGAATAATGAATTTCTACAAAATTAACGCCAAATATATTCAATTTTTGTTAAATAAAGGTTATTGCCAGTCGAAGGCCTCCCTATTGTAACAATACAAAAATAAAACAAATCATGTAAGTTTGATTTACAAACCCAAATTTTTTACTCTTAATAAATAAAATTTATTTAATTTTGTTGCATAAAGCCTGATTTAATTGCACTTTTATTTTAAATAATCGAAAAAAATCGTAAGTTCTGTTCTGTTCTTTTACAAAAGAGTATATTTGTGACTCTTTTCTATTAAAATGCTTATTCACAAATCCAGTGATCAATATATTTAAACCTGCAAGTACGCAAATGTATGTAAGTTACTAATAAGAAGTAAGTTATATATATATATATATATATATGTATATATATATATATATATATATATATATATTTACGTTTTTTACAAAGCAGTATATTTGTGACTCTTACCTATTAAAATACATTATTCACAAATCCAGTGATCAATATATTTAAACCTGCAGGTACGTAAATGTATGTAAGTTACTAATAAGAAGTAAGTCATATATATTTACGTACCCGCAGGTTTATATACATTTATCGCTGGATTTGTCAATAATTAATTTAACCCTTATCATAGTCTAAACTAGTACTGAATTAAGCTTGCAGCTTAAACTGATTTATTACCCCTATTCACTTGTTTATAAGCCGACCTCAAACTCGCATCCAAACATGTAACCTCTTTAAGAGTTACATCGGCTTACTTGAGGTTTTATCAGAAAAGTGACTGAAACTTCTTGCTTGACATAAAACTTTACAGAAAGTATTTGCTATAATCCCGATACTTTCATGTATAGGCACGCTTGGTTTATATTTTGTAAACATTTTCTCTATAGCAACTATAAACATTTTAAAATTATTTGTAAATTTAATAGCAGGGAAGAAAGTAATAAAACTAAAACATTTTTTGGCCGTCCTTATTTAGTTCACCATTACCATAATGGATTATTAATTTAAACTTTTAATTGAAGTATTGAAGAAATTTTTCGCTTTATTAGAGAGTAGAAACAAGTCGAGTTTTTTCTATAAATTTGTTCAGCCATTACAAAGATAAAATCTAAAATTAGCACTAATTGTTTTACACATTTTTTTCGTGATGAATGTGATTATCTGTTACTCTTTCGGATTATATCTAAACAGATTTATGGCTTTTGATTTTGTTTGCCTAATGTTAAAGTAACCTCTTTCAAAAATTGACACATTTTTTAAAGAGGTCACTTTAATATTATATACAAGAGGTAATTTAAATATTTCCATTCATTTCTTTAGACGTATTGAACATAAAACTAAAGTAATTAAATAAATTAAAATTTTTCACCATTAAATTTTTTAAGTTGTGTTTTAGTTTAAAACATTATAAAAAATATTTAGAATATTTAAGGTTTTAAAATCCTTCAAGTAATCCATTTCATTTGTTTGTCGGTTACCAAAAAATATTTTTTTTTAAATTATATGTGTATTAATTAAAACTCCCTGAACATTAAAATTAAAAGTGCATTAAATTCGTCACTCTTTCTTTATTATGTCCGTCTTACATCTTATATCGAATTTTTTATATAAATTATGATTATCTCTTCGCTTAACAGTTTAGAATATTTAAGTTGACGATTTTTTTTATTTTTTCTTTATTTGTTCACACAGGTAAGTTAGACTAATGCGCATACCTAGAATGAGGTAGCTGGAGAGCTATGAAAGTTAACATAATATAATAGCTTTTAAAAACATATGTTGAGACTTCAAAAGTTTTATTCGACAGAGGAGAAGTATTTATGAAAGTTAGTATCATATTTTTTGATAATAAAGGCAAATAGTTACTTTAACTTAAATTCTTGGTGTAAAATATCAGATGAAAATGTATTTTCCTTTTGGTTTAAAGTAAGTAGCGTTTCACACTAAGAATCTAACAACCACTTCATGATTATTATTGAAGCAAGAAATTGTAACATTTCACATTAAATATGACATATGATTACGAGAAAAGAGTTTTCAACTATTTTAGCGATATAAGAATATTAGTTCCTTGTATATATTCACTCAGGAGAATAAAAGTTTATTTAACATATATATTTTAAAAATAACAGGGATATTGGTATAAATCCACTATACCAATAACATTTTGATATTTTTTTTGAAATTCTATGAAAGTATATATATTACAAACTACATATCTGGAAAGAAATTCTGCAGCTGATGTTTATTTATTATAAAGTAAACATTTTGACAACTTTTGTACCTGACGATTTAGTTTGCGAGGGAACAGATTTTAACCATTTTTTCAAGTTATTTCACTTATTCTTTTATCACTAACCCCTTATTACACAATTAAAAGGATATTTTGTTATGAATTATTAAGTACTTATGACAATTAAATGAAACTACGTGATTTATTATTATTTTTATTTTATTTAAGTTCTTTACCACGACCTACGTTTCGTTGTATTACAACATCTTCAAATGGACTATTAGCAAAGATTGACACTTGAAGATTGTAATAGACCGTAACTACCTTTTACGAATGATACTCCTGAATTTTCCTAATTTAATTATGGGTTTATTACAAATTGATGAAAGTTTTCATATGACTAAAATTCAAACGAAGCTGGTACTCTCTTTGAATGCAAGGTCCAGTGACGAAAATACCAATGCACATGCAACAATTATCTTTAATGATGTTTTTTCGATGTAAGTAGTACATCAAAACAACTTTTAAAGGTCCAATTTTAGGACAATTTATTAACTCCGACTTAAATTTTTTTAACATCAACTCAAGGTCACCCGGAAGATACAATAGCCATTAATGCTGTTTACGTGACATAAATAACTAAACATATGGCAATGAATTACAATCCCTAATATTATATTTCGGCAACCAAAGCTCAGAATTTATTTAATATCAATAAAGTTTCGAAACGAACTCCACAAAAACCAAAACAGCCCTCGGGAGATTTCGCTTTGCTAGTATCTTTATTTGAACGTCCCATTCACCCTACATATTTTGCATTATGTATCCTTAATTAAAACTCTTTGTTGGCATGCGATTCGATACAAATAAGATAAATGTAATATACCTCTATTTAATGAAGGGTTGAGAACGTATGTCTTTTGGTTAAATTTTTCACCTTATGTAAAATTATTGATATTGTGGTATTATACGTATTTACCAAACGTGATCTTTATTGGAATACTACGGGAATGGAAATATATTGCTTTTGTAAGTGACAAAAACTTTTGTAGCCTGTAAACACAAGAATACGAATGAGTTTTGTAATTTACACTTTCAAATAATTTAAAAATATTATTTAGATTATGTTAACTCTTTATAGGCAACATAATCTTATAAAGTTTACTGCAGTTTATCGATTAATTTAAAGTAAAAAAATGTGTACTACTTACTTTGTTTTGCTATTTTAATAATAAATATTCCAAATAATGAATATATTTGGAGTTAATTTTGTAGGTAGGAGAAGGTTTGGGGTGGGGGGAGGGGGAAGTGGATTAGTGGAGAGTTATAAAAACTTTTCTAATTATTTTAGTTTTTATCAAAATAAAAAATTTATATTAAACGTAAAAATTAAAATTTAAAATTTTTGAAGGTTTCACTTCTACCACGTGTGAATTGCATACATGACTTTTTTTCTATTTTATAAATATTCTCGCTTGGTTTTTCCATGCCTTTTTTTAGTCTTTTGCAATTTATTATCTCAAATACATTTTTACATTATTGAAATATAATGACAAAAATAGGGCCGAGTTCATTCGTTTCATCATTACTATGGACATAATTGATTTGCACACAAAAAATATTTGTAACATATTTGAAAGCCATGAGATATAAAAAATACGTACAAAAATATTTTTTTTAAAAAAGGCCACATTCTCGGCAATAAATATTTTATAAATATTCGAAAATATTTCTCTTACTACTCAAGATTACCCTATGATAAATGACGTGCATACTTAATTGACTTTTAATTGATTAAAAATATTTGGTCCTATACAATACGACTGTTTTTATTTTTAAATAGTAGTACTATTAGTGTAATAAACGGTGTTGAATATATTTGGCGTTAATTTTGTAGAAATTCATTACTCACAATTAAATGAAACTACGTGATGTAGTATTATTTCTACTTTCTTTAATTTCTTTACCACGACCTAGGTTTCGTTGTATTACAACATCTTCAGATGGGCTATTAGCAAAGATATCTTTGCTAATATCCCACCTGAAGATGTTGTAATACAACGAAACTTAGGTCGTGGTAAAGAAATTAAGGAAAGTAGAAATAATACTACATCACGTAGTATCATTTAATTGTGAGTAATAAACGGTGTTTATTTTGTGTGTTAATCGGAAATGAATTTGACTAAAATTCGGGTTACTAGAATAAAAATCATTATTCTCTTTGACTGGTACGCTGGGATTTAAATAGAAAATATTATTTTTATTCAACACCTGACTAGGTGATTAATATCATCATGGTTTCAAACGTGTTATACGGTTTTACTATATGCATTTTTATTTCCGCCTATTGAAATTTAAACTGAGGCCTGATTAACTATGGTTTTAATCAGGCCTACGTTTAAATATCAATAAGTAAATATGATTGTTCATCTTCGTCAGCCAGGGCTCCATTTTATATTGACAGATTTATACATCGTTATGCATAGATATTACATAACACTTAAACTTCATAAAAACCTCTTATATTCATAATTTTAAGTGTAGTACTTCGAGAAAGGATGACATATTTTTTGTACGTTTCAGCAGAATAAACTATTTGAAAACATGACGAAAATACTTTGGAAATTCTTGTTTTCCAAACGAATAGTAGGAATAATCTGCAAAATATATGAAAGTATAAACAAAAAACGTTCGTTTCGCCAGCTCTAAATATTTTACCAGACGCATGCCATATAAGTGTATTTTATTACTACTGCAAATTTTAAGTTTCTATTTTAAACCTGTGTAAAGAAAATAGCAGAGATAGACGTAAAAAAATGCCAGTGACAGATACGGATGGGCAGATGAGTAATCATAGAATGCTTTCGAAATTTCCTTTTTGAGGTTAAAGCGAGTCCAGTATTAACTTAAAAAGCAAAATTAAGGGACAAAGTTAAATCTGAATATACATAAATCATTATTAACAATATTTTTTGTGGCACAAGTATATGAATGCATTTACGAATAAATCATTATTAAGATATATATAAATAGATAGTGACAAGAACAATCATCGGAAAACCAAAAACAAACTTTTAGATTATTACAAATTTCTCTGACATCTGACATGACATCATTAGAAGTTATAATAGACGATGCCGCAATATTTTCTACTTAAAACAAAAAAGTTGTCTTATTACAATTGCCCTTGTTTGGTTCTTGCTGCGCGCCGATTTGTGCTTAAATGTCATTTAAAACTAACATACTTTGAAATTAAACTCCATGGGCATAAAAATATTCCTTATCTGGTGGTTTGCTTTATTATTTGTTAATTTGCTTAGGAAACGGATAATGTTGATCCTCTCACTCTGAACCTTTTGATCATGTTTCTTTTTGAATTTACAAAAATAACAAAGTAAAAACGTCCGTACGGGAAACTGTTATCAAATATATCTGGGAGTCACATTATTCGGGATGGTATCTTGACTTGTTTGACTGTTTGATTTTGTAAAATTTGATTTATGTAATAGTGAAAAAAATAGGTAGACAAATAAATTTAATTTACAATTGTCTTGTTTTTAAAGGAAACGTTGAAACCAAGACAATACGTACTACGTAAAGAAAGTATATCATATTTGTTTCCTTAAAAAAGGATGATTTGTGTTTTGAACAAATAAATTTTTAGAGGAGAATTATTAAACTTAAAATCTGTTTCCAATTTGGTTAAACCTTAATTATTTGCAATATTTGACAAAAAATACACAACTTTATATTTTCGTCATATGTTAACCTTCAACATTCCGAATATTTAGCAATAATTTATACAAAATTTAACAAAATAATTTCATCAACGATTAATCCATCATATATCCGTAAATAATAAATGAAAAAAAGCTTAATGCTTTTTGACATTATATAGTCCTGCTTTTCGTTAACATATCTTAAATGTCTCAATTTGTTTTTAGTCGTTTAAAGAAAACGGGTTTAAAATAAACTCCAACAGATATCGTTCTTTTCTAAATATTGTAACTGATCTTCAAAGAATCTCTAAGCAACAACTTTCTAAGTTACAAATATTTTGAAAAAAATCGCTTTTTACACGCAGGGAGTAATGTATGCAAACATTCATTCATTCTATTGAGAATGCCGCATCTTCATCTAGCGCTTACAGAAAATAACTTGTATACTAAAATGTCACAAATTCTTCAAAAATTAGGTTAAATACTGAATACCGTATCAACTGAATGGAATAACTGTGAAATGAGACAGACTTTTATAAGAAACCCTCGATAGAGCACGTAATTGGTACTCTCCCCTTGCTTTGTCACAGTAATAAATAATCTGCTGAAAGAGATAACAAAAGAACCTAGACAGAAATTTTGATAGGTATGTCTAACAAAGTAGTACCTGTATGTGCATTGTGACATTCATTTACTATATAATTGGAAACTGTCGCAGGACAAATTATTTTATGCTTTTTAGCAAGTGGAAATCAAGTAAATCCTTTCAGTTCGGATTTGAAGTAAACTGAACAAGTATATTCAGTATTTAATTCAATACTACATAGCATATTTTCTTTAAAAAATTACTTTCATATCGGAATATCTTAAAATAAAATAGGGTTTTATTTATATTTTGTTCGCATCCCTTCTCCACAGTATGTATATAATCAAAAGTTAAAATAAATACTCATGTAAAATCATATAGCGGGAAAAAAGGCCCAGCTAAAGCATAATAACCCCAGCCTTCCCTCATTTATTGAATTATTTCTTTCGATAATAATAAATCGACATACCCGAAGAAGATAACGAATCAATGTCACGCTAAGGCACTTAATGAAGCTAAGATGAGATCTTTAAACATATCAAGCAACGAGCTGATATTACTCGGATATTGGCTTGGTATTTAATTATTAGGAGTTTTGTCTATTAAATTATCAATTATTTACAGTTTCAATAAAACTAGTTTTGTTAAAATTATGATATAAGGTATAGCAGTTTCCAATAGTAATTTATTTTGTTTTATTATTTATATTTATTTATTACATATTTATCAATTCATCACGGATAATTCATTCGTAATGATAAAGAAGCAATTTCTTAATAAAATTTTAATTCACAATTAAATAAAACTACATGATGTAGTATTAGCAAAGGTATTAGCAAAGATTAGAAAGGGATATTAGCAAAGATTAGAACAAAATCTTTGCTAATATCCCATCTGAAGATGTTGTAGTACAACGAAACCTAGGTCGTGTTAAAGAAATTTTAAAAAAGTAGAAATAATACCACATCACTTAGTTTCATTTAATTGTAAATAATGAATTTCTACAAAATTAAAGCCAAATATATTTAAAATTTTAATTTATAAATCAGATAATTAATACGCACTAAAAAAATAAGTACTTTACATTTCCATAAATTTACTTTCACTCATTATAAATAAATCACACTCGGGTGGGACTGCGACCAGGTGATTGAGTAGTTGAATACCGCGATAACTGGGATGTGTAGCAAAAAGTGATGATTGCGTGAGCGCAGTAAATTATCAAATGCTAATAATGAAGGTTTACTCAATAATATGAGGCGCAATGTCTATACAGGAAGCAAAGAATGAAAACCTAGCATACCCAGGAGAAAAGCGGTAAGAAACATTCGTAGCAATAGCAAAAACGCTCTTTTTGTAAACTCGAAAGTTGGTTTGTTTAATTGTTTGGTTTTCCATAAAACTAGCTCTACCCATGACATCGTCCGCGATTATTTAAAAATAATATCCGTGTAGTAATTATTATTATAGACCATAAAAAGAAAAAGTCAATCGGGCGGTAGGAATTTAATATCTTCGGCCTACCGTGTCAACGTGATTACCTTATATAACGTTCGATCCAATTGACCTGTCAAAACTATTATTATTATCATCACTTATCCTATTTTATTTTCTTAATTTTAATAATTTTTCCAATATCTATGAGTTTTTAAAGAAGTTTACTAAATACACTAATAGATGACGTTGGTGTTACCAATATCGTAATATTCACCTAGTCAGGGTTTCTTTTATAAATCTTCAATAACCAGATAATTGCTTGAGGGTATAAACTATTATCATACAAATTTTATCAAAATCTGTCAACTGTATTGCGTGTCATTGCAGAATAAATTAACAGATAGATAAACATTTTTGAAACAGGATTTCTAGCTTCTTTTATCATTCTATACGCTAAATTAGTCAAAATTTTAAAAATATTTTGCTATGTGCAAAATTAACTCTTAGAATTTTATTATATGCATATTAATTTTTTTTCGCAATACGAATATATATCTTTCATATGAGCACGATAACTATCTTGAGTTCAGATTTTTAACATGCGTGGTTAAAAGGATAGACGAAGAAAGGAAAAATGCAAAACATTTTACAGGCTCATATTTTGTGAAGAAGAATTTTTGCGAATTGAATGTTCAACACTTCTCAACGACGTGTACTTTTTTTGGTTTGGTCCATGAGAAAAATAATTTCATCCCAAATTAAAAGTGAGGTGGGGTACTAAAAAATCTACTATATAATTAATTAATTGACATCCAACTAAATTTTCAACAAAGATGCTATGATATTGAGAAAGATGGATAAACGACGAACCCTTATAGGACGAATTGATTGTCCGTTCGTCGGTCCATCTACCAATCGGAGTCCTTTTTCTCAGAAAATTAATAGGTGTTAACATTTTGCAAAGCATTTCGTGCTATCCAAATACTTATATATCATAATTAATATTGGCATCCTTATTCCTTGCAACAAATTTCAAAGCTAAAAAAGACACACACAATTTTTTTGCAATCACATCAATAAAGTGGCCGTTGCAAAATTACTTGTATCAGGAAAAACGAATTCATTTGGAATATGATTTATGCTTAAATACTGGACCAGTTCGCCTTTTGAAGAGCACTACACAGACATATATATATATATATATATATATATATATATATATATATATATATATATATATATATATATATATATAATATATATATATATATATATATATGTTTATATATATATATATATATATATATATATATATATATATGTGTAAATATCTATACATATTTTTGGTCAATACTTTGTGTGTAAAATATTAATCATATTAATATCGGTTTTTAATAAAATATTTGCTGTAATAATATTTATAATATAGGTAATCCAGCCATGGACTACAAAATTTAACATTAGGCAGAAACCAACCGTAGGTGTTGTTTTCTTCTGTAATATTCTGCTATAAAAACAACAACTCTATTGTTTTGTAAATCATAACAGCAATAACTTAATAATATTTGACAGGTAATGAAAGCTTTGCTACCGCTATATTTTTTCCACATTTCTTATTTTCACTAGCCAAATATTCCGTCATAAATTTGCTTGAATCATTAGTAATACTTAGAGTACGTATGATTTGAAATTGTTTTATACAGTTATATTTCATTATTTAACTTCTTAGCTAGTTCTGTTTTAATTGGCAAACAGGCGGCTTGTAAAACCATAAGAAGCCGATACACTTTCTCGGAAAAACAAAAGATTCTCCGCAATATTCTCTCTACGAACGTTGAATAAATACTCACTTCTCATAAATAATATATTCAAACATAAAGGAGGGGTTCGTGTGACGGGCCATCTTCGCTTCACTTTCATCATCTTACGTATCCAATAAATACGTAATACAATTTGCAATTTTCACTCTCTAAATCTTGAAGTTATTTTCGAAACATTTCAACCATTGAATTTTCATCATCTTGATGCGAATGAAAGGTCCTTACATTTGCTAACAATGTGATTTACCTATCTATTATGTATTTAGATATTTAGTAAAGTAATAATTGAATATTGACAATAACAAAGCGGTAAAAATAAATATTGTCTTTGACGGAGTTTCTTCGTCACGAAACAATTTTGCTAAGAAGCTAAATTAGTTTATTGTCAGTTGCGATCTGACGATAAGGTGGATACTAGTGAAACTATATGTAGGTGAATGAAAAATGTGAAGAAGATAACAAAATAATGACGATGGAATCCACTGGAACAGCGAATTGATTATGTTTCCTGATGGCGATCCTAAGTCATCGCATCAATGTTTTAAAGTAAAACCGCGGTGACGCCTTCGTGAATCTTGTCTCAAATATAAAACAACTTTACAAATGGATGCAAGATAAAGTAAACAAATTTTACGACTCATATCCAAGATTCCATAAGATACTTTAAATCTGATATGAATTTTTGTGATTAAATAGCTTTAAATCATTGGCGAAACATTTTTTTTTTTGGTGTTAATGAAACGCTTGGCGATGTGATTAGCATTTATTTGAAATGATGAGGGACTACTGCTTGCTGGAACATTTCGAAAAGGAGTTGTTCTTCTATTGAAATGGATTGGAAAACAGTTCCGAAGCATGTTTCTATTATGAGGCACAGTGTTTCCGCTACCACTAAGACAAAATTTAACAGCAAGGAACTTGTTTCATATGGCGAAAATGACATGTACATATTTCTTGAAGTATTGCACAAATGTGAATATATTTAAGACATCTAATACTAATATGAATTACTTTGTTATCGGGGCAATTTGCTATATTATGGTTTATGTAGTGCAAATATTATAAAATAAACATGAACTGAAGAATAAGACTTAAATAAAAGTCGGATTTGTTAAATTTGTAATTTATTGTTATGACAGGTACCTCATGCTGGTAAAGTTTATGTTATGATAGGTACCTCGCGTTGGCCATAATGGCCGAGAAGATAGTAATTTTTACGATGTAGTTGGTTCTGAAACCAAAAGAGTACGTGAAGTGTGACTGGATCCGATTATGTTAACAAAAAATTACAAACCGGACGTATGCTTCTTTATTGCTTATGCATTTTATAAGCTTTTTTGAAAGAGAAGATTTTCCTCAAAAAATTTATAAGAATTTTCTTAAGTGTGAGATCACGCTATAGGTTGCAATGCTTGACCCATATTGGTGATTGTAAGCACAATGGTTGTAAAAAAATGCTCTTTAATTATTTTTATTTTATGATTAACACCGGATCCATTTTAATATAAATTATCATAGTCATTACGAGGAATCTGAGTAGGAAGAGAAGATAATATTATCCGTCTATCTGATATTGCTTCTTAGCATTCGAAATGTTTATTCATATTGCTTGTATTGAAACTTGATTTAGTTTTTGAAACTTTATATCAAATAAGCTCAAAATTAATGAAATTACATTTCTTTCTCCAAAAATTATAACTAACGATTCGCCCACGAATTTTTGTATTAGCAATGTCGAAATTTTTGTATAGTCTTTTTGCCTTTTTGTCTTTATTATTAATTCAAATTCGTTTCATAAAAATATTTTGACAACTACCATATTTTATTCGATGTAATTTTTTACAGTTTGAAAAGGTTGTTTATATAAAAGAAAGTGCTATTTAGAATTTTATTGGAATGATGACCAATGACACACACACACATATACATATATATATATATATATATATATATATATATATATATATATATATATATACATATATATATGTATATATATATATATATATATATATATTATATATATATATATATATATATATATATATATATATATATATATATATACATTTATACATCCAGCCGATTTGAATTGCAAAACCATTAGATATTTGCAAAGTTTCAAAGCGTTTTTTAATGTTCCATAATGTGTCCGTTTTTCAGATATAACTTATACTTATCACTGTGTGATCACAAAATATATATACCGAGCAGAAATGCGTTTTCCTCTAGTTTCATACTTTGTACCAATTTTGCAATCAAAGTGTAACGACCGCTTAATGATAGTTATTATGACAAGGCATTTTTATATTTCACACTTAATGAGAAATCCGGTTTCCGGCTTAGTTTCTTTAAACTATTGCGTCATAATATTAACTCGAGAATTTGTGCATTTTTCTTGGAGGTATTCATTAGAGGAAACAAAATCTAAGTTGACTTGTATGTTTTCAATATCACAGAGATTTTCATTAATCTGCTATGTTCTTTGAAGAATTTTTTTAATGAAAATTACTATTAAGTATATCTGTTTGTTTATTTCTAATGAACCATTGTGAGAGTATATTTAGAGAGTATATTTAGGTTTTTATGGAGTTTGATCAGTTAAATTTGATCAAACTCCATAAAAACCGTAAGTAGTATATATTTGTCTATCATATGTTTCAGGAAAAAAGATTAGTTAAAATTATGAGAAAAGTTCTTTTTAAATCCTAACTACCACCTTTTCTAAGCGAACGGTATAGATACTCCACATATTAAATTAAACTATAAAAAGATGCATTTAGGAGTAGTCAGTTTTATTCCTTTTAAATTTTCACACGAATATTAGTTGATCGTTTAAAATGCCAGTTGAGAAGTTTTATAACTATGACAAATTTCAATTTAAATCTATCTGAGGAAAACGGCTGCGATAGACACAAGCAGGCACGTGAGTAATCTTTGAATAGCTTTATTTTTTTTTTTTTGAGGCATGGAATACTATACATAATGAACACGATCTTAGGATTCTATGGTTAACTCCACGTATTAAGTTTACACGCTACATTAAGAGACCAATATATATATATATATATATATATATATATATATATATATATAAATATAAGAATTTGAGTACATCATTACAAAAGCTGTTTTTTTTAATAGATAGCGAAAAGTACAATCGTCGCGAGCACAAGGTCAAATTTTTGGATTATTGCCAAAGTTCTCCCACACCTGATGTGACATCATTCAATGTTATTATAGGCTGTACCACAATACTTTACCCATAAAGCGAAGAAGTTGACTTATTGCGATAAATTACAATTGTTCTTGTTTTGTTCTCTCCGCCAATTGGTGCTGAGAACTTATCTACACTAACAAACTTTGAAACTATACTCCGTGAGAATAAAAATATTCCTCGCGGGACTTGTTTGCTTTATTATTTGTTATCTTTCCTTGAAAACGCCTAATGTTGACCTACTTGCTTTGCACTTTTGAAACGTGCAGAGTTAAGATACCTTTGTGATCGCGTGAAAAATAAACTACCTTTGTGATTGCGTGAAAAATAAAAGAAGTATAATATGCATCCGTACAGAAAGTTGTATTGGAATCATGATTCTTTTCTTATATTGTTGCTAGTTGTCAGCAACTTACACCAAAATTGTTTACATTATTTTATGACACACTGTATGAAGAACTAATGCTGATGTTTTTGAATATAGATATTTAAATGACATGTATAAAATAGGAACAAGTGAAAGTAAAGGCTTGGAAAATGTATGTGCGATGTTGTTAAATCGAATTATAAAATTTATTACAATACTTATTTCCAATTATTTTTTTTTGTTGTGGCGTTTTATCTTTATCAATTTTTTAAAATAAATCGCAACCCAAGAATTTCTGAAATGATTACGTTTTAATGTATCAATATCATTCAAGGTGGCCTACGTTTTAGAAAATCTGTATTAAATTTATCGTTTATTATTAAATTATTTTTACTGTAATTATTTTTTCAAACATAAAAATAATTAGGTTAATACTAATTGATTCTCGTACATAAGTTTATTGCAGTAGCAATCAAATATTGAATATAAGAAGGTAATATAAGCAACCATGATAAATATAAAGATTGTGCCAAATAAGATGTATAAAAATCCAGTACCTATTTATTTGTTTATACACGCGCGTGTATATGTACATATGTATGCACGCAAACAAGCCCTTGCGTCCGTACGTTCCCGTTTATGTTCATGACGCGGGCGTGTACGTGGAATAGGTGCAAGCACGTATGCGTACGAACCTGTGAGGGTGCATGCGTTTGTGTGTGCATGTTTACATCTTCTCAACGGGAATAGTATTTATATAAAAATAGGAAAATATTTGCTGATGATCATTGACAAGTTAGACATTATTTATAATATTACAATGATTAACCCTACCACTCGTTCCTTGATTCTCTCTCACTCGTACAGTCATATCTTTTTATTTCGACTAGCATAATCTTCATGACTAATACCTAGTTATATAATTCTTACTTCAGGGCGATGTTTATTTAATTTTTAATAAAACTTTTCAATGTAATAATTAATTTATTGTTAAATATTAGTAACTATGGTATTTTGCTTTTCGATATTACTCATATGGATCTTGGGTTCACGCCAAATTTAATAATTTTTGAAGGTCTTGAAATGTAAAACATAACATAAGTTTTGCCATGCAGAGGGCATACAGAAATTGTTTACCTTTTTAAATCGATTATGTCACTTGGGTTGTTTAGAAATATTTCAATGTATTATTTCTTAAAATTATCCAGCAGACGCTCTAAAATTTTTAAATTTTGAAAATTTATTTGTTGTGAATATTTACTTCATTAAAAGAACAAGGAAGCAAATAATGATTAAAATTATTTATGTCTTGGTACAACCTTAATCGTATATCGTAATTATAATTTTTATGGAAAAATTGCTTACATACTCATTCTTACGTGAATTTTATCCAGGTTGCTAAGGAATATCAAAAAATTTCAACGAGCATTTGAGGGACGTATTTTTCAGTTAATGTCTTGGTTCTAACCAAGTACAATGAAGACATAGCAAGTAAAGTATGTAAATTCTTCTTCAACTTTGTTGTTGGCAAATAAGAAAAAAAACACGAATTTACGTCTAGCTATAGCAGGAGTTTGCTGGATAAATTAATGATTATTGTCTTCTCAAAAAAAAAACCTTGTCATTATTCTAACCTACCCTTGCACCTAAATTTCATCCCTGTATTTTGTATATTTTAATTACCTTTTGATGGTCAGAGAAGGGTATTTAAAACGAAAGTGCGAAAATGATGCTAAAGGATATCACAATTTATTTACTAATATAATTATTTTTTACAAACCTTTAAACTCGAAAAAAAGTGTTTTAATAAAATCGCTTTATATATTCAGGGACTAACAACGTCGCTTTGGATTTGATATG
This sequence comes from Druceiella hillmani, assembly GCA_039881145.1. Taxonomy (NCBI): domain Eukaryota; kingdom Metazoa; phylum Arthropoda; class Insecta; order Lepidoptera; family Hepialidae; genus Druceiella; species Druceiella hillmani. The sequence continues at coordinate 1,303,301 of JAYKKI010000115.1, forward strand.
AGCAAATGATATTCTACTGAAAAAAATCTAATCCTTACAAGCTATAAATTGTAAATTACAATGTCACAAACTTGTTTAAAAAATATATTAAATTGTGTATAGAGTGTAACTCAGATAGACAAAATTTAGTAGAGAGACAATTTTACAAAAATTCCTCAACAAAGCACGTAATTGTTACTATTCTCCTATAGCATTATCATTACATTTAATTTTTTGGGATAAATAATAAAGAAAAATAAAAAACAAAAGTAAAAATTTTGAATAAAAATCCCACAAGTCGATGTAGTCGTTGAAAAACGATTGAATAATTTTATTGAAACCTCTCGACTAAAAGAAAGTAAGAACCTAATTACAACGGGGCTGCTATTGCTAATTCCGTTCCCAGTATCAATTATATTGCAGCAGCGTAGAAAAGTTGGTGCACCTAAGAGAATTTCAAATAGTCACGAATTTCTAAAACTGCAAAATTTTAGGCACAGACAAGGTATAGCCCCCCCCCCCTCCCCCGAACGATTTTCTTGGGTTTGTCATTATGTTAATTGGTCTTAATTTTGTTTTAGTGGAGGGGTTTTCAAGAAAATTATTTAATCATTTTTCAAACGCAACGACTACATCCTTTTTCAGTTATTTTAATTGTTTTAATTTTGCTTTTTATTTTATATTTTTTGTATTAAAACATTTACATCTGTCGTTGGCTTAATCAAAATTTTAATTTTATTAAATATAAATTAAAATTAAAAAGCTTCTAATAACATATTTGCCAAAGGACAATGCAGCTCATAGTAGAATGTGATATTTAGACGGCGTAGTAATATCTGATATAAATAAAAGAAAACTCTTCATAAATCGACACAATAGAATAGCATTGAAAGAATTAGAGCGGTTGAGAAACATGATACATGGACCTCCCACCGACAAAGCCGAAGAAAGGCCACAAAGTAGTTAATCTAGTTCAATCAAAAATGTTTTTTTGCAGCGCTCTCTGATGAGTTAATAACATAACACCTTACTAATAACCTTCGCGGTTAAATCACAAACTTGTACTGAAAATCGTATCTAAATCGGTCAAACGGTTGTGGATAAAAATGCGAATATTCGTTTGCAACAAAATGTTGTAGCGCCCCCTGGTAAGCTAACACCTAAATACCTATCTGAGGACCATCACCGATTAGACCCGAATATTTTGCATCAAAATCGGTCAAACCATTTTGGAGATAAAATTCTGAAAATATTTTGCGGAGAACTGTATCTAAACTATATTAGAGATAAATGGGAATATTCGTCTGCAACAAAATATTTATTGCGGCGTCCTCTGTTGAGTAATCGCCATAACACCTATCTTAGAATTATTGTCGATTTGTTCCAAATATTTTGCATAAATCCGTATATAAATCGGTCAAACCGTTTGGGAGATAAATGGGAATATTCTATTGCAACAAAGTATGTATTGCGGCGCCCCCTGGTGAGTAATCACATTAATTACTTTCTAAGAACCATTGTCAATAAATCAGAAACATTCTATAGATAACCGTATCTAAATCGGTCAAACCGTTTTGGAGATAAAAGAATATTTGAATGCATACATAAACAAACAAACAAACAACCTCTCGTCCTAAACGTATGTACAACTGCCAGTCCGTCGTGGGTAATAAGATAAAAAAATTACGATTACCCCCGTAGCGCCTGAATACTTATATTATTTCTGACTTAGTCTGTACATTTATCATAAACTTGAAAGCGCTGGTAAGATATATTATTTTGTACTTCATTAACCAATGAAGTAAATGCATTTATTTCTAAATTAAAGTGGAGTCAGCACATCCATTCAATATTGTATAGAGCTGAATAACTTGAAATTTTCTAGAAAGTGGTAAGTATATTGATTATGAAATTTGTGCCCGGTTGAAGTTATATAAAATTACTTCATGGTTATACATGTTATCACACAACAGTAAGTCTATCCTCAGATGTTAAAATAAAATCAATACTCCCCCAATATCTTGTAGCCCCAGCCTTGCTAATCTAATGAATTACTTCGTTCGGAAATAATATACCGACATACCGGAACAAGATAACGAACCGTCAATGTCACGCTAAGGCACTTAATGAAGTTGACATGTTTAAACATATCAAGCAAAGACCGCGTCCCCATTGTTATGACATAGATATATTAATAGTTATCTTTGCGAGCGATTACTCTGATATCAACTTGGTATCGCATAGTTAAGGGTTTTGCCTCTTACAGTTTTCGTTCATTATAACTTTAATAAAACAAATTATATTTTGAAACTATGAGATTAATTTTATTATCATGAATCCGAAAGTCAGTGTATTTAATTTATCGATTTATATAAATGTATTATCTTAAATATAGTTCACATGTCTAAGAAAAGTTACTTCATTGTCTATATATACTTAGTTTAATAATTTTTACGATTCCAACCCGCAAAATGCAAAAAAACGGAATGAAAATTGTAAACATATTTATTATGAAATATTTTGTCTGGTCTACGTTATATAAAACTACTTCATTTTATTAAATATTATCACCCAACAGTACATTAACCTTTAAATTTTGAAATAAAATCAATGCTCCCCAAATATATTGTAGAGCGCAACAAGATGCAGAAAAGGTTATACGTCCGTCCGTTTTTCTTTCAGTCATTGTCAACATTTCTACTTTTTTGGTACATCCAAAAAAATATATGAAAAGAATTTTTTTCTTTTATTAAACTATATATTACTCATTGGTCATCAAAAGCGCCAGGATGTTTCCGGTCGTCTTACAATCTTGAAAATCGGCAAATAGAACAATATGCCAGATATGCCTTATAACACAAGGAAAATAAGCGAAATTTAATTGTTTCTAATTTCATGCGGAATTACACATTTTCTTTTAATTATGTACCTGTAAAAGATATAGTAGGTAACATACGTGACGAAAAATATAAATATCGTAAATAGGTTAATCGAAATACTATCATAAATAAACTTTTAGAAATGCTTAGTCGTGTACTGATCCTCTCATAATGAGAGTTCTACTTGTGCTTAAGAGGTTTTTCAAATAATTTTGACTTTTTCCATGTTTTTAGCATATGTGGTTAAAACAGTTAGAGGAAGGAAAACTGCATAATATTTTATAGCCTCGTATCTCCTAAATCGAAAATTTCACAAAATATTTTTTTAAATATTGAGACATCTTTTCAACAATATCATATATTTCTTTCTATCACGATAAAAAATTTTTTGCCCAAAAATATTTTTTACAGAATACCATAAAATATCTACAAATATTTTTGTCCTCATTTCTACCGATTAATTGCATCTTTCCATAAAATTTTATCATATTTGACATTAAATTCAAGGAGCTATGAAATGAAAGAAAAGTACAAAAAGTAAAGATGGACATGACAAAAAATATTAAGAAATGATTAAAACAATATAAAATAACAATAAAAAAATCAAAGAAAAAATCTGAGCTTTTGAAAGTGTTACCCTACATATATTGACACCATGTATACGGAAAATCCTATAATTAATGACTTTAAATCGTTTAAATACTAAAAATGAGTATGATATATTAATTGATTCAGATAGACACGTGAACAGTAAATAATGAAATAATTATGGGATGTTTATTTTAAATTTTAAGCATAAATATTAAAAACAGAAAATATTATAACAATGTTTCACTCGATTATACACATTATCATAATAAAATTATATGTTTCATGTTGTATCTAAATTTAAAAACAACTTCTCAAACAACGTTTTAACAACTGTCCATTAATTATTAATACGTCGATTTGTTATTACGTTTTATCTATAACATGACTTGTCATTCTGAGCGAAGTGATTAGTTCGCTTCATTACGTACAATATCATAATATTATTAAATTATGTTGAACGGATTGCAGAGTTGTTATTTTCATTGAAGGAATTACGGGAAATCAATATTAAAGACGGGAAGGATATTGTTCTGGAAACATAAATTCGTCACACTGTTAAATTTCAGAAACTTGCGAAATTGAATCACGTTCCTAATTTAGACACTTTTAAGCATTTAATAATTATATTGCTTTGATTATTATTATTTGCCAATATTAATTATTTGCAATGAAATATGTTACCTACTATATCTTTCGCAAGCCTAAAAATAAAGTGCATATTTCAATAAAATAATTTCTCACCACAAAATTACGTAATTATATTGCGCTGCATATCTTTCACCGACATAATAAATATACATTTTAAAATTTGAAGTTGATTTTGCAGTTGGTATAAGTTACTTATATAGAGTTTCTGTGAACTTTTTACAGACCCAACTACATGACATGAGTTGGTCGATTATAATCCATAAACGAGCAGAGACTACTCAGCTGTGATAATTTTTCTTAAATTTCATTATATAGACAACTATTGCAAATACTAACCCACATATTTCGCGTTAGTCAATATTTATATGATAACTTTATAGGGGCAAGTAACGCAATTTAAGTTAGCTAATTTTTCTTTAAATTCTCTGTATCGCATTGGATACCGTTTAACAGTGCTAATCGTAAGAAATTCAAAAATATAATAGGTCTTATAATTTCTGAGAAATTTACTAGATTTTTACGCCTTTAAAATATATACCAAGCTATGTATTGATACGATAAAAAATAACATTTATAAATACTTAAATAGAAACGCTTTGTACTTTAAAAGCTTCGAAATTTATTAGGAGTCTAAGAGGCATTCCTAATAAGAGTTCTATTAGTCCTTGACTGTTTTTTTTATTATATATATGAGCCTGTCTTCGGATTTTTACATAAATTAATAGAGGTTAACATTTTGTGCAACATTTCATGATCATCATTCAGGTACATACCATGTTTAATATTGACACCCTTAAACATACAAACTTCAAAGTTAAACGTACATTATTTGCAACTTCGTATCAAAAGTACCAATGTCAATATTTGCGAATATTACTGGCTTATAAATATATGTCAATTTATTTACATCGGCAATGAGTTTATAATAAAGTACGGTTTTTGTGTAAATAAAATGAAAAGGTAAATGGTAAAATTTCAAAGGTAAAAGAGATATACGCAAGTTATGTGCAAACTCGTAACAAAAGTACCCATGTCAATATTTGCGAATATTGGTGGCTGTTCAAATGAATGAAACATTATTTACATTGACAATGAGTTTATAATGAAGTACGTTTAACGTGTAAATAAAATGGAGTAGCCTCGCCTTGAAGTCAAATATGGTTTTTGTTGCTTAAGTGTTTCTTTCATTGTTTGTAATAAATTACTTATTTTAATTGATTAAGATGAAGTAAACAATCGGTCGACTATTGTTGACTTTTTCCACAAGGTGATTTTGTGCATTAACTTAAATATATTTGTTAAAATTTTCCACTTAGTTTGGTACACAGAATCAGTATACGACAGTCCTTTTTACCAGACACCATGCGATGTAAATCGTTGAATTTTGAAATGGTTACGAAAAGATTTACATTATTTTTTTATATTTACGAAAATTATATTTTTTCACAATTTATGAGATAACTTGGGGATATCAATAATTTTTATTTTATTTCAAATCCCACCGATAAAAAGGTATAAAGTCTTAGACGAAAAAAATTATACTGATATAAAAAATTTATGAAAAAAGATATTTTGGAAAATTGTACAAAATATTATCTCATCTGCCTTTAAAGAAAGAAGGAATGAGAAACTTTTTTTTAATTTATGGAAATTAAATATATTAGATGATATAAGTGATAGGTGAATATGTACGGACACTCTTCTGGCACGACCATTCATTATGGTCGTGCCACAAGAGTTTTAACTTTCAAAGAAGTGAATTTCACTCCGATAATCCTCATACTCGAGCTGACCATATACATATATCACACTGAGAAAAATTTAAACACTTTAAAACAGATATTTAAAATTTTCCTAATCTGGCGGAGCTACTTTTGTACTCTGATACTGCAATAAGTCTTCAGAAGAGGACTGACACGCATAGAAGTATTGAATTCTTATCGTATCAATAACTTACTGAAGGGTATTATTATTCCCTTCCAATAATTGATTAAAGTTTTATATTACACCTCTAATAATTGACCAAACTGTGCTATTATCAATAATCGGTTAAAGTGTTATGTTGCGCCCTTACATGGTCATTTGTTTTGCTTGCTGTATAATTATTTTCGCTATAAAATATAGATCACCTTGGTTGAACTTGTATATGACCGAAATGAACTTTTCAGTAAAAAAACCAAAACAAACCTACGCGAAAAGAATTTTATCTCAACTTACGCAAAACCAACAAGTGATAGATAACACTCAATTTTATATAATTGAAGATTCTCAGAATTCAAGAAACGAAAATTAAGATTCTCTTAAATATATATATATATATATATATATATATATATATATGTATGTATGTATGTATATAAAAATAACTTTTTAAAAATAAGGTCCATTAGTGCAAGACACCATTTTAATTAATAAACTATACCAATATGTGTTTTTGAACAAAAGCATTTCTTTATTTACTTAATGCAACACTTGTAACCTTCGAGTTTATTGCTACAAGAGCAATTACTTCCACAAGAGCAAGCACATCCGAGATGATTGCAAAAATTTTTGTATTGTATTTCCGACAAAATATTATTTTGAAAAAAAAATGAATAAAGGGTAAAGTCTCTTCAAATTCATTTTGATATATATGACTGAATAAATTGATGATATAAATCAAAATTTTACACATGAAATTGCTTTCCGATTACTAAAAAGTTTTGTAATTTGGTCTTATTTTACGAAGTGAAACACGTTACTGTTTCCGCTTAAGAGCAAGGTGCATATAAAGAATCGTCTCTGCCTGTTGTTATAAACAATAATTGGTTCCCGGAAATATGTTTTATACAACTCACGTAGTACTAAATATAATGTAATTTTTCATTCGAATTTATTAAATTTATTTTTCCATTTTACGTCAAAAATACTTAGTGTCAGGTACCATTAAATCTTGTTTCATATTCTTTTTCATGCTATATTTTTGTAATTAACATTAAGTTTTTATTATTATTACACATTTGATTTTTTTGTATTTTCTTTAAGATTTACACTTATTACGTTAAAAGGAACATTGTGCAATTTTTACCTAAATATATTCGAAAACTACTGGTAGAACAACAAGTTTTATCATCCTATTTTATTCTTACTATTAAGTAGAAAATTACGTAAAAAGTTTAAAATAAGAGAAGTAAAATATAGCAAGGAGCAGAGAAAGGAGATAGAAAGTAAAAAGATATTTTTTACTTAAAATCGTTGAAAAAATTGCATAATCATCGTGAAAAATTAATTTACATCCGACAGTTACCCAATTAAAAGGAAAAAAAAATACCAAAGTCGATCAAAAAATTTAACGTAAAATGTATTCACATACTTTTTGAAAAATGACATGTGTTGGTTGGTATACACCAACCAACACATGTCATTTTTCAAATAGAAATTGAAATCGTCATAAATAAAAAAAAATTAAAAATAGTGTGATTTTCAAAGAAACATCTGGATTTTCTAAAACGCAATATTAAAAGATCATTACTTATAAATATACTCGTATCATTATTACTTCTACCGTCGAAACTCGAGCCATACTCGATAGAAAAGCACACTAGAGGGTTGTCCAACAATCCAATGTCAGCGAAATTCAATGCAAAAAGTAATGAAAGCATACCAAAAGAAAGTTGGTATAAAAACGGACTAAGGGACTGGGACATAACAAGAAAAGTTAGTGGTATTAAGGGATCTGAGTAATTTTTTGGAAAATAAATTAGTACCCCAATCAAGAAAAGTGGCTTAATATATCAGTATATCCAAAATGTTTGATAAAATTATGCGCACTGTATTTTTGTCATATTAAATAAATTTAAAACAGCACAATCTACGGAGGATTTGACACAGTTGTGCACAGTGACTTTCAGCCCTTTAACTTCTCGCTAGCTTAAATTCAACTGCCAAGCGTGCAGCTTTTAAAACCGTAAGCAGCAGCCGTTATCGCCCCGTAAAACGAAAGGCTCTCCGGCAGTATTGCCTCCACAAAGATTGAATAAAAATTCACTTCTCATGAATACTATATTCAAACTTAAGGGGGCAGTGCGTACGATGGGACCATCCCCGATTCACTTTCATCATTTTGTGTATACAATAAATACGTAATGCCAATCGTAATTTTCACCCTCCAAGTCTTGAGGCTGTTTTCGAAACAATTGGACCATTGAATTTCTCCTCGTCCGGACTCATATGAAAGGCTGTTTTGTTATTAAGATAACGATGTGGGCTGCCTATGAGTATTTATAATATATTTAGATATTTGATAAAGTTATATTTAAATATTGATAATAATAAAATGTCAAAAATGTGGATCGTTTTGAAATATATAATTCGTGTTTAAACTAATTTTCGTAAGTAATTAATTCAAATCCTTATTATGTGAGATCTAATGATAAGTTCGTATACTCGGGTGAAACTATATGTAGATGAGCAAAAAGAGGCGATGCAACTCACTGAATGGTATAGATGAAGTCCCCTAGACTAGTTTAGCAATTACACTTCTTAATAGAGGCTCAGAGTCGTTGCAAAAAAGTTTTGAAATATAACAGACATACACCAACAGAGACATCTACCGGAATCTTTTATTAAGTAGTAAACAACTTTGATAGTTAGGTGCAAGATACAGATGGTACATTTAACGATCCATTTTGAAAATTGTGGAAGATTCCTTAAACATGATTTGAACATATGTGACTAAATGAGTTAAAATTGTGTCTCTACTAGGTGATGACTGGTTGCTTTGCGATTTTGAATGGAGTTATTATTAAATATTTTCACAAATTATTGCAATTGATATTATTTCGTTCAACAACATGATTTTATTTATACATAAATGAATAAATATTATTCCCATTCATGTACTGTTATACCTGCTATCTTTTCAATTTGGTGAAAAATTTATTAAGTTTTCCAGTTTATTAGACAATCACCTTTACCTACGTGTGAGTTTATATACATTTATAACTGGGTTGGTAAATAATTCATTTAACCCTTATCATAGGGCGAACTAATATCGTCTTAAACTTGTAGTTAAAACTGATTTATTGTCCTTCTTCACTTGTTCCTAAGCTGACCTCAAACTCGCATCCAAACATGTAACCTCTTTTAGAGTTACATCGGCTTACTGCGGTTTTATCGGAAAACTGACCAAAACTTCTTGCCTGACATAAAACTTTGTAGAGAACATTTAGACTAACCCTGACATATAGTTACTTAGTCCATTTGATTTATAGTTGAAAACTTTTTTCTCTGTAACAGTGTTACAGTTGGCAACCATTAGAAGTTTTATTTGTAAACATGAGAACAGGAAAGAACATATAATTAATTTCACAAATAATTATTGAAATTGTTTATAATTTTTTTAGTGATTATATTTTAATTCACTTTTATCATGTAACGAAAAATTCCTTGACTTCTTCTAATAATTATATAAAGCTGTTTAAACAGTTGAAATCTAAAACTGTTACAAATTTTATCCCAATGCCGAAACCGGAGAATGAAATTCTGAAAAAAAAAATTTTATAATTTATATGATTTAACCAGAAAAAGTGGTAACTTAAAACTCTTTCAGATTTTGTCTACACCAGTTTCTGGTTTATGAGTTTCTCAGCCTAATATGTTTCTTCTTGTAAATAACTATGCAAAGTTATTCCATTTCTAAATGTCCACTAAATATTTTTAAACCAGTTTTTGCACATGTTAACGATTTGAGCAAGGTTTTATCTTGAATTCGGTAAAGCTATAATTTTTTTCTGTTGCTTTCTCTTAAACAATAACCGAATCTAAATCAGTAAAATATTGTAAACTTTCAAACCTCCTTTAAGTAATCTACACTCTTAAAATAAAGAAATGCCTTTTATTTTAATTGGAGTATTTTAATCGTCAATGGTATACAAATTTACGAAAACTCCAATAAAATTACAATAAGATACGAATGTAAAATATCTTTGATTAATGACATTCCACACACATGTATATTATCATGTGTGTGGTATGTCTCATATCGACTTTTCCAATAGAAATTATGGTTATCCCCTCGTAATTGTTTAGAATAATTAAGCTGGTGGGTATTCCAGATCGGTTTGAGCAAATTTACAGGTCTGTTGTGAGATATCCAAGTATAAATTTATGTTTAAATAATTTTCAAAACTGAACGGACACTTTTCAAAAGTTTTATTTGACAGTCAAAAATTATATGTAAGTCAAAATCATGTTCGATGATAAAGAAAATAAAGGAAACTCTAATCCGTAGTATGAATAGCATAGAATATGAAATACAATTATTATTATTTAATTACGAAAGTTTAGATTACATATATATAGTAGCTTTAATATGTCAAGTCGAGATTCCATCTATTTTCATTGGTGATGTCTATTAGAGGAAAAATATTAGTTTGATGTCTATTTCTAACATGACAAAAACTTTTTATTTTACTGCTACGTTTTTTTAATAAAGTTTTGCTACGTTTTCTTTTTATTAAATGATTGTACATATTGGGCTATGAGATATCATTAAGAGAAAAATGTTAAACAAACCCAGATGATTTTATGAGAAGATTAAGAATTTCTTAAAAACCATCTATCTAGACTAATCACTGCGATATTCCTGTAAACGTTAAGTAGCCCCCAAAACACCTTATTTTTCAATTTTATTTAATTTTTTTGATAAATTTTAGTTATCAATTTTTATGCTTTCACAAAATACCCTACTAAATATAACAAAAATTCTTTTTCAGTTCCTTTTAAATAATTTTTCCAAACAAATGGTGAGTTTATACCACAATACAAATGAAATTATAAAAAACATTTTCGAATATTCAATTTCTGTCATAAAAATGTTTCATATTATTTGTATGAAAATTTTATAAGATATTGATAAACGTTAGTATATGTTGGACAATAAGTATTTTGTAAGCACCTATTACGCTGGTTTATATGTTTAGTAAGTATGCCAATTTTCAAGTTTTTGTTTTACACCGTACAAACGGGGATAAGAAAAACGTTGAACGAGTTTCTTTTTTTTCCTTTTGAGATTTGGAATCCTAAAAACATGTCCAGTATTAATTACCTTTTGACAACTTAAAGTTAATATAGATAAACGTGCACACATTATTAGAAAGGCTATTTTTTTAAGTATATAGTGAAAAGTACAACCTTCGGAACTACAAGTTCAAACTTTTGGATTATTACAAAAGTTCTCTCACACCTGATATGACATCTGTATTTAGAAATTACCTCACACTAACAAACTTTGAAACTAAATTCCGTGACAACAAAAATATTTCGCACAGCTTCTTTTCCTTTACCATTAGTTACTTTTCTTGAGAAACGCGTGAAGTTGATCGTGTTACCTTTGTTAAATTAATTATCGGCCATTTGGACTTAAAAAAATCAAATAAATAAAAAAACATCCATATGGAAAATTGTTTAGTGGTCATAGCGGTTTTCTCTTGTTTCTAGATGTCTGCAATTAATATTAAATTGTTAACTTAATTTTTAATACTCTAACGTATATTTATAAAGAATTAATTCTACTTTGTGTATTTAGAAAATGATATGTGAGTAAAAAGCATATATAAAATGAACTCAGATGATAGTTAAATAAAAATCCATAGAATTTAAATGTAGCTCGCAAGGAAAACGTGTTGTGAAATTAAAACAGCCTAAATGCATCTGGATATTATTTAATTATAAACATTTTATCATTGCGTAAGTTTGTCATTGTTAATTATTGAAAGCATATCCCCACTAAATAACTATGATATTCTTATATTTGATTTTATCGATGTTATTTTAATTCGTTCATATTCCTCTTTTCATATTCTATTTTTATTTTGCTTATGTTATGTATTTATTACTCCCATGATATTTACAATAATTTCTTTAATTTTTTTAATATAGAGAAAAAGATTAGTACGAATTCGTTTATGTAAATTAATTCATTACTATTTAAAAATACAACGGTAAAAAGAATATGATAATTACAGAGATAATACTGAACCATAAATATAGAAAAATATCTCTCTACATACAAATAAGTGGTTGCTCATCCATCCGCTTGTGCGTGTATGCGATATCATGTGGATTGTTTTGTAGATATTAAACTTTATATATAAATAATTCTAATGATGTTTTTAAATTATTAATATTCAGAAATCCACTTATTTTAAATATTTCTTTCCTTAAAAGTGAAACAAGGAAATATAACAGCTTATGTATATCATCTCACAATATTAATTGCATCAGTAATTAAAATTTTCCATGAAAAATTTGAACTATATTCTCATTCTGACGCGTCCAATATAAATTTTCCTCGGGTTACTACGAAATAATTAATACTTAGCATCGAGCAAGTATGTACATTTTTTTTAAATTTTGCTATTGGTATAATGGGAAGTTGTGTATCTTCTTAAAATAGGTTCAAGCTAATCTCTCGGTAAAGAAAATGAATTTTCGTTAAAGTTTTCATTATATTATAGATAGATTGCCCACCAAAAGATGTTGTCATACAATGAAACCTAGGAAGTGGTTAAGGATTTAAATAAAGTAGAAATAATACATCATGTAGTCTCATTTAGTCGTTATTAAAAATTAAGTAATTTACTTTTAATTTTTCTGTAGCTTTTTTTAAAAAATATATTTTTCTAGGTACAAGGTAATTTTTTTCTAAATTAACTTCACTTTCTGTTTTTTCTCTTGAAATATTATTGTATTTCAACATAACAATTTCAGTGTTTTTTTCATTTTCGTCATCACACTTTCTCTTATTAATCTGCAGTTTATACCTAAATATTAATAAGACAAGTCCTAACAACTTTTAATAATATATTGGCCTATTAAGATACATTAAATATCTTAATTAATTCAAAGTCGTTTTACGAATGGGACTTAAAAAATTTAAAAATGACGCCAAAGGATATCAGCATTAATTTAATAATATGACTTTTCAAAATCCTTTTTACGACAGCTTTACAAATTACAAATGTTTTGATGAAATTATTTTATGGACCCTTGGAATAAAAACGTAGCTTTTGAATTTGATATTAGAATGGCATTCGACTGAAAATACCTCGATAGATCGTCGTCAAAATAGTAAAAATTAAGACTTGTTAATTATACTGAACAGAATTTCAGTAAGATGAAGAAATTTAAACGAGAAAGACTTTTACATTTGTTACTATCTTCTAACTTTATTACATTAATATATTATTTAATAGAACAAATAAAAAACAAAAATATTATAAAATTAATAATTTTAAAGCGGTTATTACCTGTATACATATGTTCGTTCTGATTCAGTGTGTTCATTTATTACATATTTAGAAGCCCTCGCAAGGCATATCACTCTATACTTCATTAAATGGGGTATAGAAATAAATCTATTGGTTTCAAATTGAAGTCAGCATTTGTATTCGGTATTTTACGTAATTGAATAACTCGACACTTTACAAAAAAACACTTTCATGTGGAAAAATCTTAAATTAAAATTGTAATTTAATTTATTATGAAATACATGTTCTGTTTACTTTACATAAAAGGATTGCATTACATTATATATTACTACTTTACAACAAGTATGTCATCAATTGTTAAAATAAAATCGATATTGTCCTAACGTCTTACAGCACGCGAAAAGACCGAGCTACAACATAATAACCCTGGCCTTCCCTCATTTATTAAATTACTTCGCCCGATAATAATATATCGGCATACTCGAACAAGATAACGAACCATCAATGTCGTGCTAAAGTACTTAATAAAGCTTAGATGACATATCAGGCAAAGAGCGTATTTCCTTTGCTGTGACGTAGATATTACAAATTATATTATGTTTTCGAGCGATTACTCTGATATTGACTAAGTATCTTAATATTTAAAAGGGGGTTATCAATTAAAATATCAATTCGTTACGTTTTTAATAAAACTGATTGAGTTTGGAAAGTACGGAAGAAAGTATATAAATCTCTTTAGTCCATTCAGTTTAAAGAGAAAATATTGAATAGTTAAAATATGGTTGACACAAATATATATTCGGTTACCTGACGGCAATTTTGTAAAATTCATTATACTATACCCAGAATAATAAAACTATATACATAATAAAAAAAAACAACAGTAAATTTCACTATCAAAAATGTTATAAATACATGTATTACACCATTATTTTACTGAGAAAAATTGTGAAATTTTATACAATAAAAATGGACAACCCTCCATTTTTTTGGTAAAATTACCAGTCGTTTCAAACATTTCGTGAAAATAATCGAAATTTGGACGCTGAAAAAGCTTAGAACATATATGCTGTTCATTAATTTTATAAGGAGTTAGTGAGATAGCGACAACGTATCAGCTTACGCTGCTATATTTCTAGATTTGATAGCATTATATACAGATATAATTATGTTATGTTCGGGGTATAAATAATTAAATAAACATTGTGACATGTTATTTACTTTTCAAATAAGTGTTGGTACTACAATATTTTCCAGTGTAGCTTACAAATTATATACGTACTTTAGGATAATGTTTTTATAAAAATTGAGCTTTTACTCTTATTTCGATATATGTTTTCGTAGATTATTCTTAATGTTGGACATGTTTATTTCAAAAACAGAAAAAGATTTAATGTTAATATCCATCATAAGTTGGCCGCTCATGTAACGATAAGATGGCCATTTCATTTTTGAGTAATTTTTCTTCTCCATTTGTCTTTTTCGTTACTTTTTCTTTTTCCTATCCGGACTCGATTTTTAAAATTTTTACTGGCTAATTCTGTCGGTTTTTCTTTTTCAGAACTTCAATTCGTCCTTTTTTTTCTAAGGTACTTTCCTTTTTTTCACTAAGGTAATCTGGAGATGTTATTACGTTTGCCAATTGCTTGGACCGTTTCCGAACATTAGTAAGCAGCACAATTTAATAAGTTCTAAAACTAGGCACACGTAGTCCGGTACTTTTAAGACGTGTCTTTTTGTGGTGTCTTTATGAGCATCGTTATTATATCTTGATGTTGAAGGCATTGTTGGTGATAGTTCTTCTTGAACCCGTTCACATGTAGGATAATTTGAGGTTATATTATCAACAGGTTAATGTATTAAATGAGAAAATACTAAAACATAATAGGTTTAAAAAATATTAACACTCCCACATCAAATATCAACTTCCAAAAAAAGCTGACATAAATTGAATCTTTGAAATTTAAAAATACTTACTTTTTAATTTTTTTCACTAAAAAGTACTGTACTGTATACACATACACATTTGAGTAGCAATCACTCACCAATCTTAGCTCACGACATTTATAGCAAAGACAGTGAAATTTTTCGGTTGGTCATTTTATCGAACAGGTCATATAATGAATTATCCTACGCTAATACCCTGAAACGCAGGCTTGATTGTATTCATATATATTTTAGTATATTCGCAGTGATTCCTTATGAAGCAAATTATTTTTACAAAAAAGAAGACGCTTTATGAGCGGCATAGTGTACTAAGCGGAAAATAATATAATACGTGAAATAATCATACGAACATCATACGCGTATATATATATATATATATATATATATATATATGTGTGTGTGTGTATATATATATATATATATACGTTTGTGTTACGTACAAGTGGCTGAGGAAAATGTATTTCCTCATTCCTCATATAACCTCATTTCAAAATCTTCGACAAATATTTATTTCAAATTGACATACCTATATTAATTTTTATACTACCAGAATATTCTGAAAACATTTGAATAGATCTTAGAACGAGAAAAAATGTAATACCCTTTCTTATGGTCAATTCACCTTGAGACCTAGTAATATTATTTTCAAACCGTACTGTCGTTCGACTTTCATAAAATTATTTATAATTGATCTCCTGTATGTAGATCCCGGAGATCAATTATATTTTTTATTTACTGTATGCCCGCGTACGGCAATTTATGTATACCACGTATTTTCAATGCTTGCTTGCCACACTTATCAACGTAATGGCTATTAAAAATCACAGGCGCACGGAAACTCATTTTCCTACATTCTAAATTGTTGGCGTTTCATAAAATTATTTTGTATTCTATTATGTTTATTATTATGTGTTTTATAATTTTAAATTCGTTGTGTTAAATGTGTAATATTCTTAAGTAAGAGTGTAATTGAAATGGCGATTGTTCTTATAAGGACCGTAGGTACACAGCTGTTTAAGAATACATATCACGGTAAAATACAAGATTGCCGTTATGTCACTGTAAAATGAACACAGTCGTAATAATCTCGGTACAAAAGAAATAATATGTTGCGAAAGAAAACACTACTTTTAAATTAAACGATATCAAAAGATATCTACTTGGAGCAATGTCATTTAATAAGCCCCAGGACATGGCTGAACATACATTGTTAATGATGATATACGATGTAATAGATAGATTTATAATAAATATGTTTTCCGAATATGTTCTGTAACATATATGATATGTTCTGTAATACTATTTCTCAGTGATATCAGCAAAAGACCGGCCTCGCCGGCATTAGCATTAGGCACAGACATCTTTGGATATTGGTGTGAAGCCCAGATGCATTATGAAGTAATTGTATATGTATGCGATGTATTTTTTCTGTAAAATATTATTGTATTTCCTGTATTTTTATATATTAGTTTATTTTTAAAATAAATATTTTAATGATTACCTAAAAATTAACATTTAATGAATACTTACAAATTTCTCGAAACACTTCATCTTACTTCTCTGAATTTCTCTTAAATATGAAATATAATGTAAGTTACGAATATATACCGTGTATATATGCACGCTAATAAAAAATATATTTTTTAATCACAAATACTAAATAAAACCATATTAAATTACTAACATGAATGTAAGAAAAAGGTTAGCAATTCCTGAACTATAAAATCTAATTGCTATAAACATTCTCTTTTGAAATTGAATGGAGTATAGAAGTAGTTCATTTTATTTATTTATTTATGACACATTCATAAGAATACGTACATAAAAATTACAAAACATAATACATACTCTTGTGCAACGGTTCGAATAGCTGCAGACGGCGGGAAACAATAGTTTTGGTAGAATTGGGTTCTAAAGGACGGTAAGGCAAAAAGGTGAAAATTACTTAAGGGGAAACTTACTTCAGGGTAGGGAGTTATCTGGTACAAAGAACGAAAACTCACTCAATAAACATAACAATCATCATTTTTCCTTTTAACAGTTGGAAACTAAATTTCATGAGCACGATATGGTTTCTGATTTGCAAAGAATTTGCTCGTAGCATACCCAGCAGAAATTGGTAGGAATTAACTCCGAAATGCTAAAAATCGCTGGTATTGTAAACTCTAGTTTTAATTGTTTGGTTCAGTATAAATGTATTAACAAAGATATATTTTATGTGAGTAAGAAAAATAACTTGGTTTTCTATATGTCCTTAATTTATTAATACTGTTATATCCATGAGCTTTATCAGTTTATTTTATTAGTTTGTTAAATTTTTACTTTTCTTCCTTCCATAATTTTAAAAACTGGTGTAATTAAACGATAAAACTATTTCAATAGTAAACATAGTGTAAAGCTGATATTAAAAGGTTCATTTTAATGTTTTATGTTCAGCAGAAAAAAAGTGACATACATAATTTCATGTTGACATTTTAACCTTAAATAATTAACTTAATAATTATGCAATTCGTAAACACCAAATAACTCTACTAATATACATTATCTTCAAATAATTTAGTAGTAAACATATTCTTAGGATACATAATCCTAGTAGAAGCACATATTTTAAAACAAAGTTCGAAACAACTTTTCATATAATGTATATACAACCATTTAATGATAATTAATATATCAATTTGTGATCATGTTTTCACCCTGAACATGACGTCTAATTCGGAGCGACGAGTTAATTCGCTTCATCATATTCAATGTCATGGTATTACTAAATTACACTAATGGGAGTGTCGAGCCGTCATTTTCATTGAAGATACTACGTGAAATAAATGATGAAGACAGGAAAAAAGTTAGGAATTCTGTGAACTTAACCTCAGTCACATCCATTTGTTTTTAGAAACCTGCAAAACATATCCAGGAAATTTGTTATAATTTCCACACGCTGCAAATTCAATTTTACTTATAAAATATTTACTAAAAACAAGGAAGACGTGACATGTTTCGAAAATGTTAGTTTTCAATAATACAGACTTTTCACTGTGATAATTCATATTTATGATGACCTAACTATTTCAGTAGTAATCAATTTAATAATAGTTTGGTATTACATGTCAACTTATTGTTCGCGTTATTATTAAGACGTGTAAAATTGTATAAATAATTAGGTTTTGGTACTTTAGCAGGTAAAAAGAAAGAACCTGAACACACGTGTCCATTCACCTATAAGTCGCTCCGAGAGTTACAGTCATTTTTCTCAGAAACCATTTTACGTAGAAGCTTAAAGTTCAAGTTAGTAACAAAACAAATTAGCCCGCATTAATTTCATTAATTAACATTGAAAAATATTTATATAAAAACTTTGGTAAGGTAAAGAAAGCATTTTTTTTTTAATTTTCTTATATGGTGTATTGTATTATTTAAGAGAGAAAATTCTAAGGATTCTAAAACTGTTTTTTATGAATATTGGCTTCAAAAATATTGTTAAAAATATCTACAAAAAATATGTTCACTCCCCCAATCTCCGAAACAATTACATTCAAATTTGTAGAAAAACTACTAATTAATTAATAGAGAAAAGAAGCGTAACGATATTTTTCGTCTGCGAAATATATACTAGAAAACGTATTATTGTAGAAAATTTTCTATGGCTATGAATATTTCTAACGTCCCGGTATTATTCGAAATAAAATTTCACGCCTCTTTCGGTGAAGATTTGATAATCTGAAAGTTTTCCAATAAATTTGTCACTAGATAATCTATTGTTACACTATTTTTATATATACTCTGCGAAATTAACAATTCCTCCTGTTGTTTCCGAGGTATCAAAAAGCATAAAATATTTTATAAACGTGCTTGTACTTTCTTTTTTTTTCAACTTAACCTTAAATTTTGGTAAGAACACGTATGATATGAAATTTCTGCCATTTGTAGTCAAAGATATTCCATAATCATTGGGTGAATTAAAATTTACGTACTTGAGTTTTTTGTTGCATAATAAATAAACCATAATAAAAGAGTAAAAATGGTAGGGATCATAAAAAAAACTGGTGATTGTTTATAAAAATTGAACTATTTTAGGAAAATAATACAAAAATCCACTAAATTATTTTTTTTCAGTTATCCAATTGATGGAAAACAGTAGCATTAAATCCGTTAAGGGTTGCAACCTGCGACATATTCACATACAAACTTATGTACCACGAACAGATCAACGATGAGACCGTGCTGTTTTTCAATGTTGAATTCAGATCACAGTAAATATTTAAAAACAAAAATTTATATGATTTAAAAAAAGATCTACTTTTTCCATAAAGCTGAATTTGGTCAATCATTAAGTTAGTCAAATTACTTTAGTCATAATTAATTTTATCTTCAAAACTAGAGGCAGGTGCTCTAGTCCATAATTAAGTTCATATTTACAGGATGTGCATGTTGCATATGTTGTAAGTATTGATGAAAATTAATATAAAAAAGTGACAATTTTTAATGGGCTAGGATACTCCAGTGAAAAATTTAGAGAAAAATTAAATGTGGAACCATAAAAAGAAAACTATTCCACGAATTGTCAGAAAAGTAAATTAGTACGCCAATATAATTTTTACTCATACACATCTTAATTTTTTAATAAAAAACCTGGTATTGCTTTTATCCAAAATAAATTTAGAACAATAAAAATAGGTTTAATTTAAGACCGTTTTGTATAATACATTGAACCATTTAATTTCTTACCTAGCTCAGATACACCTGGCGAGCGTTTGACTTGTAAAACCGTAAATTACTACCGTTCTCTCCCTGTAAAACAAAAAGCTTTCTGGCAATATTCCCTCCACGAACGTTGAATAAAAATTCACTTCTCATAAATACTATATTCAAACTTAAGGGAGAGGTGCGTGCTACGAGGCCATCTTCGTTTCACTTTCATCATCTGGTGCACCCAATAAATACGTAATGCCATTCGTAATTTGCGTTATCCAAGTCTTGAAGCTGTTTTAATAATAATTGGACCATTGGATGTCTCATCGCTCTAAAGAGAAGAAAAGTTGACGAAATTTTCTAAGCTCATAACGTGATCTACCTATATATTATGTATTTTATATATTTAAATATTTCGTAAAGTAATAATTGAAAAAGTAAAAGGTTTCATTTGTCTTTAAGGGAACTTTTCAAGAATTTTTTAAAATTTTTTAGATGAGATCTGACCATACGTTTGAATACTTGGATGAGACTATTATATATGAACGAAAAGAGATTAAGGAGGTCAGAAAATTATAATGATGAAGTTTATAAGAGAATCTGACTGATTTCATACTTTTTGACGAGATCCCTAAGAATCGCATCAATGTTTTAATATTAGACTTATTTACCTCTGCGGAGACGCCTTCGAGAAAGTTCTATTAAGTGGTAAACAATTTTAACCATTGGGTACGAGACGAAATAAACAAGATTAATAGTTTGTTTCGAAAATTCTAAAAGGTTTTTTTTTAAATTTTATTCAAGTAGATATAATTAAAAAGGTTAAAATAGTACAGCGACTATGCAATGCATCAAATATTATAGTAACATAGTAAAGCAAGGCGGAGTTTATTTTTATTGTATTCACGAATTATTGTACTTACGGGTCGGATGTATGCTCCGAAATATTTCGTTTTCCACTAATACACACGCGTGCGCACCGGCGCCGGCGGTGCTGTGTGACTATTAGTAGTGTGCGTTACAGGAATACGCTCGGCACAATGGGAACGATCGACACGCTTTTTAGACTAATTATTAAAGTAAATCCGAGCATAATTTCTCTGTTATAATGTCTTTGTAAATCTCTTGATACGGAATACGATTTAACCTTGGATATGGTTTAGGTTGGTTTTTGGCTGAATTTAGGGAATTCCAAAATGAAAAAATGTTGCACATATTTTGTGTAAATATTTTTTATGTATAATCTTTTTGTAAATTAGTATGGCAAGCATGAACTAAAATAAGAATAAAATCCCCAAAAAAAATGTGCAAATTATGATAAAATAATCGCAGTATCACACTTTTAAAGGTGTGACTAATTTAGCGTATAGAATGATAATAGGAGTCAAAAAAACTTTTCTTAGAATGTATGTGCTAATATTATATACCCATGAGCAACGTGTAAAAGAAAAAAAATCCTAATTACATGCAAACGAAGTCTTAGGGACATCTAATATAAATTAATGTTATACAATACGAAGTAATGTTAAAATAATTAAACTACGTATGAAAGAAAACTTATAACTTATTTGTAAATAAGAAAAAAAAATTAAAACCGTAAAGGTTTATAATAAATATACTTCATAAAATTATTAAAAATGAAAAAGCCTATATATAATGTCTCCATTACGATGTTTCGTGAACCAAACGGATAACAAGCATCTTAATATGTAATATCTTATCAAAATATTATTTCAGTAATTTTTCAATTTTACCCAATGTAAAGTGTTAAATCTATAATATTTTATAATTACATGCCACGTGTATATCATATCTATGTTTCAACATTTAAACTTTATACTTAGATACTTTTAATAATACCATATGTTCTAAAGTTTCTAATACATTTAATTCATTTCAAAAATTTGCATAAATTAAAGAAGAAAAAAAGTGGCAAGGAGAAACAAGGTTTAATATGTTTCTGATTGGCTCACACTGAGAAGCAATTAATTATTTCAAGCTACGAACAATAATACGAACCCAAATCTAAAATTATAAATATTTTTAATTTAAGATTTACGAATACGTGGTTTCTTGAAAATTCATTAGGAAACGCAACATTGCTTCCATAATACCAAAACAATTAACGAACAATTTATAGCTATAACCGTTATCATAGATGAAAAAATAACGCAGAATACAATCAAAGACATCTAACAAGAACTTAAACTATCATCAGTAGGCCTCATCTAACATGTTTGTTTACTCTTTTCTTCCATAGCACGTAAGATATATGGAGGATTCCGTATATCCATAGACATTAGGATGTGCGGATCCACCAATTCTGGAAGTAAACAATTATTATAAAATTCGATCAGCTTTTGTTCCATTTTATCTTTCCAAAATTAGTCGTCTCTTTCAATCCGATAGACTTTAAGTGGTGTCCTCTCGCCAATCCAGACGGAAAACAGGCAAATGTGACTTTTGGTAATGTGCAACTGTCCTTGAATTTGAAAATACCAGTCATGGTTTTTATTAATTATGAAATTTGTTTTCTTTATCTAATTTCTAAAAAGAGTGTTTTTTCATGGCATCAACTACCTCAAGTTTGGAAAAATTAAAGGACATTTAACCTCCACAATTTCTTCTGCATATTTACCGTCTGGCAATGCCCCCAGAAAATAATATTTCTCAATGATTTTATCTTCTTGGACACTTAGTTGTCTAATTGCGATTTGTTCATTATCTTTACCATACCTTATGGATGGAATATTATTCAAACATTTGCCATAAAGTATGGATTTGACTAGACGCGCACAACTTGTAGCCTTTTCTCTCTTACACACCTTCCCAAACTACGAAGATGTTAAAAGCTTTCTACGTATGCTCAACCAGTCACCACTACTATTCTGCAAAATCGTATTCCTCTCTAGTTGCTGGCGCTGGAGATCTGTAAACGACAATTTAGCCATAAAATCTGACTTCGCCTGTTGAAAACATTCAGAGCTCAAGTCAGGTTGTTGGCATTGTGGTTCATAGTGGGAATCTTTAGATACAGGGTAGTGAGAGTAAATTTCTTCTTTTTAATATTTTTGACAACTTGTGTAATCTAGATTTCTCCACTCGCGATATTAAAGAATTGACTTTTATGCCGAATATAACTTCATAAGTAACGGAATGAAGTGCTCCCGTATTAAAAGACACAAGACCCACGGCACATCGCCCGCCATAAGAACGTCGAAGAGAATAATTTATTCTTTTACCCCCTACAATTTGGCAACCTGAGAATTATAGCTTTCTACTATATTACTCGTTACATTATAAATTAAACTACGAGATTGTCGAGATAATTTACTACTTAAATCTTCTAATTTGGTTAGTATATCTGATACTTTAAAGTATTCACTAAATTTACTTCATTAACGTGTCTACTTTCTTATTAACAAAAATAAGAGGCACAATTTATATGGTTACCAAATACATGATGTGGACCGTTCAAGATATCTTCAGCAAGTTGTGAAATTTTTTTGTCAAGTTTTAATTTTGCTCACCCCAATATCTGATTGCATATTCTACACCCTTTCTTAAACGTAAATACCGATCTTTTACAATTTTACGTAGTTCACTAGGATATTGCGTGTCTATTGAAATATTTAATAATGCCTTACAGTAATTTCGTAATAGATGGTTTTTACATTCAATTTTTTCAACAATAAAATCACCATATGGTCGCAAATCAAGAATTTTTTTATATGTACTGGAATCTCTATCAGCTATTAATTTTTCATACATGAGACCGTATTCTTTAAGAGAACTTTTAAACCCATCCAAAATTATAGTAGATTCCATCGCGGTAGATGAACCTGAATAGTTTTTATAGCAAAAATGCTCCGAAGGCTTCACATTCTTATTAGCAGAACGAGCGCAAATCATGCAATATTTATTTTTTATTCCTAAATATAAAACCTTTCCAAATTTATGACCTACAATAACAGCTGCACCTGATAAAGCAGAATAGTTGGTTCGATATGACCTTTTTGACCAACATCCGTCAGCAACTACTGTGATCATAGGTGTTCCATGCTTATTAACATTACCAATAGATATTGCATAATTCGCTTCTTGTTTGGTAGCTTCTGACATACAATGTGCCGTGGTCTTCTCCCACCACTCACACACAGTGTCGTGTACAGATACATACAATTTTGCACATATAGCCGGAATTTATAAAGCAGCAGTAATCGTTTGTAGATGAGCATGACCAGAATCTACTGACATAATACTAGATACAGCAGCATGATTTATGTCTATACCAATACATTTACCAATACATTCATTTCATCCGTGCTCAAAATGAATTTCTCTCCCCACATGCGACATATCAAAACGAAATTTGAGATTAGTCCAACACGACTTTCTGAAATGATTTGAATATGACTTTAATTACAATTTATATTTCCGTGTGTAAAAATGTTTTTCATAAGATTGAAAAAATGCATAAAATTAACTATCCTCCTGCCTTCAATCACATTATCATTTCCTGCTGTTTTTTCTTCCATTTCAAGATTGAGATTTAAAGTTAATTGTAAAGTTACTTGTGAGAAGCTTCTAAGTTTACGCACGACAAAATTGTGATTAGGTGTGCAATCAATAGCTCATTTAACAATTTTTAAAATAGTTGGTTTTAAATGTTACGAATTTCAACGTTGTCAAATTGAAATAGACACGTTACAAATAGAGTTGGAATTACGGCCAAAATACCAAACCGGAAACAGCACACATACACACACGCATATATATATATATATATATATATATATATATTTGTAAATTAATACATAAGATTATCCTTTGGTTCATTATATGCTTAGTCCTGGAACTATCATGTGAAATTAATAGATTTAATCAGATTGGTGGTGAAATGTAACATACAAACATTTTTAGTTACCTCAGGAATATTATATCAGACTTACATTTTCTGTCCTAGTACATACCCCTTCTCTTTCAATGTTGCCCCCTGCAACATTATTTTCAATTTCGTATACAGTATGGTTCCTGCAACAATTATGACGATTATTTTCTTTTAATGATAGAATAAAATTGCATACGAAAAATTTGTAACTCAATGTCAATAATAACAAACTAATAAAAAATTACAAAATTAGAAATAGAATAATTTTCTAGTGGTCGAATAATAATTTCACGACGTTTAAACAAAAATTGCAATTTTTTTAAAAAATAATAATATTTTTGAATCCCTATTTTACCGCCATTCATTTTATATCCCACATAATGAGCACGATAAAAACCCCATAAATTGCCCCCTCTCTCTACAAATCAACCTGAATTATAGTTTTATGTGTTACGTCTGCGTTTACCAGAAGCTATAAACATGTCAAATTTTATATCAGCTTTCTAAATCAGCGTTCCCACGATAAATGGCTCTAAAATGCACACAAAGAAACACAGAGTAACTAGTATTTTGTTTTAAAAAGGTTGATAAAATACTAAAAGAGAATCGTTACAATATTCAATAAAATACGATATTGAATGCACAGATACATCTAAAAAACATAAACCTACAATATTTAAAAAAATATACATCTTTACGTATACAATCAAATTATGAAATGTATATCTCTAATATTCAGTAAATCCCAAATACCGATTTATTACTTCTAAAATACAAGTATATTTAATAATTCTATATTATGCCTATTATACAATTTCTACAAACCTTTTGTTTAGGGCACGTAATAATTTTTTTTTCATTTTTGCTCCCAATACCGGACGCCTGTAGGAAATCTTATGTTTTCCCACCATTATCTAAAAATATACAGAATATCAACAAATATATCCACTAATATACAAAACATTATGCATTTAAAATGTATCATAGAAGTATAATTATTTATGTAATAATCATTTATACGTCATTTGCATTTTATCGTAACATACAACATAAAATTTACACTGTGTACAAGCCGTGTACGCGTTATAAATCTTTGGCACAGGCTGACGAAGAGCGACCGGATCACACGTCCTAACTGTTTGCAAGGGCAAACGGTACTGAATTCAGAATATGCGTGAGCACCGTAGATAATAATCGTTTTTGTTTTCATGGAAGCTAGTATGGAAAATTAGCGGGCGGAATGCTGTAGAAATTCGACAAATTTGACCTAATACCAAAAGGTTCATATTTATGTCATAGTTAAAACCATGTACAAGAAAGTAGCTACATTAATAAAAAATAGACACAGTGAACTGAAAATCTATGTATTTTTATAATTTTACTTGAATATGCAAAACAGCGAAGAGCCTCTTTGGTACACGAGGTTAATTTGAGATTATTTTTTTTTAACTTTGAAACATAATTAAAAAAAAATGTAGCACAGTAACATAGTACAAAGGCCATTATATGCCCTGGTATTTTAATATAACGTCTAACTTTGGTAGTTATTGAGTATTTTGCAAAACCAAACACCCATTTTCACCTATTTGCGAAATCCGCCCCTTAATGTTATTTCATTTACGGAGAATATTGCACTCTTTTACGTGATTCTTACACTACCAGTAATTCTTACTGCATTCGATTAACACGGATATAACATGGTATAAATTTTTCATAACTTCTTTCATAAAATCTATTATACTTGATTGGTAAAATATGAGATCGTTGAGAAAAATTCTTAAATAAAGTCAGATCATTTCATGAGAGAAACTAGAATTTCTTATAAGCTACGATTTCCGTAATCATCACTAAAATGTTAGAGTACTCTTTAGGTAAACTTTATGAAAACCGTGTAATTTTAATAATTTAATATACATTAACTGGAAATGGGGAAAAGGAGAAATAGTTTTCTCGCGAATATATTTCAGTTAATTATACTGCTTTAAATTATGAAAAAGTATTTATAAAAATCTTATAACTACGATTTTTCTCTCACGTCAAGTGGTGCGGATACACCACATGACGTTCGAACAAAAAACGCATCCGTCTTCTCTAAAATTTCATATAAATATTGATTCAGCGATAAATATGCTGATTGGTATGTTTTATAATTAAGCTCAATTTCAAATTTCTGCTCTGACCATAAGTATGGAAAATGGAATACGTTAGGAAAACGGTGACTGACTCGGATATGCACACGATTAATCTTAGAACGGTTCGACTATTTTCTTTTTGAGGCAAAGAATTCTAATGATGAATCCAGATATATTTTTACACGTAAAATTAAGTGAGAAAAATTTACATTAATTTACGTAAATTATTTTCAAAATTTTTTTTAACTACAGAATAAAAAGCTTGATCATCGGAAGCACAAGGACAAACTTTTCAATACTTTTATGTTTTCATTCTACACGAGTAATTATAAAGAAAACGAAACATGTTTGACAAACTAATTGAGGATTTAATTGGGAAAGTAGGTTTATTATTCACATCAAGTGAAAATGAACTGTGATATTCGAATAATCTTGTGAATAGAAATGAATTATAATTTTTTTTAAATTACGTTAAAAATAACTCACTACTGATTTTATCAATTTCACCTTTTTGTCCAAATGCGCGAGCGTGGCAAGATATTATTTTACCGTTATACACACTGGCATAAATCACTCAAAAACCTATATTAGAGGAAAATTAGTGTTCAGAATTACACATAAAAATGTTAAAATTAAAGAAAGGGTGCGTGTACTTATGTACGCGCGTGAGAAGTTATACTTCTTTGGCATCATTAAAAAATAGTTTTTAATTGTATGCAAATAATAAATTACAATAAAATAATTAAAGGACTGGAAAAGGATAGTCGACACAGTCAATAAAGTTCAGTTTAAATTTGAAAAATTAAATATATAAATATTTATTTTCTTACATTAAGGGTAACATAAATTCTCTTATTATCCAAATGTTATTTTTGAAATTATGTCCACTGCCATACCATCTTCCGGTTATGACTGAATCGGAACTTCAGTTATCAGTGGCTTATGAAAATAAAATATGATACAAAAAGTCTTGTATTAACAGCGTTGAGATATCGTACAAATACAGCATCTATGGTAGTGCCATGGCGTGTTGTCGAAACCAGAGGATTATTATTCATGGGTAGATTCAAGTCATTTTGGAGGAAATCAATAAGTGGACGAGCATCTTCACGGGAAGAATTGACGTTGAAGTCCCCACTTAAAATTATCGGTAACTTGTCTTCTCCTCTACCAAGATATTCTCCTCCAGCTGTTGTATTATTTAATTTATATCAATAAATAATACATACGGATAGATAACCTCAATTATATTGGAGCACTTGAAAAAGTCTATAAACACAATTTTTTCACTAATATTTACGAATAATAAATATATTAATCAAAATATTGAATCTAAATCACTACTGAATATAATTTATCAGCACATATATAAATTGCACTTTACTAGAAGCATGTGGAAAATAAATACTATGAATATGAAAACAGTGAACAGAGGCGACGATGGTGCCAACTTGCGCGACTAATAGAGGTTCTATTTCTCTTTTGTTGGTAGCTTTTGTTTCGAGACTGCAACCACTGCAACTTCATACCGTAACTTTTGTGTGACGAAACTTAAAATTTCACTCTCATAATTTTTTATAACGCGCCTAAAGAAGGATAACTTCAAAAATTAAATGTCGGATTGTGTCATAAAAAGCAACTAAATATCCTCTCACATCACAAAATTTCTCTCACCTAACATGACATAACATAACATTTATAATATTCGGCATTCTAATGTGCGATGCTACAGTACATTCCAAATAAAACAAAGCAGTCAATTAATTGTCATAAATTACTATCGTTCTTATTTTATACCCGTTGCTGGTGAATTTGAATACGAGAAAAGTTTACTGATAAATCTTAAGTAGTAATTATATACTTTTGACGTCAATACAACGACCTAGTCATAATAAAGCACACATACGGAGTGTGCATTAAAGTAATATCAACGAAAATTAATGTAAAGAAATAATAAATGGATTCCAATCCAACGAACATTTGGGGGAAAAATATTATCTGCGTAACTAATTGAGAAGTATAAAAAGCACTTTGTACTATCAAATTTATAAACTTATAAAGTAATAAACTTATAAATATAATATTTATTTTATCTCAAATTAATATAAAACAATACAATCTACAAACAATTTGACATTGCCTCATATAGTTTTATCTAACATTTAACTTCTCAGGTAGCTCGGTTTTAACTAGCAAACGGACGGCTTGTAAAACTGTAAGCAGCCGCTGCTCTCGCCCCGTAAAACGAAAACTCTTTGGCAATATTCCCTTTACGAACTTTGAATAAAAATTTACTTCTCGTAAACAGTATATTCAATTTCATTATCTTGTCTATCCAATAAGTACGTAATACAAATCCTAATTTCCACCACCCAAGCCTTGAGGCTATTGTAATAACAATTGGACCATTGGATTTCTCCTCGTCTGGACGCGAATGAAAGATTGTCGTGTTTATAAGCTAACGACGTGGTATAACTGCCTGTTATGTGTTTAGATATTTCATAAGGTCACAATTCAATATTTATAATAATAAAATGATATAAATGTAGATTGTTTTTGAAAAATATGATTTTTCGTTTTAAAAGAATTTCGTAGAAAATAAAACAAGTTTCTGGTCAGATGAAATCTAATGATACTAGGGTAAAACTGTATTCAGATGAATGAAAAGAGACAAACCAAGATGAATGAATAGAGATAAAACAAATAATAAAAAATTGCCTGAATTAAATTATTTACAAATATTTAAAAAGTTGCAATCTAACATTGTCATAAATTACGTCCCGATGGCAAATGAAATTCCAAATTAAAATGTTGTTTGATATTTGATACAACTGATTTAACCTGAAAAAATGATAACTTGTCACCCTTTCAGATTTGATATAAACTATTTTCTGGTATATAAATTTCTTAGTCTAATACTGACTTACTGCTTGAACTATGAGAAATTAATGTATATCTAAGTGCCCACTAAATATTTTTAAGCCAATTTTTTGGGAATATTCAGGATTTACACTATGTTCTTCTTTAATTCGGTAGAGCTATAACATTTTTATGCAATTTTCTCCAAAGTATATTTGGTTTTAACGTCATGAATTTCTGAATTACATTTAAAAAGAATATTTTTTTTATAACTTGTGTGTATCTTACATCTTTTACATCTTATGTCAACATTTCCAATATAAATTATGATTATCTCCTTGTACTTGTTTGGAAAATTAAGTTGATGATTTTTTTTTTAATTCTTGATTTATTCTTATGCAGGTCGGTTTAAATAAATCAAAAAATTTGTGGTGAGTTATCCAGTTATAAAATTTATGTTCAAACAATTTTCATAAACTGTATGATGACACTTTTCAAAAACATCAATGACAGGAGAGAAGTATCCATAAATATTAAAATCAGTCGGTGATCAAGGGGGTGTAGGAATATATAATACTTATTATAAAGATTCTAGAATATTAAACACGTTTATTATATATAATTATATCATAAACGGTCATATCATAACCAAAAAATTAAAATAAGTAATAAAGTTACTTTAATAATACGTTTAAAGTAAGTAACCCTTTCGTAATCAGAGTAACCATCACTTCATGAAAGTTATTAAGGCAAGATGTTATTTGGTTTCACACTAAATGGGACACCTGATTCAGAGCAAACTAATTAGTTCATTTAAACTATTATATAGTTGTGAAAATATTAACATCAAGTCGAAACTCCATCCATTTTCTTTGAATATGTTCATTAAGGGAAATAACATTAAGTTGAGGGCTCCTTATTCCCAATATGACAGAAAGTTTTATGATATTGGTATATATTTAAAAAAAAAATTTCTACTTTTTTATTGACATTATTGTACATGCTAAGATATAAGATACCATTAAGAGAAAACTTGCCCAAATGACTGTATGAAAAGATTAGAATTTTTTAAAAGCCGTCTGTCTAGAATAATCGCTGCGATTTTCCTATAAACTTTAAGTATACTTCAGAAAACCTTATTTTAAATTTCTTTTAATAGGTAAATTTTACTCGTTCACGTTTATGCTTCCACAAAATACGACGCACGATTTATGCTTTCCAAAAAACGAAAGGTGTGACAAATGAAATTATAAAAAACATATTCAAATATTCGATTTGTATAAAATTTCCATATTAGTATTTGTTGATCGTTAGTATTTATTGGGCCTTATATCTTTTGTACGCATTTATTACGCTCGTTAATATGTTTTGTAACTATGCCACCTATCAAGTTTCTAATTTATACCATTTCCATATGAGAAAAACGTCTATGACAAACATGAATGGCCAAAGGAATTAGTTTTTGTTTACTTTCCGAGGTAGAGAATCTAACATTTGCTGCGCACCGATTTGTACATAGAAGTTACCTCACACTAACAAACTTTAACACTAAAACCCCATGGGAATAAAAATATACCGCACAGGGTTTTTTGCTTTACCATTCGTTATTTTTATTGGAAAACGTGTGATGTTTATCGTATGAAAGTACCTTAATTAAAATAGTTTTTCGACCATGTGGATTTAGAAAAATTAAATAAAAACATCCGCCTGGGAAATTGTATTGCCATCACAAAGGTTTATTGTAGTTTTAAGCTGTATGCAACTTATATAAAATTGTTAACTTTATTTTTCACATTGTTATTTACCTTAAATAATTAATTAATACTGCTGTTCATGTACTTAGAAAATTATATGAATAAAAGGCATATGCAAAACGAACACGGTAACAGTAGAGCAAATACTTACAGAATTTAAGTGTAGTTCACATGGAAAACGTGTTGTGAAATTAAAATAGCATTAAATA
The DNA here is from genome assembly GCA_039881145.1 of Druceiella hillmani. NCBI lineage: Eukaryota > Metazoa > Arthropoda > Insecta > Lepidoptera > Hepialidae > Druceiella > Druceiella hillmani. Next base: position 1,335,130 of record JAYKKI010000115.1, read on the forward strand.
TATCCAGTCATTTATTAAAACTAAACACTTTTTCATTGTAGGATTTTATTACTATTAATTTTTTAAAATCTATCCCTACTAAAGGACTCAATAAATTATTACATTATACAACCTGAACGACCCACAATAATATTGACGAACTAATCGTCAATATTATTGTGGGTCGTTCAGGTTCTGGAAAATTTTTTTGCCTTTTGCTTAAGTATTTCTTACTCTAATAATATCTATTTTTATTTCTTTTACGAATATAGGGCAAACATATTAGTACTAATTCATTTATATAAATTGATTCATTGCTGTCTAAAAATACAACTTAAAATGAATTTAGTGCTTGCGACCAAAAGACCAAAATAGAAAGAAAATGCTGCATCATATACATATAAAAGTATTTATCTCTTTACACTTATAAGTGCTTGCTTATCCATCAGTGCGTGCGTATATCTAATCACATGGATTATTTTGTAGATATTTCAATATATTTCTCAAAATTGTCAAACGAAATTCCTTAAATTATTAATGTTTCAAAAAATACTTTTCTAAAATTTTGTTTCTTTAAGAAGGAATTATTACAAGTTATTTATGAAATCTTACAATTCACAATTAAATGAAACTACGTGATGTAGTATTATTTCTACTTTCTTTAATTTCTTTACCACTACCTAGGTTTCGTTGTATTACAACATCTTCAGGTGGCATATTAGCAATATTTGCTAGTCACGTAGTTTCATTTAATTGTGAATAATGAATTTCTACAAAATTAACCCCAAATATATTAAAAATCTCACAATATTAATCGTATAACGTAATTACAATTTTTCACGAAAATTCTGTATTACATATTCATTTCAAGGCGTCCAATAAAAAAATTATTTGGGTTACTACGAAATACTTAGTACATAGCAACGTTCACTTGTAAGGTATATTTTTAAGTTGATATCTTACTTTAGACCAAGTGTAATGATGACACATCGAGTCAAGTGTATACAATTTTTCTTAATTTTATTGTCGGTTGAATAAGGAGTTTTGCATCTTGGTAAAATTAGTGGAAACAAATTTATCAGTAAAGAAAATAAATTTTCATTGTAATTTTTCATTATAAAATAAATTTTAGAATATCTATAATTTTTTCTTAATATTCGAAATGTTAAAAGGCAACAATAAGACTAACGATAATTCCATTATATATTTTAATAAGAATCGAATAATTAAAATGTGACCAAATTGGCACGTAACATTTTCTTTATCAAAATAATTTGTATATTTTTTTATTAATAAACTTGAATGTTTTTATTACTATACAATGTATCCCTAAACATCGATAAGAAAAAAAATTAACGACTTGTGTTAATATATAGGCCTTATATTCATTAAGATACTTTACACACCTTAATCAGTTCTTAGTTCTTATAGGAAAGAGAAATAAAAAATATAAAAATTATGCTAAAGTACATTTAACTTTATTTAACTGTTCAAAAATCTTTTCATTTTAGCTTTGCGAATTGCAAATTAGGAATAATAATAAAGCTTTTGGAGTTGTTGTATTTGAATACAATTCTATTGAAAATATCTGATTATCTTTAAATGCTTCTCAACTGCAACTTTTAAATTAAGATGTCGCAGATCTGTTAAAGAAATTATATTAAATACTGTATAAAGTTTCAGTTAAATGAAGAAACTTAAATGACAGAGACTTTATGCTGGAATACTGGAAGAAATAATAAGCATAAATAAGATAAGAAAATTTGAAAATTTTAAAGAGGACCTAACTTATAACGCATTTTTTCTGACTTAGTTTAAAGAGGGTTTAACTAATTATGTTTTCTTTCCGACTTAGTCTGTTTATTTGTTTTATACTTAGAAAGTCTGGTGACATAAATTATTCTTTACTTCATCAACCAATGGTAACGATTTAGTTCCAAATTTAGTTCCAAATTAAGTGAAGTTAGCATGTACATTCAGAATTTTACGTAGCTGAATATTTCGACGTTATACAAGAAATTGCTTTCGTGTCAAAAAATCTTAAAATAAAATGGAAATTTGATTTAATATAAAATATTATTTTCTGTTTATGTTATATAAAATGGTTGTTTTATATTACATATCTATACACCACAGCAAGCCTATATTCAAACGTTAATATAAAATCAATACTATCCTAAAAGTTTTGCTGCATGCAAAAGACCGAGCTATAACATAATAACCCCGGCCTTAACTCATTTACTAAATTACTTCGTCCGGTAATAATATATCGACATAGTAATTAAATAGAACAAGATAACGAACAGCCATTATCATGCAAAGGCATTTAATAAAATTAATTATATATTTAGACATGTTTAAACATATCAAGCGAAGAGCGCGTCTCCTTTGCTATGACGCATAAACGAGTATTGGAAGTTACCTTTGCGAGCGATTACACTGATATTGCTTTGGGATCTTATTATTAAAAAGGAGGTTGCCCATTAAATTATCAGTCGTTTTTAATAAGACCAATTAAGTTTGGAAAATACGAAAGAAATTACATAAATATCTAATAGTATTTTATTTAATTTATTTGTTTATGGCACGTTTATCGATACTTTACTGAGAAAGGTGCAATTATTTAAGCAAATTTAATTAATAGACTTAACATACCCAGGAGGAAATTAGTGAGAAACTTACTCAGAAATGCTAATAAAATCGCTGGTATTCTAAACTCAGTCTTTAATTGCTGGATCTATATATAAACATTATCTAAAATATATTTCACTTGAATAAGAAAAATAATTTGGTTCTACTTATTTCTTTAATTTGTCAATACAGTTGTATGTATGAGCTATATATCTTTAGTTTTGAGCTATTTAAATTATTCTAACTTTCTTCTTTCCATAATTTTACAAAATCGTATAGAAATATAATGGGTGGTGAATGTGAAGCTGATATTAAAAGGTTCATTTTTATTTCTTATCTAGGAAAAAATTAAATTTATTGAATTGTTAAGAATTTTGAAATTTGAACCATAAATAATTAAGGAAATAATTATGAAATAACTATGTAATTTAAGGAAATAACTATGCAAAAAACGTTACATAATTTTACATCAGTTATACACATTACCTAGTAGAAGTACATAATTCACGTAACGTCTAAAGTTCAATATAACTACTTAGATAATGTCTTAACAACTACTTCATTATAATTAATATGTCAATTTGTGATCATGTTTAACCCTCAACACGAGATCTAATTTTGAGCGATGAGTTAATTTACTTCATCACACACAACGTCATAACATTACTGAATTACACTAATGGGCGTGGCAAGCTGTGGTTTTCATTAAAACATGACGTGAAATAAATGTTGGAGACGAGTAATAAATTTATGTCAAAACTTAACTTCAGCCACATTCATTTATTTTTAAAAACCTACATAATTTTCGAAGCATTTTTGGCCACTATGGTTATAGGTATAAATACTTCTCTCTATTTTAAGGCTATTTTAAAATATAAATAAATAATAAAGCAAATTGATTTTCATTGATTTCAAAAGTTAACTAGGAAAAATATTTATGTAAAAATTGTAAAAGTGGTATAGAAAACATCTAATACTTTTTAGTCTTCTTATACCGTGTGTTTTATTAATTAAAAGAGAAAATCGTAAATATAACAAAACGATTTTCTCAGAACTATCAATATTGACTTTAAATATTAACAATTTTTTTAAATATTAACAAAAAATATGTCCCTGCCCCAATCTCTGAAACGACTACATTAAAAATGTGAAAAAACCACTTTACTAGAAACAATAAAAGTGTAACGACATTTTCACGTCTGTGAAACAAATGCTAGACAAAACATTGTTATTAATTTTCTACGGCTGTGAATATATCTGATGTTCTGGTATGACTCGTTTTCAACAAAATCTGGCACCCTTTTCGATGAAGATTTAATTTCCGAACTATCAACATTTTGTTTCCGAACTATCAACAAAGATATAAAATTTTTCTTTGAGCGTGGTCGTACATAAGTTCTTTTCCTACTTAATCTTATGTTTTCTTGATTAATGCACCCCTTTTTTACTTTTAATTTAAAATTTACACTTAGTACGTAATTGGAAGATATTTAAAAATCGTCAGTGAACAAGACAACGAATCGTCAATGTCCCGCTAAGACACGTAATAAAGCTAATATGACACGTTTAAACACATCAAGCAAAGAGCGCCACTGCATTGTTATGATGCAGATAGAGTATTAAAAATGATCTTTGTGACTTGGTATTTTAATATTAAAAAGAGGATGGCCAATTAAAGTATAAGTCGTCCTCATTAAAACTAAATAAGATTGGAAAGTACGAAAGAAGTTATATAAACCTCATATGAATGAGTAAATAAAATATTTGAAGCATTTTATTTATTCATTCATTTATGGTAAGTTTATAGACACATTAATGATAGAGGTAAAATTACTTAATCAAACATAAATTAATAGATCATATATAAATACAAATTTTCCCGAGTTCCAGTAAATGTTACTTAATTCCTTAATTTAAAAGAAAAAAAAATCAAATATAGTAGGAAACAGAGAGAAGAGGCAAGGAGTAAAGAGTAGTTTTCGTAGAAAATTGTTAATCAAATTTAAACTAATTGGGGAAATATTATGAAAACCCATTGAGTTCTACTTTAACAGTTATCCAATCTATGGAAAATAGCATAACTAAAATCGATCAAGGTTTGCAACCTGCTCTATATTCACATGACTATATACGTACATGTAAAGATCAATGGAAAGAGACACATGTCATTTCTGGAAGACAAATTCATATTAGAGTAAATATTTAAAAACTTAAAAAACTATATCATTTTGAAGAAGGATCTATTCTTCCCATAAAGCTAAGTTAAACGGTGATTATCAGTCAAATTACTTTAATCACACTTTTATCGACAAAACTTGAGGCAGGCGCGCTGGTCCACATCAAAGAATATAACTGTAGGATGTGTAATATTATAGTATTAATGAAAATCAATGTACAATAATAACAAAAGCATTCCATACCAGTCAAAGATTGAGAGAAAAACTAAGTCTAAATATTGAGACATAGCAAGAAAATTATTAGATAAATTGTCAGTAAAGTAAACTTACAGCAATGTAAACTTTCTTGCTCTGTATTCATCATAAATTTCTATTAAACATATATAAATTGTATTCCTTTTATCCGAAATAAAATTAAAACAATATAAAAAAGTTTAAGTTCAGATTTCATTTGTATTTTAACATTAATTTTGTATAGCACTTTCCACCCTTTAACTTCTTATGTAGCTCAGCTACAACTGGCAAGACGGCGAATTGTAAAACCGTAAGCAACCGCCTTCCTCTCCCTGTAAAACAAAAAGCTCCCCGGCAATATTCCCTCCAGTTGAATAAAAACTCACTTCTCATAAATACTATATTCAAACTTAAGGGAGGGTGCGTGATACGAGGCCATCTTCGCTCATCATCTTGTGTACCCAATAAATACGTAATGCCATTCGTAATTTGCGCTATCCAAGTCTTGAAGCTGTTTTAATTAAAATTTAACTATTGTATGTTTCATCGCACTAAACAGAAGAAAAGGTGACTAAATTTTCTGAGCCTATAACGTGACCTACCTATCCGTTATTTTTTTTATGTAATAATATATTTTATAAAGTGATAATTGATTATAGATATAATGAAGTGTTAAAAATGGAAATGGTTTATGAAAGGTTTCATTTGTATTTATTCATTTGTCGTTATTTATTTGGAATTTTTCAAGAATTTTTTAAGATTTGTTAAATGAAATCTGATGATTCGTTCAGATACTTGAGTAAAACTATTGTATATCAACGAAAAAAGATTAAACAGGTCAGAAAATTATGAGAAAGAAATCCACTAGAGTAGCTAACTCATTTTATATTCTTTCGCATCGACGTTTTAATATAAAACTTACTTACGCCTTCGCGAAATTTCTATTAAGTACGAGTAGTAAACAATTTTGACAATTGGGTACGAGACAAAGTAAACAAACTTAGTAGTTTATTAAGAAAATTCTATATATAGTATAAATCTTATCTAGATATCAGAAATAAATTAAATCCAACTATTGTAAAATCATATAAAACGATTTACTTTTTCAACTCTGTAACGAAATTTTTAATCAATTATGCATATATTACGTCCTTTTAATTGGTTATTTTCTCTTTACTGTTTATTAATTTCTAAGTTTCAAAAGTGATTTTTTTTGTAATTTGGTCCTATATTCACTAATCTTGTCAATTGAATAGGTAGTTACCTATGCTTTCCTGCGAATTTACATATATTTATCACCGGGTTTGTTAATATTTAATTTAACCGTTATCGTAGGATGAACGAGTGTTGCCTTGAAATCGTAATTTAACCGATTTATTATCCTTATTCAATTGTTTCGAAGCCTATCTCAAAGTCACATACAAGCATATAATTTATTTTAGAGTTACGTTAGCTTATTTGAGGTTTTATCTGAAAACTGACTGAAACATTAACAATGATCTTTATAAATATTTTATACATCTATATGTGTGTGTGTGTGTGTGTGTTTGTGTGTGTGTTTGTGTGTGTGTGTGTGTGCAATCCATTTGATATATATAGTTTCTAAAATTTATTTTCTGTAGCATTTTTGAAAACGAAAAGTTTAATTTGTTAATTCGAAATGAAGAAAAATAAAATTATTTAGTAAATAAGTAATGAAACTGATGGCCATATTGTGGATATAATTATTTAATCAACGATTTTTAAAATGGAACATTAATTAAATTGTTTCAATAAAGAAACTTGTCACTTTACTTAGATAAATAAATTTTTTTCTATCGATTTATTCAGCCATTAAAATTTATTATCTAAAAAAATTTTACTATAATTGTTCTGCCGCTGGCCCGTGGAACGGTGCCTCGATTTTGTTTGGTACTTCATACAATGGCTTTAACCTGAAAATATAATAAGTTATGCCATTTACCAATTTTATCTAAATGTATGTTTCTGTTTCGATTTTGACATGTGCATATTACAGTCACCACTTTTGAATGATTACAGCAATTTGTATTAGTCATTAACCAACTATGGACTTGTCTACTATATATGTTGAAGGAGGTTTTTTTATACATTAAGTATAAAAGTACTTAACGCTTTAGAAGTACAGTAAGTGTTATGTTTACAATTATGTGTATGTTGTTATATATATTTGATACAATTATGTGTATGTCTTATAGCTTTTTCCGATTTAAATTATAACTAACCTCGCCTTTAACTGTTTCGAATAATTAAATTAACGATACATTTATTTTCTTTGAATTTTTACACAGAGATGTTTGAACGAATGAGTAAACCTGTGGTGAGATAGGCAGAGGTGACAATTATGTTTAAACAGCTATCAATAATATATATATATATATATATATATATATATATATATACATATATATGTATATATATATATATATATGCATATATATATATATATATATATATATATATATATATATATATATATACATATATATATATATATATATATATATATATATATATATATATATATATATATACATTTACATATATATAAATATATATATATGTATACTTGGACTTTTTTTTAATTTATTTTTCATTGAAGAAATGTACTTAGAAGAAGTGTACCTAGTGGATTAAAGTTGACTTTAACTTTAATCCATAATATACTAAGCCTAGAATTTTAACCATATTTATTATTTAAATAGAAAATAATAAGATTACGGGCATAGAATATTTACATAATTTTTTAACTAAAAGGAATATATAAAATGAGTAGAAGGGTATTTACATTTAAGTTTAAAGTTCGTAGGTACTTTGCCATCAGGGTCTAACGACTGCTTAATGACAATTAATAAGGTAAGGCATTATTAAATTTCAAACCTATGAGACTTCTAATGTCATATAAATGTTTATAACCCTGTTAAACTTTTCAGAAAATTTTAACAAAAAAAAAATATATATATATATATATATATATATATATATATATATATGTGTGTGTGTGTGTGTATATATATACATATATTATTGATATTATATTTATACTTGATTGGTTAGATATAACAACCATTGAGACCGACGAGTATTGCGGATACTCCACACGACACTTGAAATTAGAGAAAAACGCTTTTGAATACTTAATTTGTCTCCTCTAATTACAAACTAGAACGGCCGTGACTTACATAAGGAAAACGGGGACAGACTCGGATGGGTACACGAGTAATCTTAAAACTATACAATTATTTTCTTTTTGAGGCTAAGATTTCTAAGGGTGAGTCCAGCTCTAACTTTAGATACACAATTAAGTGATAAAAATATACATAAATGTAGGTAAATTGTTATCAACTTTATTTTCTTAAAGTAAATGGCAAAAAGCACGATTATCGGAAGCACAAGGTCAAACTAATAATTATAAAGAAAAAAATTATTAAAAAAGAACATGTTTTTCATAACTAACTAACGATTTGATAAAATATTTGGTTAAATATTTACAATAAGTGAAAATTAACTCGGGTACTTGCATAATCGTATGACTTACTAACAGAAAATAATTAAAATTTTTTTTTTAAATACGTGAGAAATAACTCACTACAGATTTTGTCAATTTTACCTTTTGTCCGACTGCGCATATAGCACGCAGCGTAGCTAGATATTATTTTTTCGTCAAACATATATATGACACTGGTATAAATCACTCAAAATCCTATAAGGCTGTCTAGATTAGGGGAAAATTAGTGCTCACGGCCACACATAAAAATGATAAAATTTAAAAAATAAAATGTCGGTCTGTGTCATCAAAAGCAACTAAATATTCTCTCCTGTCACAAAATTTATCTAATACTTAACGAGAAATAACATGGCATTCATAACATTTGACATTCTTATGGATAGTGCTACAATATTTCCAAATAAAACGAAACATTTGAATAATTGTAATTAATTACAATCATTTTTGTTTTATACCCGCTTCCGGTGAACTTGTATATATTATATATATAGTATAGTTACTTGTATATAGTATAGTTATTATTATATAATTCTGACGTCAACACAGTACTCTAGTCTATAATAAAGCACACATCTACGGGGTATGCAATAAAATAAAATCAACGAAAATTAACGTAAAGAAGTAAAAAAACCATTAGAATCCAACGAAAATTTATGCGAAAACATTGATATTAAAAGATCTGCTAACTTATTGAGTAAGATGAAAAGCGCTTTGTTCTATGCGGTACATCCAAGTTTGTAACAAACTTATACATATAGTATTTATTTTATCCGTAATGAATACGAAAAAATATGCAAACAATTTGACACCACTTTGTAAAGTTTTTTTCCAAAATTTTACTTCTCAACTAGCTCGGTTTCAATTAGCAAGCAAATTTCAATTAGCTTGTAAGATCGTAAGCAGCCGCTGCTCTCGCCCCATAAAACAAAAATTTCTCCGGCAATATTCCCTTCACGAACTTGGAATAAAAATTCACTTCTCGTAAATAGCATATTCAAATTTGAGCGTACGACGGATCCGTCTCCGATTCACTTTCATTATCTTGTGTAGCCAATAAATACGTAATGCCAATCGTAATTTCCACCACCCAAGTCTTGAGGCAGTTTTGAAAAAAAATTGGACCATTGGATTTCTACTCGTCTAGACGCAAATGAAAGGCTGTCGTGTTTTAAACTAATAACGTGGTATACCTGTCTGTTATGTGTTAAGATATTTCATAAAATAATAACTGAATATACATAATAATAAAATTATATAAATGTAGATTTTTTTTGAAAAATATGATTTATATTTAGAGGAGTTTCGTAGAAAATTAAATAAGTTTCTTGTCAGATGAGATCTAATGATACTTGGGTGAAACTATATGCAGATTAATGAAAGGAGCAAGTCACTAAATGATGATCCACTGGAGTATCTTAACGATTATACTTCTTAAGAGAGGCCCAGAGTTGCAAGAATGTTTTTTTTTTAAATATAACTGACTTACGCCAGCAGAGGCGTCTATGAAAATTTTCTGTTAAGTAATAAACAACTTTGACAGTTGGGTGCAAGACGTAGAAAATAAATTCAACGATTCGTTTTAAAGATCCCGGAAGGTTCTTTGAACCCGGAAGATGATCCCGGAAGGTTTTTGTTTTTTTTTTAATTTGATTTGAAGGCATGTTATTGAATGGATTTAAATTGTCTCTGCCAAACGATGGTTCATTGGTATACGACGATGAACGAAGTTATTTTTAACACATTCATGATTATTTTAAATTACATAACTTCGCTGAACGAGAAGACTGTACTGTCTTAAGTGGTCTTTTTGCTAGCGGTCTATTTTGTAATTAACTTGATTCCTAACATTTTTATTGCATTCAGTTGGTACAGATATACTGTATCGACAGAACTGCTCAAGATACCCGAGAGTAAATCGAACAAACCTGTTGTTAAATTCCTTAAAGCAATTTTGCACTTTCAAACCGACATCGTTAATTTCCTCGTATTCGTGTTATATTTTATTTAATTAATTGGTTATTTTAATTATTTTATTTACTAATTACCATATAATATGTTTTACAAACTGAAATACTTATTTACATATAAATATCGGAATATTATTTCTATTCACTTACCGTTATACCTGACCGTTTACCTTTTTTTGGTCATATAACTTTTACCCTTCCCTGTTAAGTATACAATTACACATATTTATATGCATACCTGCGGGTTTATACACCTTGGTTATTGAGTTTGTCAATAATTCATTTAACCCTTGTCATAGGGTGGACGAGTACCGCCTTAAGCTTGTAGTTAAAACTGATTTATTATCTTCCTTCACTTGTTTCTAAGCCGACCTCAAACTCGCGTTCGAACATGTAACTTCTTTTAGAGTTATATCGACTTATTTGTGGTTTTATCGGAAATCTAATCAAAGCTTCTTGCCTGACGGTAAACTTTGCAGAGGCTATTTGGTCTATCCCTGATATATACTTATGTAGCTCATTTGATTTATATTTTGAAAACTTTTTATTCTGTGAAAACTGTAGTCATTAGAAGATTTATTAGTAAATTTAAATGCAAGAAAGTAAATATTTTTTTTTCGCAAAGCAGTGATAAGACTACCAATCGTATTTCCTTTAGTGATATTTATTTAATTAACCGTTTTCGTAATAAATTAACAATAAAATTTGTTTAAAGAAATAACGAAAAATTTCTTAACTTTTCTTTTTATTAAAAATATTTAAAAACTTGAAATCTAACATGATCATAAATTTTGTCCCGATGCCAAAATCGGGCAATGAAATTCACAACTAAAATTTTGTTTGATATTTGATATAACTGATTTAACCTGAAAAAATAACTTGCCACCCTTTCAGATCTAAACTATTTTCCAGTTTATGAATTTCTCAGCCTTATACTTACTTCTTGAAGACCGAGAAATTAATCTATATCTAAGTGCCCACTAAATATATTTAAGTCAGTTTTTCGGGAATATTCAGGGTTGACACTATGTTCTTCTCTAATTCGGAAAAACTGTAACTTTTTTATGTAACTTCTTCCAAAAGATATTTTAGTCTAAAGCAGTTATAAGATTAGTAATGTCTAAAACTGTAAAAAATCTTAGAATATTAAACAGGTTTATTATTATTTAAATATAAAATATTAGGTCATAAACGATCATGTCATAACGGTCATTCTAATATCTATAAAGTTAGTGGAAGTGTAATTTTTTTTACTTTTAAAATAAGTAACCCTTTCGTAATCAGAGTCTAACCATCACTTAAAGAACTAAGTTATTGAGGGAAGGCGTTATTTGGTTCCACACTGAATGGTACAACTGATTCCTAGCAAACTAATTAGTTCACTTAAACCATTATATATTAGTGTAAATAATAATACCAAGTCGAAACTCCACCCATGTACCTTAAGTATATTCACTAAGAGCAATAAGATTAGTATGACGTCTCCCTATTTCCGATATGACAGAGTTTTATTATACTTCTCTGTATTTTTAAAACATTTTGCGAACTTTTCTTTATTCATATTATTTTACATTCTGAGCTATAAGATACCATTAAGAAAAAAACTGTTAAACGTACGATAAGGAGATTAGAAATTACTTAAATCCCGTCTACCTAGAATAATCGCTGCGATTTTCCTGTAAATTTCAAGTGGATTTCAGAATTTTATTTTAAATTTTTTTAAATTTCTTTTATTAAATAAATTTTTCTCACATATGTTTACGCTTTCGCAAAATACCTTACTAAATAAAAAAAAGTTATCTTTGAAATTCTTTCAAATATCTTTTCCAAACGAATGTCGTGGAGAAATATAAAAGTTCCATAGAGGAATTTAAAGATATAAAAGTTCCATAGGAGGGATATAAAAGTTCCATAGGAGGGATATAAAAGTTCCATAGGAGAATTTGTATAAAAGTTCCATATAGGTATTTTTTGATCGTTAGTATTTGTTGGGCATTAATTTTTTTGTAAGCATTTCTTACGCTCATTAATATGTTTTGTGATTACGCCATATTTCAAGTTTCTGTTTTATACCGTTTCTATAAAATAAAATTACCTATGACAAAAACGGATGGCTGTATGAGTATGTTTTTTTTTCTTTTCGAGATATGGAAGCCAATATTACCTCAAGTACTAACTTCAGACAATATTATGTTACATAAATGTGCATGAATTATGTGCACAATAATTATTAGTAAGGCTATTACTTTGAGGTTAAAAGTGAAAAGTGGAATTTTCGAAACAATTCAGTACAAAAGTTCATTCAATACATATTGCAAAAGTCTTTCACATCTGACATGACATCGTTCAACGTTATGATGGACATTGCCACAATACGTTCCACATAAAACGAATACCTTGAATTATTGCAATAAATTAGAATGTTTCTTGTTTTTTTCTCGCCACGCGCCGATTTGTACTTAGAAGTAATCTCACACTAACAAACTTTAACACTAAAACCCCATGGGAATAAAAACATTCCGCACAGGATTGGTTGCTTTACCATTTGCTATTTTTATTGGGAAACGCGTGATGTTTATTGTGTTATCCTAATTAAAGTAGTTTTCTGACTATGTGAACTTAGAATAATAAAATAAATGAAATAAACCTCCGCAAGGGAAATTATATTGTCATTATGGTGGTTTATTTTAGTTTCTAGCTGTCTGCAACTTACATAAAACTTTTAACTATATTTTTCACATTATGCCTTTTCTTTATAATGAATTAATACTACCGTTTATGTATTTAGAAAATGATTGGTGTGAACGCAGGTGACAGTAGAGTAAATACCCATGTAGAATTTAAATGTAGTTCACGTGGAAAACGTGTTGTGAAATTAAAATAGTATTAAATATATCTAGTCATTCATTAAAAATAAACATTTATCCATTGTATATCACTACTAATTTTTGAAAATACATCCTGGCTAAAGAACTTATTAAATTCTTACATTTTAGTTAGTCAGTATTATTGAAGGTCGTTCAGGTTTTACGAATAATTGATTTTTTGTTATTTTTATCTATTTATTACCCCAATGGTATCTATTTGTATTTTTAGGGCAAACACATTAGTACTAATTCAGTTACACACACACACACACACACACACACACACACACACACATATACATATATATATATATATATATATATATATATATATATATATTATATTAAATCAAGTTTTCATTTTATTATAAGTCATATATATATATATATATATATATATATATATATATATATATATATATATATATATAACTTATAATAAAATGAAAATTTGATTTAATATAAAATATTCTTTTCTGTTTATATTATATAAAATTATTCCTTTAGATTACATATCCCTACACTACAGCAAGCCTATCTTCAAATGTTAATATAAAATCAATACTATCCTAATCGTTTTGCAAAAGACCAAGCTACAACATAACCCCGGCTTTGCGTCGTTTATTGAATTACTTCGTCCGGTAATAATATATTAGCTTACTCGAACAAGATAACAAACCTTCATTATAATGCTAAGGCATTTAATAAAGCTAAGATGACACGTTTCAACATATCAAGCAAGGAACGCGTCTCCTTTGCTGTGACGCAGATACGAGTATTAGAAGTTATCTTTGCGAGTAATTGCTCTGATATTGCTTTGGTATCTTATTATTAAAAAGGGTCGCCCATTTAATTATAAGTCGTTTTTAATAAAACCAGAAAAGAAAAGAAATTATATAAATTTCTACAAGTATTTTATTTGATTTATATATTTATGACACGTTTATCCATACTTTATTGAGAAAGGTGCAATTATTTAAGCAAATTTAATTATTAGACCATATGTGAATACATAGTTTTATGAGTTGCTAATAATGGAAGCTTAGCATACCCAGGAGGAAATTAGCGAGAAACTTACTCAGAAATGCTAATAAAATCGCTAGTATTCTGAACTCGATTTTTAATTGTTTGGTTCTGTATAAATATATTAACTAAAATATATTTTACCTGAATAAGAAAAATAACCTGGTTCCCTGTATTTCTTAAATTTGTCAATACAGTTATATGTATGCGCTATATCTCTTTAGCTTTGAGCTATTTCAATTATACTAACTTTCTTCTTTCCATAATTATATAAAATCTTATAAAAATAGAATAAAAATATAATTGGTGGTAAATATGAAGCTAACACTAAAATGTTCATTCTCATCATCAGTAGAAAAAAATTATATTATTTAATTGTTAAGAATTTTGAAATTAGAACCGTAAATAATTTAGTAAATAAACATTAAATTCGAAAACGTCAAATAATTTTACATCAGTTATACAAATTATCCTAGAGGAAGTATATAATTCATGTTACGTCTTAAGTTTAAAACATGGTCTTAGATAATATCTTAACAAGTATTTAATGATAATTAATATGTCAATTTGTGATCATATTTAACCATCAACTCGCGTCTAATTTTGAGCGATGAGATAATTTGGTTCATCACACACATCATAATTACTGAATTACACTAATGGGTGTGCTAACCCGTTAGTGTAACCCAACCCGTTAGTGTGCCAACCCATTTTCATTAAAACATTACGTGAAATAAATGTTGAAAACAGAGAAGAAATTTAAGTGAAAACTTCAGCCACATTTATTTATTTTTAGAAACCCACATAACAAAGATTTTTTGGCCGCTGTAGTTTCCACACGGTGTATGTTCAATACACCGTATAAAATATTTATTGAAAACAACAAAAGACGAAGCTTTTTCTATTTTAGTTTTCCAGTAATACAGAATTTTCACCATGATAATCCATATTTATAATGATCTAACGATTTCAGAAGCAATAAATTGAATAATAATTTAATATTCGTGTCAAATTATTGTTCGCATTATCATTAAGACAAATTAAATTGTTTAAATAATTAAAGTTTAGTGCCTCAGCAGGGAAAAAAAAAGGAATCTACCTACGTGTTCGACCACTCGTAAGTCTCTCCGATGGTCACAGTCGTTTTCCTCAGAAACTATTTGACGTAGAAGCATAAAATTCAAAGTAGTAATAAAGAAAATTGATCCCCATTAATTTCAATAGTTAACATTGAAAAATATTTGCATAAAAATTGTAAAGAAAATATTTAATAGTTTTTAATCTTCTTATATCGTGTGCCGTATTAATTAAAAAAGAAAATTGTAAGGATTACAAGTGTTTTTTCAGAACTATGAATATTGACTTTAAAAATATTCACCAAAAATATATTCCCCACCTCAATCTCTGATTCGGCTACATTAAAAGATGTGTAAAAAGACGTTACTAGAAAAAATGGAAGAGTAATGATATTTAGACGCCTGGGGAACATATGCTAGACAAAAATAAGAGATAATTTTCAGACAAACGACTGTGAACATTTCTGACGTTCCAGTATTACCTGTATCCCCTAAAATTTTACACCTCTTTCGTTGAAGAATTTTTCAATAAATTTGTTATTAGGTAATCTATTGTTATATTAATTTAAATCGTTTCGTCGATTAATAAAGTATATACCCACGTTTACCCGCGTTTTAAATGCCTGTACAATAAAACAAAAATAAAAAAAGTAAAAATAACAGGAGGCAGAGAGAAGAGGCAAGAAGTAAAGAGGGAGTTTTTGTGGAAAATTGTTAACAAAAATGAATCTATTTGGGAAAATATTATGAAAATCCATTGAATTTTACTCTAACAGTTATTCGATCTACGGAAAACAGCATGACTAAAATCGATCAAGGATTGCAACTTGCGGCGTGTTCACATGTCTACATACGTACACGTACAGATAAACAGAAAGAGACACATGTAATTTCGGTAAACGGAAGGAGATACATGTCATTCTCAAAAACTTAAAAAATTATATTATTTTGAAGAAAGATATACTCTTTTCTTAAAGCTTAGTTAGACGCTGATTATTAGTCAAATTACTTTAGTCACAATTACTTTTATCGTCAAAGCTCGAACATGGCACGCTTGTCCATAACACTTTGTTATACATACCTCCAGGATGTGCAATGTTGCAGTATTGATGAAAATTAATGTAAAAAAGTAATAAAAGCATTCCATGCCAGTCAAACATTGGGAGAAAAACTAAATAAAATATTTAGACATATTTAGAAAATTGTTCGATATATTGTCGGTAAAATAAATCAGTACACGAATATAAGCTTTCTTGACCTTTAGAATGCATCCTAAATTAGTACTAAACACATATTCATTGTATTACTATTATCTGAAATAAATTTGGAAAAATAAAAATAGGTTTTATTTAAAACCATTTTGTATTTTATTTTCCACTTTTTAAATTCTTAGCTAGCTTAGCTACAACTGGCAAGTGGGCGAATTGTAAAACCGTAGGCAACCGCCTTCCTCTCCTTGTAAAACAAAAAGCTCCCCGGCAATATTCCCTCCACGAACGTTGAATAAAAACTCACTTCTCATAAATACTATATTCAAACTTAAGGGAGGTGTGCGTACGACGAGGCCATCTTCGCTTCACTTTCATCACATTGTGTACCCAATAAATACGTAATGTCATTTGTAATTTACACTATCCAAGTCTTGAAGCTGTTTTAGTAATAACTAAACCGTTTGATATCTCATCGTTCCACGAAAAGGAAGGCCCAAAATTTCTAAGCTGATAAGTGGCCTACATATCTATTATGTATTTCATCTATTTATATATTTCATGAAGTGATAAATGGGTATCGATTATATTGAAATGGTAAAAATGAAAGGTTTCATTAGTTTTGAAAGGAATTTTTCAAAAATTTTTTAAGACATCTAACCAAGATGCGATCTGCCGAAACGTTTGGATCTTTGGTTGAAACTAATGTATATGAACGAAAAGAAATTAAGTATGTCAGGAGATGATAAAGTTCACTGGAGTAGCTGACTTCATACTCTTTGATCGAGGTCCGGAGAAATCGCATCCATATTTTAATATAAAACTGATTTACACCTGCGGAGATGCCTTCGAGAAACTTTTATTAAGTAGTAAGCAATTTTGACAGTTGGGTAAGAGACAAAGTAAACAAGCTTAATAGTTTATTTCAAAAATTCCAAAAGGTTTTTTTGAATTTGATCCAAGTAGATGTAACTAAAAAGGTTTAAAGGGTACTGCGACTAGACGATGCACCAAGTAGTATAGTAAACAAAGTACGGTAGACGGAATTATTTTTTGACATACCTATTCACAAATTAATATACTTTAAATTATTACATTTACAAAGGATATTGCACTATTTTATGTAATTTTGTACTACCAGCGATTCTTACAGCATTCGATTAACACGGATATACTGTTGTGTAAATCTAATTAAGATATCAGAAATAAATTAAAACAAACTATTGCAAAATTTCTTAAAACAATTTTGCTATCAAATTCATAACCATATCTTTAATCGATTATTCACATGTTACCTTGTTTTATTTTGTTATTTTCTGTGAATTATTTATTAATTTTGGAAGTTTCAAAAGATCATTTCTTTCTAATTTGGTCACATATTCATTAAACAAAATATGTAGTTACCTATACTTACCTTGACCCTACTTGTACAGTTTATTTTCACAATTTAATTTTTCATCTAATTCGGTTTCAATTGGCTAGCGAGCGGCTCGTAAATCCGTAAACAGCCGCCGCCCTCGCTTGATAAAACAAAAAGCTCTTATGCAATATTCCTTCCACAAATATTGGATGAAAACTTAACTCTCAAAAATACTATATTCAAACTTGCTGAAGGGGTGCGTATAACGGAGACATCCTCACTTCACTTTCATCATCTTGTGTATCCAATAAATACGTAATGCCATTCGTAAATTCCACCCTTCAAACCTTGAGGCTGTTTTCGAAACATTGTATTTCTCATCGACTTTATGCCAATGAAGGGCGGTTAAGTTGTTAAGCTAACAACTTGACCTACCTATCTGTTACGTATTTAGATAATTTGTGAAATATTGAGCATATTTGGCGTTAATTTTGTAGAAATTCATTATTCACGATTAAACAAAACTACGTGATGTAGTATTATTTCTACTTTCTTTAAGTTCTTTACCACGACCTAGGTTTTGTTGTATTGGAACATCTTTAAGTGGGCTATTAGCAAAGATTTTAGACAATCTCTGTTAACAGCCCACCTGAAAATGTTATAATACAACGAAATCTAGGTCGTGGTAAAGAACTAAAAGAAAGTAGAAATAATACTAGATCATATAGTTTCATTTAAATGTGAATAATTTGTGAAGTTATAATTTAATGTTGATAAAAATGGTATAAATTTAAATTGTTTCGGAATTAGCTATTCGTGTTCAAACAAATTTCGCTAAGAAATTTTCCTTACTATATTAGATCTGACAGTTTCTGATAGTTCGGCGAAACTATATGCAAATGAATGAAGAGAGATTAAGAAGGTTATCAAATTATAAAGATGAAATTTACTTTAGAAGAGAATGCTTAATTCATAGATACAGGCATATACATGTAAATACATCCAAAAACGCCAAAACAAACACTCACACATGTGTACACACACACACACACACACACACACACATACATACAGACAGTCGGGTGCGGTTGAGAGTGCTTATTTCGGAGTTACCCTGTAACTACATTTTTTTCTTACATTTTATTCTGATAGACTACTTAAATATATTTCTAAATATATATCTTATATATTTATTTTTTTATATATTGTATTAAATTTTACGGAGTGAAAAATCATGACAGAATCCTAATTAGGTTATCTTATCAACGCCAACAAGAAAAAAACAGTTAATCTTTACACTCATTACAAACTGCAACTTTATATTCACTATGAATGGCCTAGTTGTGCAGTGTCATGAAAATTTAAACGCCTTAGCTCTAATATCGACAAAATGCGCGAATTTTGTGTTACTATGGCCCTCCTTGCCTTTTTGAGACATACTATTTTTTAATTCTTAAAATATGTTTAAATTCCGGTTTTGATACAAATCCTGAAAATTATAGCATCAGAATGATTCCGCAGCCATGGCTAAGTGAAACTGTCTGCCAATCTTTTCTCTACGTTTAAAGAGCTTTTGTCGTTATATTGTCATATAAGAGACATAACATACAACTTGACCGTGCGCAGATTCAAAATATTATGAAATACTCTTTGAGGCAATTTTGTAATTGCAAACCATGCCGAAGCATATCTGATCCACAATATTTTCCGCGCCATTGGCACTATTAGAGAAATGTAAAATGTTAAGATTTTCAGAAATATTGTTTATGTCTGCATGTGTATGGAAAAGAGACATACATAGTTTTACATTCCAGAGTCTTCTTAGTTATACCTCAGTTTTATCACGATCATAACAAATCAATGAAATTGCAAAATATATATGATCTCTGCTTCATTTTCTGGCGGACATATCGTCAAATGAATAAAACCATGTCACGAAATCAAACCTCTCAACGCTTATAAAAGTTTGAAAGTATTGCCACTTTGGCTAGTGTTGAATAATATTCCGTTAGGCAAATAAATGTTTTTAGTGTCACTGATTGATGAAGAGCAGGCAATTCTTTTTTTTGTAAGCAGATATTTATATTCCCCCTTCTATATATCTATTTACAATACCTAGTTATAATTAGCTATCAAATAGGAAAATTTATATACATGCATCTACTTATTAGTAAATTACTCATAATTCCATAATAAATTACACCAATAAGTATTAACAGCTTAATAAACGTAAGTTGCAATTTTTTCATAGTTCTTTTAAAAACATTTATCGGCTTAGTTATCTTTTGATTTATTGTGATTATAACCTATATTTATATTAAGAAATAAAGGAATACAGTAGACGGTCATCAAAATCTGATAAATATATTTGGAGATTAAAGTAGTCTATTTGGAGGTTGGAGATTAGCGTATATGCAGACTTAAACCGAAACCAAGAAAATGTTTCTCTTTTAATTGTTAAGTGCTATTTAAATGCCTCATTTTGTTCATTATCCACACGTTTTTTTCTGTAAACGATAACCACTTCTTTTCATTAACTCTATTTAAATGCGAAAAAATAAGCATAATATCTCGGAAGATGTGAAACATTTACATTTTTTTACACCCACTTTTACTGTCACTGTAACTCATATTTTAAATTATTAAACGCTTTTAAAATTTTAAGATAATTTAATACAATACACCGACATATATATGTAAAGTTGTAAACGTTAGTAAATAAGGAACAATGTTGATACAATAAAGTACCTTGTGTTTAGTATACTAGAAAGGGAAGTGTGAAGTCGAAAAGAGCCGACAAGACGCAACGCGGCCCAAATTAAATCAGATAATAAGAACCGATATTACGTGATGTTGGCCGAATAGCATACAAAACGCAAAGCTAACAGCATTAAGTTGCAAAAAGTCGATAGTACACGATGCTGGCCGGATAGCAAAATACGACGTGCCATCAGAATGTTTTAACTTCCATCCTAACGCGCCTTTAGATGTTTTACATCAAAATCCCTTTTTTCGATGTTATTGACCAAACAATTATAAGAAAAAGTTAAATATGAAAATAATATCAAAAACAGCGAGGAAGAGATAATAGCAAAAGAGGGTTTATAGGAATGTTTTTGTTAAAATCAAACTATTTTACAAATCATTGTTTAAATCAATAGGCTTCTATCACCAAAACCGTTAAAGAATGGCGATCTATAGCGAGTTCACATCTATAGTAAATACATACAAATCACTGAAGTGAGGCGCACGTAATTTTTTAATGGTAAATTTAGATCTATAAGTATTTCAAAACGTCAAAAATAGTATACGTTTGCGTCCGCTTTCCAAGAAACTCTATTAAAAGTTGGATACTTGTAAAATTACCAGAGTTATAATTACTTCTAAAGTCATAACTGGGTGCTGACCCGCTAGTATATAATAAAATACATACAAATCACCGAAGAGAGACGAATGTAATTTTTTAATACCAAATTTATATCATGATAAATGTTTAAAAACATCAAAAATAGTATACACTTCCGTCCTCTTTCATATAAGCTCTATTAAAAGTTGGTTCCTTGTAGAATTACCAGAGTTATATTTACTTCCAGCATCATAACTGGACGCTGGTTTGCTGGTGTCCAATATATTTTTTACAGTCACACAAAAGTATTTTACGTATATTCTTCATTACCGGCATAATATAGTGCAGAAACCTACATAACTGGTGATTAAAAAGACAATTAAATAAATTTTCTTTTCAATATGTGCTACCACTGATATAAACAAAAATGGTCTAGTTTTGAATAACATAAACCAATTACTATTATTTCCAAAGAAAAATGTTATAAAATCAGTCTACTGCTAAAGATAATACATAAAATATTTATAAAATCTGGCTTTTTAAATATGAAAACAAACAACTATATGTTTATTGTCGTAGTGTCACTACGACAACGATCAGTAAGGTAACGTAATTGCAAAAATTAATCGTATCTATAAAGAAACTTGCTAAATTCTAGTTTAAAAAAGAGGAACCCAGTAATTTCAAATACGAGGGATCTTCGTATTTCAACTGGAATTTAACAAGTTTATGAATAGTATCTACCCTTAAATGTTTATATGTGACTACATGCTTACACACGTAGTCACATATAAACGTTTAAGGGTAGATACTATTCGTATTTATTAAGGTTGGTACCATTTTCTCTAATTATTAGGCGAATTACTCAAAAGTAAAATAATTTAGTAGCATCGTTAGGTTTTGTCAGTAAGTTTTGTTTAAATTTCCGTTAACTTTTTTTATAGGACGTGACATTCTAAAAAATTGTTTACCTTTATTTTTTAATATAATAAAATATATATTTTGGGCAATATATTTTATCAACGTGGCTTCTATTTTAAACGGTTTCTGAGAAAAATGGAAAGGATATTTTTAGTATCTCTAAAACTCTGAAACACATAATTTTGGAATCCGAAAAACTGTTTCATCTCTTTTCTCTTGCACTTTTCACTGATATCTAATGAATTTGCTTCTTTTATTTTCCCCACATTTATAAAATAAATGTTTTTGCGTGCCATTTTTAAATATATGCGAGTTATTATGATTTATTACTGTTCCAAATTTCAAGTTTCTACATCGAACCGATCTTGAAAAAAATGAGTGTAACCGATTTATAGACAGTCAGATGGTCGTGCACGTTAGAGATTTTATGAGGACTCCAGTCCTACTTTCCAATCCAACTTTTCGACGAAAAAAAAGAAATCATCTATGAAAAAGTAAATATATTTGCAGTGTTTTTCGATTTAAAAAAAGTATTTACGATAAATTCATATTAACACGGAGTCAACGCTACCATTATCTTACGAGAGTCTTATCAATTATGTTAGTCCCAATCAATTATTTATATCGAAATCTAACCGTGGCTCCAAGTACCACCAGTGTCTAAAATATATTTTTGAAGTAAAAAATATTTAAGACCAAGACCAATTGAATATGCAGTCAACTCGACGATTCTTTTAGGACAGCCTCATCCATTATGTTAAATTTCAGCATAATCTATTCTTTTAAAAATAATTTATTTTTCCCGCAACTATCAGGGAAACGTTAGAACTTATTCCCAAATAAATCGTTAGCGACTTCCTTCTGGCCAGTTATATAGTTACAAGAAAAGTGTTATTTTCAATTATTTTCCAGTAATTATCAATATATTTTCCAGACCTAACTTTTACCATTTGTTTTAGTGCGGTGCGACGCGCCACATAAATTATATGATTGTAGACCGGATTAAAATACCATGCAATGGTTAACACATTTTCCACCACTTGCAACAATGAGTTGATTATTTTCGCGCCGGCCTATTGTATTTAGCGCTTGTATATATATATATATATATATATATATATATATATATATATATAGCCTATCTTATAATCTGGGATATTTATTATCTATAAGTAAAATATCATTAAGAGTCGTTGGTATATTTAAGCGTAAAAGAAAGATAAACAAACAAATAGACCACTTTTATTGTATTAATAAGCATTTAATTTAAATAAGCTGCACTTATATTTAATTTGACGTTAAGAAAGTCAACTCGTGGCTATATTATATCACTGGATTCCAATTATTTTGACGATACTTGAACCGATCACATTATAGCTGAAACCGATTATTAAACTAAGAATTTACTATTACAGAGGAAAACCTTATTCTGCTAAATTCAAAACAACTTTACATAAAATATTATTTTAAAATGCGCCAAATTTACTTCTATACATCAGCGTCCTCTGTGTTAAGAGTGTGATGAAATTAACTGTAAATACCACATGTGTAAATTGTTATGTACCATTATATTATCTTTCACAATTGTCTGTAATACTTACCCTAAATAATCAACCAAATACTCTAACTGCTTTACTTTCATAATACATTATTTTGAGGTTAACTGAACCGATCGTATTATTGCTGAAACCGTTTATTAATCTAATAATTTACTGTAAGAGAGTAAAATCTTATAATTCTGAAACGAATTCACTATGTTAAATAAAAGACCAATATTCGCCTCCATATATCAGCGTCCTCTATGTTACGAGTCTGAAGAAATTAGCTCTAAATACCCTATGTATAATAGCTGTAATACCAAATTATAAAACTACTGGCTCAAAATTGGTTTATTCCATTGGTATACGAAAGTTATGATAAGAAATGATATTTTTAGATTCCGTACTGTAAAATAGTTGCATAATTTTTTGTATAACACCATTTTTTCTTAAAAAGATTTTATTCATTCAAATGCCACGGTTGAAAACAAATTATATTTCTTGAATTCATCTTGTTATAATCCTATAAGTATATATTGTGTTGTACAATTCAAATTCTATAAAAAGTCAAGAATTTCGATCAATCTTCCAAGATCGATTCATGTTTCGAACGTGTAAGCCGTAATATTCCACAATATAAGCAATTTTGGTTACTATTCCACACAGTAATTATAACCGAAACTTTTCCTAATTCAGACTTGGAAGAGCAATAAAGTTGCAATTCATTCGTAAACTTTACGAGCTTCAATGGAAGACTGTAAATTGTCAACAGCCTTTTAATTTTCTATTGAAATCTGAAGGTAGTGTTATGTAAATGGACGGGTCGATACCTTTTTATAACTTGTGAATCAACCGTTGAAGTACCAAATACCAAATGTTGATATCGGAAGATTTTTTAAAAATATTTTTTGTTGAATATTTATCAGAGAGAATTAGGAAGTATCTATTTCAAAATAAATAAAAGTGTCTATTCCAAATGTAGCGTAAATCATCCTAAAGAAAATAATGCCAATCCTTTAAAATTTAAATGTTGTAAAACATTTTGTAGTAAATACTGTTACCTTACCATTTTATCTGGAAAACCAAGATGTGCATTGCATAATCGTATTCATATTTATTATAAAAGGAAAAACGTTTCCTGTGACATATATCTATATTTATTTTCATCCAAATGTTTTATAGGATCCATTGATTTAGAAAATTTACTTTATATATATATCGAAATATATCTATAAATTAATCTATGACATCACATTTCTCGATATGTCCATTAGCAGGAAAATTTCCACAATTCCCACTATTTTTCTCATAAGTAAAATTTCTTATCGTATTTGCCATCAATATATTTTTGATCGATTTTTGTTACTTGATACGTAATAGTAATATTCTTCTACAATTCTTTTCTCTTTTTATTGAAATGATACCATATGAAAAAAAATAATATCCAATTTTTTCTAACGAATAAAAAATGTGTGGTAATCGTTAGAGTTAAAGTAAAAAATACGCGATTAACAATACGACTTGCTCCACTAGCATCAAGCTCATTAGGACTGGCAAAAAGGGGCATGTTTGGGCAACATTAAAATTTACCAGTTATAAAATTAGCGGAAGGAAACAATGTTACTTAACGCTTAACTCTCTAACTTATGGTAAACAGTTAAGGTAATTGTTTTGAGCGATAAAATTTATGGTCAAAGCGTTTTCTTCACGCTCTTTTAGAGAGAACGTTTTAGCTAATACTTATGACGTCATTAGCAGTTATACATTTTGTTTGTCTCATTAAACTTTATTCCCATAAAGTAATGTTTTAGCTAAGTAAAAGGATTTTCCTTTTATAAATAAAAATAGGATGGTGTCCATGGTTTGGTAGTTTCCCGAAGAAGTTTAATTAACTTTTTTGACTTTAAGTTAGTACACAATCGAGTAGTAATTGAATATCAATGTAACTAATTCATTTATACTATCCTCGCTTCTATAAAATTTTCACACGTAATCTAAGGTGTGTAGTATTTTTGTTTCATAAATGCTATAGCTCATCGAGCGACGTATTTTATGGGATTATTAATGATAATTTATCAACACATTTAATTAAAATATGGTTTCTACACTCACTGCTAGTGTAAATTATTCAGCGTTTCTAGGTCATAACGTAATGTAAAAATATTTTTTTGTAAAAAAAATTCCTTATTGTGAACTGTTTAAAAGATATATATTTTCTTGGGTCTTTATGTTTTTTTTTTGCTTGAAAAGTGTGTGTGACGTAGTTAGAACTTTGCATCTATATTTAATAAATATTGTATCTATCACAAGATTAACTTCACCTCATTTTCAGATATTAAACTCTCTAACAACGACAGTTATGCGAAGATAATATTCTAATAAACAAATCTAATTCATATGTTGAAGCGTCAAGGAGATATATCAGAGGAAGAATCGAATTTATACATAAAATTTATCACAGGAAAAATATATAATCTCGTATCCTTGTCCTGAAATTATATTTTGAAATTATGTACTGAAATTATATCTTTAGCATTTGCTGGAACTGAATTATGGGGTTGTAAAAATAGCCACAAAGCACTTTGAGTAAGTTAACTCTCATGCACTCAGATAATATTTGATCAAAAAGTCTTAAGAAAATACAAATAAACCTTAACTTTTATTTTATAATTCTCTCAGTACAAGGAAATTAGGAAATCAAATAAATGTTAAATTTAAACCCAAAATAAGCTGTGCAATCTGCCGTAGCAGATTAGTCGGTACACATGGCAAGGATACGATGGAGATAGACGTCTTTTGAAACCGAGAAACTCAATTTCTGGGATCAGTTGAAGTAAGCTTGTAGCAGAGGAAGGCTTGTCTTTATGTTTCTGGTGCGATACTTGGCTCAGTTTCAAACTGATTCGACGGAGTCTGTTAATTAAAGAAATTATACATAAGCCGTAGTCGTCTAGCAACCATACCCTAGCTAGAGCTGTCTAGAGTTTTTAATTGATCAATACATTTACTTCTGCGAATTGCAATATCTGACAAATTTTTCTTATTTTTTTTCTATTGGCCTAGAATCATTAAACTTTTAAAGTGGAATATTTTTCCTGGTAGAAATGTAGTCAAATTATATATATCAATAATCGAAAAGGAGAGAAATGTTATACATTACATATATTTTCCTAAACAACAAGTTAAAATATTTGAAATAAATTATAGTCAAGAATCTGTCAAGTACGAGAATACCTCGCAATATGAGGGTTTTAACTCACATTGTAAACATCATTAATATATTGCTTACAATGTCTGCATAGGCGTAAAAACATGGTGAATATTTAAATAATGTTATTGCTTATCATGTAAATATATAATTTTTGTTAATTTTGCAGTCGGCTTAAGATACTTTTTTCCAAATCAAAAGTTGGTCGACTATTAATCTTAAACTTAAAGAGAGCTTATCAGCTCTGATAAAGTTTCTTTTAATTTAATTCTATACACCACTATGGTCAATACTTTTCAGTTATAAAAAAATAGTAATTTACCTGATGGGGAGTAGGGACATGTAACTCTAATAGAAATGACCAATTTAAAGTTTAATAATTACGTGAAGGGATCCCAGTATCCAAAAAGATGACCATAATGGACCTTTAATATTATTTAACGATACCCTTAGCAAGGTTGTTTGCGAAAAAAAAAATCAGTGTAATTTTATATGTAGGGTAGCTGCACTAAAAATTTTTTTCAAATGATTTTATTTCATAACTTTATATACATTATAAGGATGTATAACTAGGAGAAAATATGAGTTTTTTTGAACTAAAAGGTTTCGAGTAAAACGGCTGAGACATGCAGATGAACAAGCAGACACAGACGGATATGGAGAAACTATAAGGATTAAGAGTTTATTTAACTCCATACTACACAATGGGTTATCCAAAAAAAATTAGTCTGACTTTATATATAGGTACCATTAAAAACTTTTTTAAAAGATTTTATTTCTTAACTTTGCCTATATTACAATTATGTATAACTGCAAAACAATATCAGTTTAACAGCACTAACAGGTTTCGGGTAAAACGGCTGTGACATGCAAATTAACAGGCAAACACAGACTGACATGGAGTAAATATAACAATTCAGAGTTAATTTATATCCCACAAAATAAGGTATGCGAATAAAAAAATCACCCCGCTTTACACCGAAAAATATTTTTTAAAATTTTTTTTATATCTTTTTAGGTGTTATGAATACGTATAAACATGATAAATTTTATGTTTGTAGCACTTGTCTGACTGTTTGTATATACATCAAGTTAAAGCTGCTGTATTTCTTTAACTTTCCCAATAGGACATTTTTCTGTCTAATTCCCAATCAGTATACTGGAGACCTCCATATTTGCAGGCACCCTGAAAATGCCCCGAATAATGAGGTCAATATTTTTTTCGCTTCTTGGGATGTGCAATAGTTACATAAGGACTACTTTTTCACACCCGGTTGCAATATGGATGAACGCAAAATTATTCTGTGAATTTAAATAGAATCAATTACATTATTTTTAAGGGCTAACTACATGCATTAAAAATTGATAAAAATTAAAATGCACTACCTACCATGACATACCAAATATTTGACCAATATCACTAAAAATTGTGTATATCTGAATTTGTATTCGAACTAGGGAATCTGTACTCGTTTCAATGAGTTACGTGTTTTAAGGCACTTTTATCAAGAGGCACTTCACACAAAAAACATCCACGAC
Source organism: Druceiella hillmani (assembly GCA_039881145.1). Lineage (NCBI taxonomy): Eukaryota > Metazoa > Arthropoda > Insecta > Lepidoptera > Hepialidae > Druceiella > Druceiella hillmani. Next base: position 1,363,730 of record JAYKKI010000115.1, read on the forward strand.
TACACTTCAAGCCGACGCGACGCGTTACCGCCCAACCGCAATAGCACAACCGCAATCATTTAATTTTATTCTAATTTTGTCTCCCTAAAATAAAGTGAAATTAATTCAATGAAAATAATTTTTCCTATTTTATGGAAAATAAAGATTAAAAAGAAATTATATCGAATATTTTTGCACAATAGCGCGTCGGCTCAAAATGTAGTTATCTACGTCTGTTTGTGTGAAGTGCTCCTTGATAGCAGTGTCTCTCTAAAACATTATTTATGGGAACGAATAAAGTAGCAAATATATTGCAACCAGTATTCAATTCTGTGATTTCACATTTTTCCCTGATTGGTCAGAGAATGTGAAATCACAATATGGTTCTGGTTTAGTAATAAAATATTTGTGAAATATAGGAACAGAAAAGAAAATTTAGGACAAACATTCAATTAAATAATTTTTTTTCAAAATTTATTTGAATTATTGCTAAAAAATTTTGGCACTATTTTCATAGCTCTAGTTTATTAATTTTGGCACTATTGTCATAGCTCTAGTTTATTAATTTCAATGGTAAATTGTGGATCTGTAGTAACCCCAAAAATATAAAATATCCATAAAATAATTTCGTGTTTGTTTGACTGTCTGTCACAGTTGATTTTCATAGACACTCTTTTGACGTAGATAATTTAAAGAGTCTAGCCGTACTTCCGTGGTGAAACTATCCCCGATGGGAACCTATGTCGTTACTAGTATTAAGTTTTAGAGGAGGCTAAAAGTACTAGATACCGGAAATATTTAAAAAAAAGTGTCCAATGACAACTTTTTTCGAAGCGTTATAACTAAGTTTTAAAGCTAGGAAAATGGAACTAAATTTATGTTCTAGTATACTTTACAATTCATTTTAAACTAGCTTTCGATGGGCCAAGCTTAAATAAAAATACAAGAAAAAGGTTAATAAAAATTTTGTTAAATATTTTCATAAGGTATAATTAAATGAACACTGAAAAAAAAATAGTATTTGCCTATGTGTTGACCAATGGTGTGCCAACAAGTTGAAAGGCTGATGCAATATGTTAAAAAATAAAATTAACATAAGTTCACGTATACGCTACTAAATATAAAATAAGCCACTACGTCGAAAAATTTAACCCTTATAGTTATTGTATTTACAATTATCTTGCTTTTTTACTTTTGGTTGAATTCCGGAGAAATCGCATCGATATTTTAATATAAAACATACTTACACCTGTGGCGACGCCTTCAAGAAATTTTTGTAAAGTAGTGAACAATTTTTACAGTTGGATACGAGACGAAGTATATTATTTCAAAAATTATAAAAGGTTATTTATATTTTATTTAAAAAAATGTAATTAAAGAGTTTTAAAGAGTACTGCGACTAGGCAGTGCGCCAAGTAGTATAGTAACGTAGCAAAGTACGGTGGACGGAGTTATTATCTAACATTCAAAAACTTCAAACTATTTCATTCACAGAGAATATTGCACTGTAATATTTCACACTACCAGTAATATAATTATACTGTATTACTAATAGTAATGTAATTATACTGTGGTACTGTATAATTTCACACTACCAGTAATTATTACTGCATTCGATTAACACGGATATACCGTACTATAAATCTGATCGTACCGTAGTATAAATTAAATCAAACTATTATAAATTCCTTAAAACAATTTGAATAACGACATATTTAATCGATTATTCACATGTTACATACTTTTACGTGGTTATTTTTGATATATTATTTATTAATTTCCAAATTTAAAAAGTTAGCTTCCTTTTAATTTTCTCACATATACCTTAATCTTGTCTATTAAATAGGTAATATAACTATACCCACCTACGAATTTAGGTACGTTGATCACCGGGTTTGTTAATAGTTAATTTAACTTCTAATTAGTATTGCATTGAGATCGTAATTTAACTGACTTATTATCCTTATTTATTTTTTTCGAAACCGACTTCAAACTCGCATTTTTATAGATTTTTTTTCAAAATTTCTAGTAAATTTATACACATCCTATTCATTTTATTCAAAATAAACTTAAAGCAATACAATTTACAAACAATTTTACACCATTTTGTGCAATTTTTTTTCACAATTTAACTTCGCAGCTAGCTCGGTTTCAATTGACAAGCAAGTGGCTTTAAAACGGTAAGCAGCCGCCGCCCTCATTCGATAAAACCAAAGGCTTTCCGGCAATATTCCCTCCGCAAATATTGAATAAAAACTTAATTCTCATAAATACTATATTCAAATTTGCGAAAGGGTTGGGGCATCTTCACTTCACTTTCATCATACTGTGGATCCAATAAATACGTAATGCCATTCGTAAATTCCACCCTCCAAACCTTGAGGCTGTTTTCCAAACATTGTATTTCCCATCGTCTTAATGCAAATGAAAGGTGGTTTAATTTTGAAGCTAACAACTTGTCCTACATATCTGTTACGTATTTAGATATTTCGTGAAGTTATAATTTAATATTGATAAAAATGGTATAAATTTAAATTGTTTCGGAAAGAGTTATTCATGTTCAAGCTAATTCCGATAATAAATTATTCTTATTATATTAGATCTGACAGTTTTTGATAATTGAATTTAAAGAGTAGAAAGTCATAACAGAGATCTAATTAGATTACTCCAACAACGCAAAAAAGGAAAGGACACTTAATCTTTACACTCATTACAAACTGCAACTTTATATTCACTAAAAATGGCCTAGTTGTGTAGTGTCATTAAAATTCGTGCGCAAATTTTGTGTTTTTATGGCCTTCCTTGCGTGTACGAGGCATATTATTTTTAATTCTTAAAATATCTTTTATACCGGCTTTGATACAACTCCTTAAAATGGCAGCATTAGAACGATTCCCCAACAATGACTAAGTGAAACTATCTGCCTTTTTTCCTATACGTTTAAAGGCTTTTACAGTTGCTTGTCATATTATTCACATAACTTAAGTGCAACTTGACGATAAGCAGATTTAAAATATTTTGGAATACTCGTTGACGTCATAATTTATTAATTGCAATCCATGCCCAAGCGTACCTGATCCACAATATTTTCCGCACCTCTGTTACTATTAGAGAAATATAAATTTCAAGATTTTCGGAAGTACTATTTATTTCTGTTTATGTATGGAAAGGAGACATATACAGTTATATATACTAGAGTCCTTTTACCTATACCCAAGTTTTCTCACGATCATAGCAAATCAATGAAGTTGCAAACTTATCTAATACTATTCTTTTCTTATCTGTTTGACCATGTACCCAACAGACAAAAGTACAAAGGTGTTATCAGTTTGACGATGTACCCACGGTGGGTACATCGTCATGGTGGGTACATCGTCAAGCGGATAACACCTTGTTACGCAATTTAATCTCTTAGCGCTCATAAAAACCTTACAATACTTTTCGTTTTGGTTAGTGTCGAATAATATTATGATAGACAAATGATTACTTTTTAGTATCACTGATTGATGAAGAGCAGGCAATACTTTTTTGTAAGCAGATGGTCATAATCATATTCACTCCTTTCTTTACATCCGGTTGCATTTCCCAGTTGTAATTGGCTATGGAATAAGAGAATTTTTATAGATCTATCTACTGATGAATTCTTTTAATACCGTAATAAATTATACCAATAATTATTAACGGTTTAGTGAACGGAAGCTATAATATTTATAGCATTTAGCAGTACTGCTCAGTTTCCTTTTGATTTAATGTCATTATAACCTACACTTATTTTGGGGAATAAAAGAATACAATAGCCACCGTATCATCAATATCGGAAAGTTTATTTGAAGATTAAAGTCTATTTGAAGGTGCGGGACTAGCATATATGCAGACTAAAACCAAGAAAATTTTCCAGTTTTAATTTCAGTGCTACTTAAATGCCTCATTTTGTTCATTACCCTCATATTATTTCTGTAAACGTTAATCACTTCTTTTCATTAGCCACATTACATCGTAGGTAAAATTAAATGCAAAAAAAATAGAAGCTTAATGGCTCGGCAGATTTGAATCATTTAAATTTTTATTGCCACTTTCACTGTCATTCTAACTCATATTTTAAATTAATAAACGCTTTTAACGATTTAAGATAATTTAATGCAATACACAGCATAAATAAATAAAGTTGTAAACGTTAGTAAATAACAAACTATTAGAAAGGGAAGCGTGAAGTCGAAAAGAGCCGACAAGACGCAAAGTTAGCTAAATAAAATCAGAAAGTGATATTACACGAGGTAGACCAAATAGCATACAAGACGCGAAGCTAACCACATTAAGTTGCAAACAGTGACTTTCGATTTAAAAAATATTTACGAGAAATTCATCTTACTGTGCGGTCAATGCGACCATTTTTTACAGCAATTTTATCCAGCATGTTAGTCCCAATCAGTCGTAAAAAATATTTATGACAATTTGAAATTAATATGCAGTCAATGCATCGATTCTTTTAGTTTAGACAGTCTTATCCATTATGTTAAATTTCAGCACAATTTATTCTATTATAAGTAGTTAGTTTTTGCCTGCAACTATCATGAAAATATAAAAAACTTATTCTCAAATAAATGGATATCGATATCCTTCTGGCCACTTATGTAGTTACAAGGTTATTTTCAACATATTTTCCTGACCTAACTTTTAACATTTGTTTAATGCAGTGAGGCGCGCCGCGTAAATTACACGATTGTAGATTTGACTGAAATACCATGCGATGGTTAACATATGACTTCGTTTTGTAAAATGGGGAACTTCACTATTAACAGCAATGAGTTAAATTTTTTCGAACGGGCCTAATTTAATTAGCACTTTTATTCTATATTTTACTCCAGTAAATGATAGCCCAATTATATCTAGCTCATCTTATAATCTGGGATGTTAATAATCTATAAGCAATATTTGATTAAAATCTGTTGGGACGTATAAGAATAAAAGAAAAATAAATAAATAAATATACAACTTTAATTGTAATAGGAAGCATTAAATTTAAATAAACTGAATTCACAAAATATTGCTACATTCATTTAACGTTAACAAACTGTTGAGTTTGTTTGTCGTGGCTACATCATATCACTGGATTCCTACTCTTACTGCTTTACTTTCGTCATAAATTATTTTGACGATACTTGAACCTATTATGTTATTGCTGAAAGCAATTATTAAACAAAAAAATTACTATTACAGACGAAAATCTTGTTCTCCTAAATTCAAAATAACATTACATAAAATATAATTTTAAAAAGACCAACATTTATCTCCTTACATCAGCGTCCTGTTTGTTAAGAGAGTAAAGAAATATATACCACATGTATAAATTGTTATTCTACATTATATTTTCTTTCACAATTCTCTGCAATACTTATCCTAAATAATCAACCCAATACTCTCAGTTTTTTATTTTCAAAATACATTATTTTGACGTTAACTGAACCGGTCGTATTATTGCTGAAACCGATTTTCGATCTAAGAATTTTCTGTAACAAAGTAAAATTTTATTCTTCTGAAACGAAGACACTATGTTAAATAAAATGCTATTTTAAAAACAGCAACATCTACCTCCATATATCAGCGTCCTCTATGTTATTAGTGTGAACAAATTAGCTGTAAATACCCTATGTATAATAGCTGTAATACCAAATTATAAATTGCTCTCTCAAAATGGTTTATTCGATTAGTATACCAAAGTTATGATAAGAAATTATATTTTTAGATTCCGTACTGTAAAATAGTTACGTTATTTTTTTATGTGTTTCATGCTATAAACTGAAAGAATACACGATTTAATTAATCACTCTAATCTAATAGTATGAGTAACTAAAAACTAAAAAATTCCTCATGCGGATCAGCAAGATAGTTTTGACAATTATTATTAATTCCAATATAATATTAACATGTTAAAGAAAAACAAATTTGAAATATTCTGTGTTAATTAAATCTTTTCTTAGAAAGATTTTTTCTTTCAAATGTTACGGCCAAAAACAAATTATTTCTTGAATTCATCTTGCCATAATCCTATAAGTATCTGTTATGTTGTACAATTCATATTCTATAAAAAGTCAAAAATTTCGATCAATCTGCCAAGACCGTGCCAAAATTGCTGTCGTCAATATATCGTTTATTCTATACTATATGTCAATATATCGTTTATATCAAAAATATCGTTTATTCTATACGGAATAAAAATCTGTCATTGTGTAAACACCACTGGATTTTCCCCATTTTTCACGATAATCCGTTATTGAAAATTTTAAAGAATTTAAATCCATGTTTGGAAGGTGTAAGTCGCAATGTTCCCCATCCATAAGAAACTCTGGTTACTGTTCCACGCAGTAATTAAAACCGAAACTTTTACTAACTCAGACTTGGAATAACAATAAAGTTGCAATTCACTCGTAAACTTTACGAGCTTCAATGGAAGACTGTAAATTACCAACAGCCTTTTAATTTTCTATTGGCTATCAATCTGAGGATAGTGTTGTGTAAATGGACCGGTCGATACCTTTTTATGACTTGTGAATCAACCGTTGAAGTACCAAGTAACAAATGTTCATCTCGGAAGATTTTTTAGAAATATTTTTTTGTGAATATTTATCAGAGAGATTTTATAAAAAATTAGGATATTATAAAAATAAAAGTATCTATTCCAAATGTAACGTAATTCATCTTAGAGGAAATAATGCCAATCCTTTAAAGTTTAAATGGTGTAAAAAGATTTTGGAGTAAATATTCTTGTCTTACCATTTTATCTGGCAAACAAAGACGTGCATTGCATAATCGTATTCGTATTTATTGTAAAAGGAAAGACGTTTCGTGTGATATATATCTATGTTTATTTTCATCCAATTGTTTTATAGGATCCATTGACTTAGAAAATTTACTTCATATATCTATCGAAATATATCTGAAAGTTCATCTACGACACTTATCGGTATGTCCTTTAGAAGGAAAATTTTCACACTTCCCACTATTTTTCTCATAAATAAAATTTTCCTATCTTATTTGCCATCTATATATTTCTGATCGATTTGTTCTAAGCGTGCCATTCATAAAATTTACTACTTATTTTATACTTATTTACTACTTATAGGTAGTGGTAATGTTTTTCTATAATTTTTTTTCTATTATTAATGAAATAATACTGTATGAAAAACATTATTTTCCTTTTTTTTCTAACGAATAAAAAATGTATTATAATCGTTATAACTAACTTAACAAATTACGAACAAATACAAGATTAAAAATACGACTTGCTCAAGCTCATTATGACTGGCAAAGAGGCATGTTCAGGCAACATTAAAATTTACCAGTTGCAAAATTAACGGAGCGAAACAATGTTGCTTAACGGTTTATTCTTTAACTTATGGTAAACAGTTAAGGTAATTGTTTTGAGGGATACAATTTATGGTCAAAGCGTTTTCTTCAGGTTGTTTTAGTGAAAACGTTTCAGCTAATACTCATAACATGTCATTAGCAGTTATACATCTTGTTTGTCTCATTAAACTTTATTCGCTTAAATTATTTTTTTACCTAGGTAAAGAATCTTCTTTTCGACGGTGTCCATTATTTGCTGACTTATTGAAGAAGTTGAATTATTTATTCAGCGTTTGCCAACAAGTTCCATTTTTTTCTTGACGTTAAGTTAGTAAATAATGGAATAATAATTAAATGCCAAATTATCTAATTCCTATACACTATCCTTGCTTTTTTAAAATTTTGATACATGTTCTAAGGTGCATAGTATTTTTGTTTCATAAATAGATCGACGTATTTTATGGGATTACTAATGACAATGTATAAAATTATTTATCTTAAAGTATGTTTTCTACACTCTCTGCTAGTGTAGGTCATTCAGCGTTGCTGGGCCATAACGTAATGCAAAATATTTTTTTGTTATAAAATTATCAACTGTTTAAAAGATGAGTATATTTTCGTGGGAGTTTATGTAGTACTGCTTGCTAGAAAAGTATGTATAAGTTAGTAAGAACTTTGTATCTATATCTAATAAATATTATATCTATAACAACGATAACTTTTCCTCGTTTTTAGATATTAATAGCTATAACAATGACATTTATATAAAGAGAAAATTGTAATAAACCAATCTAATTCATACGTCAAAGTGATAGGGAGATTTATCAGAGTAAGAGTCACACAGAAAGAATATATGATCTCGTGTTCTCATCCTGACATACAGAAATTATATTTGTAGCATTTGCTGGAGCTGAGTACGGGGGTATAAAAATAGCTGTAAAGCACTTCGGGTAAAGAGCACAGGGTCGGTTATTATGGTTAAAAATTTGCGAGTTGACTATCATGCATTCAAAAAATATTTTGCCAAAAAGTCTTCATTAAATAAAAATAAAGACTATTTTTATTTTATAATTCTGGCAGTATCCTAAGGAATTTAGGAAACCGAATAAATGTTAAATTTAAACCCGTGATAAATTAAGCAATCTGCCGTATCAGATTAGTCGGTACACATGGCAAGGATTGGATGGAGATAAACGACTATTGAAACGGAAAAACAAGATTTCTGGGATCAGTTTGAATTAAGCTTGTAGCAGAGAAAAACTTGTCTTTACGTTTCTAGTACGATACTTGGCTCAGTTTCAAACTGATTCGACGGAGTCTGTTCATTAAAGAAATTCAACATAAGCCGTAGTCGTCTAGGGGTATGGTGGCTAGAGCTGTCTAGAAATTTTAATTGATCGATATATTTACTTTTTGTAATACTGAGAATTTCTATTCGCCTAGACTTGTTAAATATTGTAAAGTGAAATTATTTTTCCTGGTAGAACTGTGGTCAAATTATACATATTATTTTCCTAAAAGATGAAAACCTTTATACATTACATATATTTTCCGAAAAAATAAGTTCAGAATATTCGAAACAAATTATAGACAAGAAGCCGTCAAGTACGAGAAAAACATGCACTATGAAGGTCGGGACCTTATTACACATATAGAGAATAATAAATATTTAAGGACACATAGTGTTTCTATTTCACTGTAAACATATGTTAATTTTGCATAAAAATTATATTGCTTACTATGTGTTCATAGGCGTAAAATCATGGTTCATATTTAAATAATAATTGTTAATTTTGCAGTGGATTTAAGACTATTTTCTATACATTAAAAGTTGCTCGACTATTAATCTTAAACTGATTAAACTTAAATTTCAATAGAGCTGTGATGAATTTACTTTTAATTTCATTACATATACCACTGTTGTGTATACTTCTCAGATATTAAAAAAACATCTGAAAATCTTTAGCTGGTAAAGGTTTAGCTGGCAGGGAGTAGGGACACATAATTCTAATAGAAATGACCAATTTAAAGTTTAATATTTCGTGAAAGATCTTAGTATCGAAAATAATTATCAGTCCTACTCAACGATAACCTTCGCAATAGCGTAAATATTCTAAAAAACATTTTATTTCATAAGTTTGTAGACAATATAAATTGCATATATACATGTATGTAAATATACATATATATATATATATATATATATATGTATATATATATATATATATATATATATATCTATATATATATAAATATATACCTGTATATATACGTATGTATATATATATATATATATATATATATATATATATCTATATATATATAAATATATACATGTATATATACGTATGTATGTATATATATATATATATATATATATATATATATATATATATAACTATGCAAACTATAAGCATTGTATAATTTATTTAACTATACCCCCATTATTCGAAAAAAAATTACCCTCGCTTTATATGTTGGAGACGCACGTTGAAAACCATTTTTTTGGAAATTTATAACTTTGTGAGTTTCATAAATATGTATAAACATGGCAAATTTTAAGTTTGTTGCACTTGTCTGATTTTGTTTATATGTATATCACGTGAAAGCTATCAAAGTATTTGTTAAGCTTTCAACGTTGCACACATTAGATTATTCTCAAACAATGTTGCATAGATTTAAAACATACAAACTTTTATATAGTCGCAAGGACTTGTACTTTTTTCTTTACGCTCTCAAGCAAAAACTACGTCTTTCGTTCTACAGCTCTTTGTGGATTTCTGAACAATTTCCTTCCACATTTCTCTATAATCATAGTTTTTACTATTTCTTTATTCGACATTCATAATATGATATGTTTTGTCCTACCCCTAACTTTAACGAATAGACTTCCATATTTGTATGAAAATTTCCCGAATACAGTTACATTGGGTAAATGCATTAGTTATATTGCAACCATTTTTTCACAAACGGTCGTGATATGGATGAATAAAAAATTAATGAGTCAATTTAAATAGGAATATTTATATTATTTGTAAATTCCAGGAGTAAAATTATAATAAAATTTACTAATTATATGCAATAAAAAATTGACAAAGTAAAAATGTTCACAAAAATATCAACTTACTACCTTATGACATAAGCCAAATAACTGACCCATATCATTAAAAATTGGGTAAATCTGAATTTTTATTCGAACTGGGAAAAATGTACTCGTTTCAATGAGTTACGTGCTTTTGAGGCGCTTTTATCAAGAGGCACTTCACAAAAACAGAACAACATCGACTATACTTCAAGCCGACGCGACGCGCTACCGCCCAACCGCAATAGCTTAATTGCAACCATATAATTTTATTCTCATTTTTTCTTCCAATGTAAAGTGAAAGTTAATGTTATTGAATTTATCGATGAATGAAATGAGTTCAATAACAATAATTTTCACTATTTTATGTGAAAAAAACAGGAAGAAGAAATGATATAGAATGTTTTTGCATAATAGCGCGTCGGCTCAAAATGTAGATACATCTGTTTGTGTGAAGTGCCTCTTGATAACAGTGTATCTCTAAAACATTATTCATGGAAACGAATAAAGTAGCAAATATATTGGCACTAGTATTCAATACTGTGATTTTAATTTTTTTCCCGATTGGTCTGTTTCTGGTGTAGAAATAAAATATTTGTGAATTATAGGAAGAGAAAAGAAAAAATAAGGGTACATTTTCAGTCAAAGAAATTTTGTTTCAAAATTTACTTGAATTTTTCTACCATTACAAACAAATTTTGGCACTATTGTCCTAGCTCTAGTGTTATTGATTTCAATGGTAAATTTAACTATTTTTATGGGCCTGGAGGAACCCCAAAAATAGAAAAAATACATAAGAACATTTCGTGTTTGTTTGACTGTCCGTCACAGTTGATTACCTTAGACATTTTTTGACGTAGAATATTTAAAGGGTCCATTATGAAACTACCCTACATAAGAACTTATATCGTTACTTGCACTCTGTTGTAGAGGACGCCAAAATACTTGATACAGAAGAAATCACGTGTCTAACTTGCTTAATCGCGGAGATATTTATAGAAATTGTGCGAAGGCAACTTTTTTCGAAGCGTTATATCTAATTAAGTTTTAAAGTTGGCAAAATGGAACAAAATTTGTGTTCTAGTATACTTTACAATTTATTTTAAAATAACTTTCGATGAGCCCAGCTTAAATAAAAATACTAAAAAAAAGGTAAATAAAAATGTGGTTAATCAATTTTCTTAAGATACATTTATATGAACACTTTGAAAAAAATATAAAGTATTTGCCTATGTGTTGTCCAATAGTGTGCTAACAAGTTAAAAAGCTGGTGCAACAAGTTGAAAAACAAATTAAAATAAGTTTATATATACTCTACAGCTACTGCGTCGACAAATTTAAACCTGAACGTTATTATTGTATTAACAAATATCACCATTTAACAATATTATTATATTCATAATTATCACCGTTTAAAAATTCCCCAATACTTATAAGTACGAAATACTTACGTATGCGCTTAATGACGAATGATTCCAGCTACACACGCATTAACGCTCCACGAGCCGGTCATGTCCGTATATGTCTGTGCGTTTACGTACATATTATCATTAGCTCATATTATAAAGTTCCTAATTGATAGTTGTATTATTTGTAATAAACAATACATAATATGTAGTGAATAAAGTAGGTTTGTAAAATAAAAATTCGGTTATGTCGAGAAAATGCAATATTTGCGGCTTTATATTACAAAAAGCAGAAACCCAAACAAAAAATTTCGAACCGAAGATTAAGTGCGTACTTGCAGCGTTCCTTACATGAAACTACTTAAAGTTCGAGATGTACTGTGTAATAAATGTCAATTGATATCGTATAGAACTTGATTGACTATTGACAACTTAGGAGCAGAATTTTCTCATACGTATATAAATATGGAACAACGTGACATCTTCTGACTTGAATCAACGAACGACAACTGACTGACAATACTGCCGCTTGAGAGGGTGGTTTCGGCTCATTACTACTGCGTTTTATATAACACAAATGTAATATCAAAACAATACTAAAGGCTTGATATCAAGCTTTCGTTAAAAAACGATTCTGTTAAAAGAAGGAATTTTACGCAAGCAGCACATACCCTTAGAATAAATTATCAAGACTACATTCTCGCTAATTCTCACCCTGCCCATTTCAAAAATTACTATTAAACGACCAAAGACAACATTTGCAGGATCCGACTAGAGAATCACAGGAAACTATAGGGGTTTCTATGTTGTAAAATTTTTGAAAAATTTTCGATATTTTACACCTGTGAAAGACAAAGGAGGCAATATGTCAATTAATATGATGATAAATAGTACTACTCACATATAAATAGTTTAATGGATACACTTTAGACGCTTAAATGTTTCAATTTTTATGTGCACAGAACCCTCGTAGTTTGATGAAGGGTGCTGGATAAAGGCAGCTGAAAGTTAAATTAACTAATGAGCGTCATTTATAATGAGCGATCTTTCACTTGCGATTATCCTGAAATGAACACAAATTTTATAATGAACCCAAAATTTATAAGGATGGTTATCATTTTCATTGCATGCTGGCCACTTTATTATATTCCATACCGTTGTACCCTTCCTACGATCATTAAAACATTCCGATTGTTTTATTAGCAATTATCCTGCAATATGTTTAAGGCAACTTCTCATTCGCTCCATTTTGAAGGTTATGTAAAAAAAGGTAACTATGCCCCTCAATAGAGAATTTTTTTCATTTATAGGAGACAGAATAAAAACAGATTCATTATTATAATATTTCCATTGATTCATTATTATAATATTTCCATTGCGATACTCCGGTTACTGCAATTATACTGAAATATTTGCAACACAACTTTCCATTCGCTCATATTGAAGATTACACCAAATTAAGTTTAATTTAACCATTTGTTGGAGACAGAATAAAAATTGAATTAAATATTACAACATTATAATACTCTGATTATTGAAATTACCCTTCAATATGTTCAACGCAACTTCCCATTCGCTCCATACTGAAGCTTACCTATGTAACAAAGAAAATACACTTTCCGTCCAATGGAAAATTTAATCATTTGTAAAAGATAGAATAAAAATAAAGTTAAGTATCTAATAGCGACATTTTATTTGCGTTTAAAATCTATTTTATTTCCCGTTTCAGACAAGGGAATTTTGTACTTAATTTGCACAGTAATGAATTGAGAATCTTTCATCAGCTTGAGCTTACGACTGAGAAAGCAGTAAAGCTGTGAGGACGTCATTACGCTTACAAGCTTTAATGTTCGGGTATAAATTGTGTGAAGCTGTTTTATTTTCTTTGGCTATTAGGGAGGAAAAACTACGTGACTAACTAAGAAAAACTTTGATACTATTATGTTCGACCGTGAAAGATTTGAAATCCTTTTAAAGTGGCAATTGAGTGCTATAAAAAGTGTATGCAGAAGATATTTTTCATTGCTATATTATTTGTATTAGCTTTCAATTAAGAAAATTTGTCGGTAACAGGATCGAATTCCAAAGTTATAGTTAATTTTTCCCATTAACAAAATTAATATCTTTGGCAATCTCGTTTCTGTCATCCTTAATCAAGTTTAATTAATAAGCTTAGAAAAACTTCTCTCGATCGAGGTTGCAAAGACATGATCTGTTAAAAAATACTACCGATTTAGGAATGGTGCATTTAAAAATATTTTGAAGAAATTCTGAACACAGTCTATGCTGGTATTGTCTCCTAGGTAATATTTGTAGTGCCTTCATGTAGCTGAAATATTTTTATTACTGGTACCATCTTTCCTATTCTAATACACCATATATAGCAAAGAGTTCCGTTGCAGCATATTTCTAATTTTTAACATTTTAGACATACAATTTTGTAAATCCTTATAGAAGAATGTTACAAATAATACTGAATCGATTTAATATCGTAAAAAATTACGTTTCTAAATAAAGGAAGTACTAAGTAAACCTCCATATTTACCACCTCACATCATTGTGGTATGGAACATAAAATGCGGACTGTTACAAATCTAGGTTTCAATATCATCTTATAATATAAGGACTCATATTGGTTCTAATAATTTACCTAAGCATGCACAATGTTGTCTAAAAATAAGAGAATCCATTGAATATCTTATGATCATATCATAAAATATGGCTGACGATTTATTTTATCTTTTAACCTGAAACGTACTTTGTTACATAGTATCAATTTAATTTACGATTTTTTCGAAAACAAAACTGCTTTTGACAAAATTAATTTTTCTGACGAGGCTATATGTAATCCATAATTACCGAATACTGAATTAATATTTGAAATGTAAATGTAAAAATAAATGGTTTCATGACCGTTTATTTTCGATCCGTTTTATAATTTTTAAAAAGTCTAACTATTTTTTATTATTTAATAAAGCGAAATATTTTTTTTTATTTTATCGTAGAGATTTTAAAGAAGGTAATTCAAACTAATTAAAACAATACTTTTACTGATTTAGAACAAAATATGTTAAATAAAATGAGTAATTCTTATGGCAATGAGTATTCGTTCAAAGTTGCATTTTACTCCATTTTCACCTTTCCACACTTGTCCTTGATATCGTTTCCATAAACAATAGAACCACAAAGAAAGATCCAAACACAATAAAAATTTCACTATAATCGTGATTTGTAACTTATAATTTGATACGCCGTAATTATATATCAAGTCAAAAATTTGATAAGCCGCTTATAATTTTTGGCGCTATACTGTATGCAATACACTAAATGCGTGGCAAGAAAATAAAAAAGAGTCTTCACATTTTCGGTTGCCATATTGTTAGCTCTCGATCGGTTCCGTCGCCGTGCCAGAAAAATGTTTCTGATATTTATTTTCTCAAGCGTTACAGAATTTTAATGTGACAGAATGACTCAGATGACGCTATAGAGGTGTAATTTTACAAACTTTTGAATAATTAATCTTTTTCCTCCCAATTATATAAAAACAATTTGCGGATTGCTGGAAAAATGTGTTACAAAAGCATACTGCAACTGTATTTTTCCCGATCTAATTATTTAGCCTTGATGAAATATGTGACCCATAAGCTGTAGTATCCTCTACAGTATTATTTCTGTTAATTTTAAGAAAAATGTTATACGAAGTACCTACGACATAATAGAATCTAGATATTAAAAAGATGGCATAAAATACTTAGACTAGCTGTACGGAGTGTTGAAAATGAAATAACCTTAGATATGACAATATCATGCATGCCAACTTATATCTTTGTTAGTGGAACAAAATAGAGGAATATTCCAAAATACTTAAATGTGTTCCCATACTTCTTTATGAACAAGCTTGACCGACAAAGAGAAATTTTTAAATCCCACAGAAAATTTTAGCATGAATAATAGACCAAGTTCTCAGCAAAATAATTTAAACTGATTCAAAGAAGAAAATTAATTATATTTATAAGATTATAGTTCCAATAGCTATGGAGTTATGTCTTATTTTATTTATTGATTTGGAATTTTTTATTGAGTAGCTTTAAAGAAACAATTTTCAAAATATTTTAATCAAAATTTAGTTGACCAAAATATGAACAGATTTTTCCGAAATAAATTTCATAATTATATTTATACAAAATTTAAAACCATTTAAAACACGACATAGGATGTAATATTTTAAATATTTTTAGCTTCATATACTTTTATGCTGCGAGATTGAGATAAATTGGAATCGGTCAATAGAAAAGTGAAGGTTAAATGTTTGAGAACTTGGTCTGTGCTTTGATTATATGAAACGTCTCATTTTTTTTCCAGAGCTCAATTTTAGCATTAGAACTTAGAAATAGTAATTTACTTGCTTGATTGCTATGATGAAAATATAGCTCTAAAACTCTATATCGAGGAAATTCTTTATTTTCTAACGCCATCTGAGTGCTTGTTAACATTGTTAACATATCATAATATAAATGGCTATAAATTAAAACTGATAACTATATGAATTGGCATTTTTTTCATAACACGTATAATATATTTGCTAACTTACCTATCAGGTACCAAAAATGAAGGAAATTACCAAAAATGTACATAACTTTTGTTTTCATGTTGGTTTCCGATTAGATTTTATTTTTAGCGATTTAAATTGTAAATTTATATAAATTTCGGCGTTTTAAACTGCGCCTCAATGGATTTTATTGTTTTTCTTTTCATTTATACTAAATTGGCAACGTGATATTTAATTGTACTGTTGGATATATGCTGGTCTTAACGGTGACTGTAAAGCGTAAGTATATATTTTCAAAATTTTTTTTACCGACTCGATAGACAGAAGAATAAGGTATGGCGCCCGCATATTGGGACGAATTCAGTACAGAATAATTTAAATTCTTACCTCTCGATAGATATTTCTAAATTAATTATTGACAAATATATATTATGTGATTTGTAGTGTACCTGCTGAACGATGCAACCGAACATGAAAATATGCATGGGTTGTTTGTTTACGTTCATGAACAGTTTTTTATAACAACTTTTGTTGATGATACATTGCTGCGAATTGATCGATGTATGTGGCTGGTAAAAGTAAATAAATGTAGTCATTTTTTGCTATACTTTATTCAAAATTTAATGATTGAGGCATTTCTAGGCATGGTAGCTTTGTGCACTGTTCATGTCAGTATGCCCATCCGAAGTTGTGTAAACAATCAGAACTAAATGCTGTTTAGTTTTCAATTGGTGATCGTGGTACAATATTGACCTTAGTTACTTTTATAGGTATGTAGTGACGCAATACAAAAGTAGAGAAATCACTTAGGACTCTGTAGTGACCTAATACCAAATCAATCATTAGATAATTTAGAAAAAACATCCAACTGATATTAACTAGATTCGACTTTAATTTATTCGAAGTGTAGTTTTGACAAATAATTATAATGGACACGAATTTAGTTTGACCATTAATTATTTGCATGATTTTTTTGAAGTGATATTGATATTGAAATGCTTTTAAAATAGAAAATAGTTATTTATATAGAGAAAAATGTACGATATATTACCATTCACGAGTTAGTACTTATGATCCATACACTTTCAAGTCTTAACCCCGCATGGTACATTAATAATATTCGACACTTTTATACTGGCCATAAATATGTACATTTGTGGACTAATAAATTACATGTATCGCAGAACTACGGCTTTGCCTCCGTAGCCATTTTGAACCATATAGATTGATATTTTTGAATGTAGCTTATATATATGTGACACGTGTTATACTATTATGTTTTAAGATATATTCATTAATCAGCTTATTATATTTAATTATTTATTTTTATACTGGTGAAAATTTAATTGATATCAAATTAACATTATTAAGTGATCACTTTATTGAGAATCACCATTTCGAAGAAATAGTAGACCTTCAACACGTGAAATTTCAACGATTATTCTCATAAACGATAATAGATTAGTGTAACATATGGTTTATTGAAAGTATCGCTTAGCAGTTTATATCATCTAATATTACACTTATTTATCTCATATACCGAATGGATAAGTGTTTGCAAAGTATCGAGCAATTTTGATAAGTGTTTGCAAAGTATCGAGATTATTCTCATAAAGTATAATAGATTAGTGTAACATATGGTTTATTGAAAGTATCGCTTAGCAGTTTATATCATCTAATATTACACTTATTTATCTCATATACCGAATGGATAAGTGTTTGCAAAGTATCGAGCAATTTTGTTACATGAATTATTTAAAAATTTAACTTAGTACTGTTAATCCTTTTTCATTAGTTAATATATTTTATTAAAAAACTATTTAACATTGATATTTATTAATTTACAAGATACTCTGCAATATCTTTAACAAAATTAATTACATCGCATTAATTGCATATAGGCTTTTGCCGATTGGCTTCATATAAAAATTTGAAAACAATTAGTAGAATTTACACCACTGACCATATACTCTGACTGTGTATGGTGAACGCTTAATATTTTATTAATATACTTATATATTTATCTACATTATACTTTAGTAAGTAGATTTACGAATGAATGCGTTTAAAATGTAAGAAAAATTAGAAACCAAATTGGGTATGTTAAAGAATTTGTAACAAATTTTTATGCAGCTTAAATTAAAATTATTGATGAATAACCGACTTTGTAAAGCGTTTTATAGAATATATGCAGCTTTTTGAATTTATATTCGTTATTTGTATGTCTTTAAAACTGTAAAATAACAGTATATTTATGTAAATATTTTAAAACAGTTTATAGTAAACTGTTTCCAGTTTAAGATTGCGGATATGATTTTAAATTACATTTAGTATATAATTAATTATATAATACATTATATAATGATATATAGACTTATCGTTGTAGTTTATTTGAGAGGCTTTTTATGAACATATATATTTACAAATTTGATATATTTATTTATATTATCTATTCATTCATAATATGTGTGATGAAAGAATGAACGTTTTAGTCGGTATTATAATTTTTCAGGGTTGAGGTGTTGACGAAATTTCTGTGAATTATTAAATTGTAAATTCTATTTTGGGTGAAAAGTTTACTTTGTCCAAGTATACATTTAGAAATACCAATTGAAGCCTTCAATTGAAATTTAGTTGTAATTTCAAACTAAAATTTGTAGCGTAAATATAAAGAATATGCGCTTCACTTATATTATTATTGCATCGGCTTCTGATAGAGCTTTTAAGTTTTTTTGAAGTTATTCAGATGGATTTTTTTAATTCAAATATTTAATCTTCAAGGGATAATAGCTTAATTTTTTTTATATTATCACGTATAACTCTATTAACATGGAAATATTCGTCTACGCTTTGTTTCTGTCTTCTGTGAAAAAGCTTTGGCTGAGTTTCGTTGAAGAAGCGTGTTACTACTATATTTATTATATTCAATATATATTTGAAACACATAATGGAGCTTGGGATGTTATGTAATTAAAACTTTGTTAATTTACATCTAGTTTTTAACTCCTTGTAATTTATTTCGAGTGAATGGGTTGTTCTCGTTTTGTGTGTGCATGAGTGATGTCGGTTTGCTAGTGGGAATGAGAGTTGCGCGACTAGGAGCGATGCAGCCCGTAGTCACGTGCATTTGTTCGGAAAACAGATTCAGTCAGTATTCCAGAGGGCGCGGCTACCGGGACTGGAGGACACGGGGCGATCCGACGCTGATCAACTCGCTGTGGCGCAGCCGGCAGCCGCTCGGTATACGGAAGCAACTGGGTAATTATAAAAATATCAAGTGTAACTCATTGAGTGTTACCTTACGTGCTGTTACTTGAGCTTAGTCAAGAGAAAAGCCGTGCTTAGTCAAAATAATCGCCTTTTTCATAATTGTTCGCAATATTTAAAATCACGTTCCTTATATTTATTTTTGGTGAATCATACTGATATAATAAGTCATTTCATTATCTATAGAATAATAAATAAAACTTGTGTTTCTTATTCGACTTTTTAAGTACAAAAGTTAATTACACAACATGGAGAAATTTTTCTTCTTATCCTGTGATATTACCTTGAAAATAAATGTTAAATATTATAAGATATTATTATATTTAGTTTCTATAAATGTTTCAGCTAGTAAACGCATCTTGAAATATATTTGAGATCAGAGCAATAGCTCATAAACTCTGTATTAAATATCTCAAAAATTCGCAATGTTTTTAATTCCTTAGTTGTTTACAAAAGCATTGAAGATAACCGGGCCACAGAACATATTCATATAACTAATATGACACATGCTATAGCCTTTATAGTATGGAATGCAGAACTAATATTTAAATGTGAATATTAATTTTAAACTGCAATCCTTATAATTTTGGACAGATTTATACAAATTAGAGATTACCATTATGATATTGTCCAATCTTTTTCTTATTTTTTATTACATTTATTACAAAATGAATACTTTGAAATGACATATATCAAATGTTAAAGTCTCATCTCTGACAAAGCATTTGCACGTTTTAAACAATGTGAAAAGTATATCAATTAGTAGTTTTATTTGTTTTGAAATATTATACAATATGCCTTGAAACGGACGATTTCCCGACGAATAATTTCTCCACTGACTAATTGTTCAAAATAATGTTCCCGGCAAGTAAGTTAATATATTATTATATATATATTATTCAATATGCCTTGAGACGGACGATTTTCCAACGAATAATTTCTCCACTGACTAATTGTTCAAAATCATTTTGCCGGCAAGTAAAATTAAGGTTACTTATTTTTATTTTCTTCGTCCTTTGATGTCTTTCAATTATTTTTCCGCTTAGCACATTCATTTGATTTCAGTACAACGATTGAAAATTAGATAACATTACTAATGTGGGAAACTTACTGATCATCGATAGATTAATATGTCGGTAAATAATTTCGTTTTTACCATTGGAAAATTTTATTTTCATTTTTAGGTCATCGTATACTATATTATATTTTGATATCATTATTAATCAGGTATCAAACCTTTTATTAATTTATTTATTAAAAGCAAAATCCATGGCCAATTCCAGGCAACGCCGAAGTTTACATCGTGCTGGCGCTACTAATCGGCTTCGTGACCGTCGTAGTCGGCTGCTGGCTCTCCGACAACTGTTGGTCGCCGGAGCCCGAGGATCTGGTGGCGCTGGCCTGACCTGCCGCCACCGGCCGCTGCACGCACGTGTAGCGCGCGCCAGGCAGCGGCTCGCTATCGCCCATGCTGCCGCCCGCGCCGCCGCCACCCGCCGCCTGCGCGGGCGGATGCCTCTTCTGCGAGCGCCTACTCGAGCCGGCTGCCTTCTAGGATCCGCCGCACGTGCCGCCAGTGCACGTGCTACACGAAACGCAACCCCAAACTTGCGAGATGCAACGGGAAACCGAAATTCAGGACAGGGAAACGCCTCCTCCGGGAGATCCGCAGGATCCTTCTATCTGGGAGGCGTCACCGCTCGACGACCGCGAAGACCTTTGTTTCGATCTGCTCGATCTTTCCTCGCCGCGCCCCGACGCCGAAGACCGGCGTGAAGGGCCGGATCTATCGCGATACTGAGTGGGTGACACTGTACCTGCTGCTCGTGAATCCTCGAGAACAGTGATTATCAAAATAAAAAACGCTAATGTTCGGTGGTTTAAGAGTCGTTTAATGACTTTTATGATATCAAGTACTATCTATACAACTCATCAAATATCACGATCAACGCTACAAGCAATTAATGCTGTCATTGAGTGGTTTAAAACCCGTGTAATGAATGCGATTTTGTCAACCACTATCCAATCTTAAAAAAAAGTGATCAATGCGATAAAGTTTACAGTTCTGTGGTTTAAAAGTCACGTAGTGAGTGCCATGGTGTAAAATATTTTAAATAATAGAAAATAATCATGGTAATGAATCAAAATTGAAAATACCCATGGTAATGATACTAACATTCATAAACATGGAATGAGCTATTATTAAATTAAAATCTGATAGCACACTTAAAAAAGATTCATTGATAATAAAACAATTTTAAATTAATTCAATATTTTAAGTATAATTTGACAGACGAATGCACGACGTTTTAACGTATTGATATGTGTATATATATATTTATTATATATATGTAAACATACAAACTATACTATTATGTAAGATTTTGTATTACGTATCTACAGTACCATATTTTTTCGCACAAGGGCCTTTTTCAATGAAACCATAAAGACTTACACGCTAAATGCTTAGGTTAAGGTTATGAACGAATCTGTAAGACAAATAATAATTCGTGTTTATTATAAGCCTACCAACATCTCATCTCTTGTTTGTTTATCGCCTTTCGTATGTGCAAAAACTCGAAGCTGAGTGTCTTTAATAACTTCTATGTTACACCGAAGCAGTATTCGTCACGACATCGCTTCGAACGTACGTTTAGATACAATTTTGATATCACGAACCAATACTAAAACCAGGGATCAATCTAACCTTCAACTTTTTGTCAATGGTTATAAAATTCTTGTGATATTGCGTATATTTTGATACGCGAAATGAAACACAGTTTTGAAAGTGCTCTGCTGAACAAGTCGTTGTAGGTAAAGGTGAATAATACATTAAAAATGATCAAGCGTTACTCGAGATTACGTATGTAAGTATGATTTATGTCATTTAGATAAGCGAGCGACATTTTCGATGTAGATAGCTGGATCGTAGATTAAGATCCTTGCATAAAGTTTCAATTGAAATTGCCAATCTTAAGTTCAGAATAGAAAAATAATAAAAAAATTTTGATCTAGAGTAAAGAAAAAAGTAATGGGTGTACCTTAAGTCTGTTCTCCAATGACGAGATTCGAAAGAATGCCTGAGATCATTTAACTGTATTATCACTAACGGAGCAATTAATGATGAAATGACTGAACTTGTGTAATGTATCCAAAATATTGAATTCATATTAAAATATTTAGTAATTTTATAGAATTTTTTTTAAAATCTAGATATACGCGATCATCATAGATATTTATTATTGTACTATGTACCCTTTACCGTGCCTATCTTGTTGTAATGTTAAATTATCTTAGTGTTTCATCTTCTGTGTCTGAATATTTGTATACATTTACTCATAATCGTACTTGTGTAGCGTTTAATTTTGTATGTTTTTCATACTTTAAATACATTCACTGCAAAAGAGGAATGCTGGTGGCTAAATATTCCACACAGACTTCGTATCTTTAAGAATGTTGATACTCACGAAACCCTGCTTGTAACGGTAGAATAATTTCTTGAAAGAGAAAAGTTGAATAAGAAATTCATACTGAAAGCTGACTTTGATTGTCTATAAACGGATACATTGGTTTTATGAATAAGGTTTATATGAATTCAGCATATACATTGTGATAAATTATAACAATAATATATCGATCCAAGGCGCTTTTGTCGTGTTTTAAATGAACGTGTTATATAGATGCTGATACGCTCTTGTTTTTCCTGCTCAATTAAATTTTCAATTCCCAATGTTGAATAATTAATTTATAAACTTAAAGACTCTGCTTATTTGTTAATTTATAATAACATAAGTATATTAGAACGATTAGCAAAGGCAATATAAATAGCACTTAAAATATCACACTAAACATCATGTCATTTGTTTTTTCTTTGGGTAAGATTAATTATCTTTTTTTAAATGTTCCAAATCCATTATGACATGGCTATACGGCTATGTATATAATATGAGAAATATTATTTGTCATATGTACTCTTTAGTTCCTTTCATAAATGATATCATTCGTCATAGCACGGAAAAAAGTCGACTTGGGAAATATTTGACGAAACTTTACATTTTAACAAGTCAATAATTAATGAATTGATTAAATACGTTTCTTGTAGAGTACTCTGTACTTCTAAAAACGAAGAAAAATATATTTGTTTAAATCATTCATTTTTAATTTTACACGATTTTATATATTCGCTGATTCTCCCATTTGCCTTTGGACATATTCAACCACGCTGGTATCGAAATGTAGATTTAGATTTAGAAAAAGCCGGCTACATCTTATTTATAAAGATATAATTAAAAAAGGAATTCAAAAAATTATGACACTCTTGCCTCATGTAATTTCCTACAAAACATTTTCAAAATACTATATTTATAAATAATGACAATAATATTTATAAATGATGTCTTAATCCCCGGTATTTAATCTATAATTGAAATATTACGCCTATATAACAATAACAATGGAAATAAATTGCTATCGGATTTCAATTGAAACAATATTCAATATATAAAATACAAACGCCTTTATATATGAATTATCTAAGCCCTTTAAAATCTGAATGAGAACATAAAAGTAAATAAATTTGTTATGTACATTATTTATATTTTATTAGAAAAAAATTATCCATTCAAAACGAAAATATTGAAAACGATGTTTATTTTCTTTTTTTTCGAAATATAAGTTAAATTAATTTCAAGGAGAAGTAATTTAAAGATGAGCTTAAATTACTTTTTGAAGGACACTTAGAAAAGTAAAATGTGTCATTGAAATGTACATTTTTGATTAGAAGATTTACAGTAGCTACTTAAAGAGTTAACAAGTCAAAATAATTTGGCGACATCAAAGTTTTATAACCGAGAATTCCTAAAATGATCTCTCAGATCTTAACAATTCTTTCATATATATATATATATATATATATATATGTGTGTGTGTGTGTGTGTATATATTCATATGTAATAAAATTATAAGAAAACTAAATCGATACATTGAAGATTTTTAGTAAAACTATACTATTAACAATATTTTTAAGTAAAACTATGCTACCTACTAAACACAAGCTACTAAGCCTAAAATAACAGTTTTTCGAATATCCTTTTATATAATATAATTATCTCAGCAACCGATAAATGATTTGGATGCAGTTTTCAGTGATACATTTAGATTAGATTCAGCTAACGGTTAGGCTTAGCTTAATTTTTATCCGTTTTATAAGTCAACTTTTAGTTTACATTTGTTTGATACGTTAGTATCAGAATCGGTCAAAAGGATTTGGTCGTCAACGCCATCTATTCGCGTTTTCAGTAAAATTTGTTCTCATAGAGCTCTGAAATAAAAGAGAAAAGAAAAAAGAAAAGTTCTTAATAAATTTTCTTACTCTTCCCTAAACATTCATATTAATTCAGAATTGCGAGGAAAATGGAAAGAAGAAAAACTACTCCTAACAATGTAAATGGGATCATTAGTGCCATCCACTTTGACTTTTTTTCCACTTCAGTCACATTTCCCTAAAAAAATTTCTCTCACCCGGCGACGCAGTTCCCATTTGTAGACGAATGGGCCTGAAGAATTATGTAAAGTGGCGGGCTACTTATTTTCCTATTTGTAAGCCCGACCTTTGCTGGCTTCGAACTAACCGGCAGAGTGGCGCCAAGTTCCTTTTCCGCCGCCTGCTGTATTTAATGTTTAGGAATTTCATTCGATCGCAAGAAAAATAACTGCATACAGTAAATTTGTAACCACCTAATGTTTTATGCGGTTAGCAAGGCTATTTTGATCAGTGTAAATGATTTTCGGCGACATGCTGAGAATCTGAGGGCAATAACACTTTTTAATTTTAAGAACATTGACGTCATTAGAAATAATAATGAAAATAAAAACATTTGTTTGAAATAATGTTAAAACATAATATTAATTGGGTTTCAGTTGAGAGGTATTTATAAATTTTGTGGGAAATTATTATTTTTTCTTGAATCTCTTGCTCAATAAATGTTTAAATTTTCATATAAGTTTTATTTGTGCTTTCAAAAAAATATTTGGTCCAGATCAACATTACCAGCGTTATATAAATATTAAAATATCCACCATGTTGGAGAAAAATTTAAAAAAATAGAAAAAAAATAAAATTGAAATAATAGCTCTGCGAAATATTTTCGAGGATAATATACTCATTGAACACTTTTCGTGTAAACATAAATATTTTTGAATTCATATTCATTGAATTCACTTTTTCTTTTGTTAAAACCTTCATAGATTTAAGGGCATTCTATTTTAATTTTTACTAAAATGCACATTGAACTTATGCATTTTATGTTTTATCGATTTTTTTATTAACAAAATTAAATTAAAAAATTTACATATTGTAATTAGTAACAACGTTTATTCCATTCCGAATATTTAAAAATTTAAATTTACCTCAATCCCTTTCTTTTGAATAATTAAAATATCCTATTTTTTTCCAGGCCGTGCTTATTCTAGTTATTACTATAACCGCAAATATAATGCTCGTAATATTTATTTATTACCCCAGTAAAAAATATTAAGACTTATTCTTATTTGAATGCTATTTTAACCATTTAATTTCAACTTAAACTATATTTAGTTAACAAAAGCGGGGAAGTTCACCAATAAAGCATACGAGCGCTCGTTATCGTTAAGTATTATATTTTAGCATAATTGTTTGATTACATTTGCGTGGATGAAAATGCTGTCGATAAATAAATATTGCATAAAATATAGACTTAAATATCAGTGTGCTTATATATAGATAAATTCAAACCATTTTCCGTATCGGCTAAATAAATTATTATCGGGGATCGATACAAACTTCTTTTTTATACTAAATTTACATTCTTATTTCAAATATTTTCTTTTTTATTTACAGTTAAATAAACGTCAGCCCGATGTATTTTCTGCATAATTTATATCTTCTGGGTGATTAAGCTAACTTAAAATCTCTTTTTACAATCATTTTATAAATGTCATATTTTGGGTAACTTGTAAAATTTTCTAGATAATAAATTAGTGCCTCGTCACTTCTTTCTCTGTCTAACGACGTTTGCAACGTATCACAATTTCTTGTAATTACGATTTATTCTGTTTAAAGAAAAGCCGTAGCAGCAACAAAACTTACAATTTTAATGTATTTGATGTTAATATCTTTGCTAAACTATAAAATCATTTTCTTTTCATAATATTACTGAACTGTGAGACATTTTCATATGTGATGTAGCTCTATTTTGTTCGAGTATCACTATTGTCTCTATAATCAAGAATTACAAATTGTTTTTTCCATAGCAGTATCAAATAATTAACCAATTAATTTAACGTGGCATGCAAACATTGTATAGAGAATCCTCAATAATTTAATCTCTTTTAACAGAAATATGTTGGTATACCCACTAAAGGTACACGCTT
Organism: Druceiella hillmani; assembly: GCA_039881145.1. Classification (NCBI taxonomy): domain Eukaryota; kingdom Metazoa; phylum Arthropoda; class Insecta; order Lepidoptera; family Hepialidae; genus Druceiella; species Druceiella hillmani. The sequence continues at coordinate 1,390,767 of JAYKKI010000115.1, forward strand.
TCAAGAAATTAATATTCCAAACAGTACCAAACAACTTAATTTGACTTTAAACTTGGTATTGTAGGTTAAAACCGCTAAATTTGGAATTAATGAAGAGGTTAAATAGTTACATTTTTTAACTTGATTGATCAAAAATTTTTATTAAGTATAACTTTATGCGTTAAGTAGAATGAATAGAACTGTTACTAGGGACCCTACACATTCAAGCATATAAATACATCGAAGTGTATGTAGTATTACTGTCAAACTATTGGAAAAAACAATATTAATGTTCTCCCTGCAAATATATTGCCTCGTTTATCCTTCACAGATGTACAGCTAGGGCGTGTATCTCAAAAACTATTAAATTTAGAATTTTTATTAAGTTTTTCAGTTAACTTCTCTTTTCTTCATAATTTTAACTGCAGTGGTTTTGAAGGAGGGCGAAAGAACGCATAACTTTTTACAGACATTTTAAACAATATTGCTTGAATTTTCTTAAATTATGCTTCTATATAATTAGTTTCTGAATCCTTATAACTTATTTTTTTAATTAAAATTTTACAGAGGATATGACTTCAAAAAAAAATCGAGTATTTCATTTACCCCTCCAAAACTCCAATTAGAATTATTGAGATAAATGCAGGTTAATACGTTTTATCCGTAAGTAACATTTTAACATTGTCCATCAAATGCTTTAAAACTGTAAAATCTGTAAAATTCCTTTATGAAAGTTTTTCTATATTGAGTGTTGAGATTTATGCTAATTAAAATGTTTTAGGTCTAAACCAAATTTTAAGTGATTTCATGAGGGATCCGTTTTTTTTCTTTTGCGATCGAAACCTTTGAAATAAACCTCCATTTAATTTCAAAATGAAGATACAAACGATCAGTAATGTATTTTACAAATTCATTGAATTTAAACATTAAGTCAAATAACAAACTCCTTTATTTTCCATTTATTCAGAAAGAATTCAATTATATATTTGCTGTTCGTGAAAAAGATAACTCCAATATACACCTTTTAAAGTACATACGGAAGGACATGGTAGAAAATATAATGAACAAAAATTGGAAGAAAACAAACTTGTTTTTAAATATCATTGTTATCCTTACAAATATATTTGTTTTCTTTTCAACAAAAAAGCTTGTAACAACATTTAGCCTTACAACATGTTTTATAATGAATACCAAACTTCATAAAACCAATGCCCGTTCATGTTAGCTTTCATTCTGCTTTATATGTATAATTATATAGGTTGGTGTCTATAATAGCTTGCTTTTAGGTGACTTTTCGTAAAATACATTCGTAAATTAGAATAAGCGACTGTTTGTGACCTCGTTATATTTAAATGAAAAGTTACGCAAACACTCATAATTCATACTCATCATAATAGAATATTAAATATAAGAAATAATATTAGATTTAATTGCACATCATTTAATATTCGTAATGTAATTTTAATATTTGTAACGTGCAGATATGATAAGATGTAGGTAGATTTTTAAGATGAAAACGATTATTATAACGGAATTTTAGAATAGGACAACGGTACAGATGAAAATGATGTTATCAATGAATCCTTCGTTGGGGATATTCAAAAGGAAAAGTTTATTAATTATTTAACAAAGTATAGAAAGCGTCATTATTTGCACAATATGTTCATTATTAGGATGCCAAGTTGAAAATAATTAACAAAGTATCAAGTAATGAATTTAAAAGGTAAAAGTTCGAAATTATCTATTTAGGATTAGACTGTAACAAAAATAAAACAACCTTTTTATGTGTGAATATTTATAAGTTATGCAGCATCTTTAATAAAAAAAAATTTAAAAAACAACGTCTATTCCATATATTACAATCGACACAACAATTTGATTGCCCATTTAAATGATTGAAACAAAGTTATCGAAATATTATTTTTCATTTAATGCCAAAAATTTTACACCATTAATTTTAATAAATTTCCAGTTAAGAGTATTAATAAAAGGGAAGCTCGTCTTACCTCATTTTGAATTGAATATTCATATTTTTTAAATTTTATTATTCTAACAATTTCACTTTTAAATAATTGAATTTATTTCTAAATTATGGAAGAGAAAATATTCATCCACTCGTATATATTTAAAGAAGCCATATTGACCATAAATGTATAGTTTATAAATTATCAACCAATTAAAAATAAAAAATGATTAGTGTTTATGTTACAAAATTCGCCGTAAGTTCATGGTTGGAAAAATAATAATTAAATTAAGTTAATTTTCTTTTACTTCCGGTAATTTGTCACAATATATCCAAACAACAATCTAGTCAATCGATATACCTATTGTTCAAAGTACTTATTAAATTTCTTTTATACTGAAATATAACCTAATTGACTGACTGGTAAAAATATTTCTCATCTGTTTATTTTATTCCAGGAAAATTTTCTTATCACGACAATCACAACGTTACAAAGATAAAAATCATTTATTATTAATTCATTCCCTACTCATTTCTTAAAACCTTTTAGGCAGGGTTATTAAATTTTAATTAGGCAGTTTTAAAATATATAGTTAAAGTAATCAATCCTGCGTGTTTGCAATTGTTTATTTTTCATATTGTTAAATAGCAAATATTTACATAATTTTTATATTTCAAGACGCGCTAATGGTACTGAAACATTTTCTAATCTAAATAAAATCATATGAAACCCACTAACTATTGTAAAATACAGAAAAAAATTACAGCTATTCCTTACAAATACAGGAGAATGTACGCTAAAGGGAATTGAATTCCTTATGTTTAAGTGTAAATATAATAAGTAACGAAAAATTATAGATATAAATAAAATTTCTAGTCTGTTTTTGTTGGTTGTTTAGAATCTGTTTTTGTAAGAGTAAGTTATAACTGTTATTAATTTAATGTTTGAACCGAATGTAATGAATGACCGCCCAAAAATTATGCTTCACTTAATAGAAAAATTGTTTAATTATTATTAATTTGAGCTATTTTTTAAAAAAACCTTTTTCCATTTTAATCTCTTACAGCTTGATATCAAGATTTCATTAAATATATTTAAAATAATAATGTAGTATTACGAAAAAACAACATTTTAACAAGCGTTTTTATATTTGTATTTAAACAAGATTTTTCTCAATTGTTTTTTTTTGTCCTCAGTAATTTAAAACTTAAGCATTTAAGTGTACGAGAAATTATAATTAACTTCAACTATTTTACCTTATTTTATTCATTTAGATATAAATTTGAATTTGGTCTTAAATAATACAAATATTAAGCGCTGCTCAATTTAGAGAAAAGAAAAAAAATAAAAAAAAGAACATAAAAAATGACAGTTCAGGGTAATTGACTGAAATATGTCTTGTTTGATAACCAATGCCAATTAGTAGAGGTTATATTCAGAAAGGGTTAATTTTACGAAATTTATTCTAATTTTGTAAAAATTAATGTTTAATTTCAAAAGGTATGTAATTGTGAAATTCATATAACCACCTCTCAAGAAGTAAAAACTATATGAAGAAACATATATGGTTAAGCTAGCAACAATTGATATGACGTATTAATTTAAATAATTTTATTGGTCAATAAGATCTTTGGGGTTGATAGGGGTTGAAAATAATGATGGGTCAGAGAGTATAGCATGATGGCAATTTTTTTTATACCTATAATTTAACTTTATTTTTTATTTCAACCTTTTCAATTATTTTCCGCAGTATAGTAAAAATAGTAAATTGTATTTTTTTATTCTTTTCATCAGTCGAATAAAATAAGCGGTCTGGCGGAAACCATCATCAAAATTTATTTGTGCAATATAAGAATCATAGGAGTTATAAGAATACCTGTGCCAAAGTAAATAAATAAAGGTTTAATAACAAGAAAATTTACCAAAAAGACAATTCATTTGTTTAGTACGTACATGAACAACGTGTTCTTTAATAATCTTACATAATTTCACGCAGTATGAAAAATTTTGTTTGAAAAATTAAAAACGCATATACGGAAAATACATTTAAATTTAGTATCAATTTACTGTAATAACTAAATTCCGAGGTACATGAAAAATGAGGAAAAATCTCTTACCGAAATCTTCACAAAAACAATTTTACCCATTGGACAGTCAAATAGCATAATCGTATCAACAACAGTAAGGCGATTTTCTTCTGCAGGCTTCTGTTCCTTTCTCGTTTTTAACCAAATCACCAAAACTATTTTATTTGATTTGAATCGGGTTTTTTCGCGGTAATTATCTATTTAATGAGTAAACTCCCTATTAATAAGTACTCATTATGTCCCGACGTTTCAGACTGGTTGCACAGCCTGTGGTCACGGGAAGACACATCACCAAAACTACTTTTCGGATTTAACCCATAATAAAATGTACCATATATGTAATAAAACAAAAAGCTTGAAATTTTTTCCTGTTCCAATCCAAAACTTTTTTCCCCAGTTTTCATAAAACAAAAGTTTATATTTTAAGATCCAGTAACTCCAAAATAATAGGGTTTTCCGAATCTGGAAATATAACTTGCGCACTTGCGTTAAGTAGTATGAAGCAAGTAAATCCAAAAACATCGAAATCCCTTTATAATCTTGATCAATCTTCATTCGTGCCTATCAGCTCCCCTTCCGTCAAAAAAACCCTTCTTCCCTAATTTGCATTGCACCAAACTTAATGCCAAAGCCATATTTTACAAAGCAAAAAGTAATCTAAAAATTAGAAGCAAGTGCCAATAGACGCTTTTCGCATTTTTAAACATTTTACACGAATATTTTAAGATTTGTGACTAAATTTTAACCCTGATTACTGGTTAGTTTTTAAAACGTCACTTGTTAGTTGTTGTTATATTTTTTGCGAACAAACTACGATTTAATTAATATTAGAAATATAAAGAAAAAAAATTATTTTAAACTATCACAAACACAACAATGTTCATTAAATAAGCTAAAAATATATTTAGGAATATTGTTTACAGGAATAATCATTGTTTCATATTTCTATGGCTATTAAACCTAATATATATTTAATCTTTATTACAAGAAAATTACGGAAAATCGCCACTCCATTTTGTCTAGCACTACGTTTGTAATTCACTTCTTCAGGATAATCGCGGGTGGGAAACTATACATGACAATGAGGCATTTAAACTACAGAAGCATTAATTGCGTGATTTAAAAAATTGACCGAGTGTTTAATGATATGTTTATAATAATTAAAAATAATACGTATATATTTCAATTTAATTTGCTTACTTTATTGCCGTCTTCCAGATTTTTTTTTAATTTTTAATCAAACACCAGAAGAATGATTTCAATAAAATATCTGAAAATATGACGTTAGTTTAAAACAAAATTGCTGGTGACTATTATTTTTGCATAGAATGGATATTTTATGCATCCTTAACGAACGATTCACCAAAATAATAATTTTTTTATGCACTAATCAATAGAAGCTCAAGCGACGCTTGAATTAGATCACTCATAATACCATCAAAATAAATATCTTGACGAAAACAAGAAAGCACACTACGCTCTTTATGGATCAAGAAAGTTTGCATTGTTTAGAAAAGTGAAAAGAATCATGAAACGTTTTGTTAATTAATGGAAAAGAATTGTCCTATAGCGAAAAGAATTTGGATCAGTTAATGAAAGGTTACGGAGATATATAAGAACTATTAAATCATCTATGAAGTAACTGTTAAATCGTCTTTGCGTGAACGAAATATATTATAGAATGTGCGATTGATTGAGAATTATTTTTGTATGCAAGTTTTCGGACAAAGAGGCGAAAGATATGTGACGAATAAAAGACCTAGAATTACTATAAGATTAAATAGAGGGGTTAATAAAGAATGTAGGGAACAATAAGCGAATGTAAGAAAATTCTCATTTAGTTATGAGTAATGGAGGGCCGATCATATCTACAAAGAGCAATTATTTGTGTGTAAAAATAATTAGAGCAAAATTATTGTGATTGAGTTGATCTTGAAGCGTAAATGAGAATTTAGAGGAAGCTTGTCAATCTTTAAGAAGCAACGTATTAAAAATTGTTAAATGAAGGGGAACATCACATTATTAACAAATATTTTGAGGTAATTTAATTTCTTGAAATTTGTTTTTCGAAAAATATATCGCCTTACGCGTGTAGGAATTACATGTAAAATATGTCAAAGCATCATGAAGCCAAATTTATAGACAAGACAATAGAAGATCAAGCGAGTAAAATTATATATCGATAACTAAAATGAATGAAGGCCATAAGAACCATTTGAGATGGTGTGAGTAACTACTTCGTATTTCACCATGACGGGATATGATAACATCATGACTTAGGGATAAATAAAATAAATTTAGGTATTTGTAAATATTTACATAGAGGAAAATTTGAACTGGCAACACTTTAATAAAAATATTTTTTTTTTAGTTTTGATTTAACATGTTCAGTACTACTTATGGACAATACTTTTTTTGGTCGTGAGTAAAATGTAATGTAAATATAGAAGTTGTGGAAAGTGTAATTTCGTTATACAACTTGTTAAGTAACAGATATTCTTTTATTTTTTTTTATACACACAGTCAAAACTATGTATCTGATAAAGTAGGTTTTATATCAGTCAAGCATAAAATTTAATAAAAAGAAGTACATACGGCAGAAATCAATACGTATAAATAATTGAAAATGGTATTTTATGTCGACTAAAATGAATGTTTTATAGACTGAAATTTGTTCCCATGTAATAGCACGAATATGTTGAATCTTAAATAGTCTTTGGTATTTCTTGTATTTGAAATAGTACTCAAATATGGTACATAATTATCGCTATATAATAATTGAATCTAATTATTTCTTTGACAAAAGTAAGCATTCCTGAAATAACCAGTAGGGTTTTTCAGGATGCAATTAAAATAAATATTAGAAACTCTTGTAGTTGTGGGAATTACAAGAATTTCTAATAAAAGACGTTTTCCTTTTTTTTTACGGATCGTACATCATGTATATATCCTCTGATCCGCCATTGTATTATATTTGTATGGATGTGTTGGTGGAAATTCCTACGGAAGAGATCGAATTTCAAAATCTCTATTTGTTTGCATTTTGTCATTCATGCTTAAATATTCGTGTAAAAATTATATAGAAAGACAATGACAAGCACGTTTTGTAAAAAATTATTTGAAATACTTTTTAAGACAGAAAGAACCAAACCAAGTTAAATGGTTCTTAATTCTAATTTTCTTTTGGTTTTTTCCTGAATTTTCCCTATGATTGTCATAAAAATTTACTAAGAAGGCATTGAAAATATATATTAATTTGCATTTTTCAGTATTGATGTATGGTAAAAGTACGTAAGTCGTGAGGTATTCATATTTGTTATGTTATTACAACAGTGGTTAGCATTATTACTGTATTGAAATTGGTTTCTTTAAGTATTTTTTCTTATCGTAAAGAAATAAAATTATTGAAAAATTTAACGTGCTTTTCTTTATTCTAACTAAATTATTTATGGTAATTAAACCTTCATAAAATACAAATATACTAATAAAACCTTTAGTACAAGGCAGTTAATGTGCATTTTCAATTTTGTTTCCCAAGAATAAAATCCTTTTCAGATGAAGATGATAATTTTAATTAAAATGATTAGTTTAGACGAGGCTATTGAATCCATACTTCTTATTAACTGATTACAATAGACTTCTTGCATTTTCTAACAAGAACTTATATTTTTTTCCAATATTTACATATTTCATCGCATTTTTATATCTTTTAAATGGAATTCTTTGTAAAAATAATCATGCGTATGTTTTCATATTTTTAAAATATAAATAAAACCATAAAGACAATAAGTATGCACGTTAAATATTTTGCGCAATAAATGTGTTCAAGAGTTTAAAGGTAAGCTGACATAGCTTTTATAATTTTCATCTATTTATCTATCTGCGTTCTCAAAGGGAGGTGAAACCTATTGAATGGATTTTTAAGTGATTTTCATGAAATTATGAGTTGAGGCCCCGTAAATATATTATAGTTTCGATCATTTCGGCATAACGTTAAGGAGCTGAAACATATATATATATATATATATATATATATATATATATATATATATATATATATATATATATATATATATATATATACCATTGGTTGCATTGTGAAGTAATCACATAAAAATATAAGATATATTGAATTTCAAAATAATATAAATTGAAATTGCGACTTAAGCGTTTAAAGTTTAGCCCACAATTTAGGATTTTAACTAAATTTAAAATAACTTTTTAATTGGAATAATTTTTTTTATTATGATGTCGAATACTATGTGCCGAAAAATAAATTTAACATTCTGTTATTAATTAAAATAACTACAGAACATTCAATAAGTGTTATAAGATAAACAATGATGTGACACTTCAGCTATTTAAATCGTGCTAGCAAAATATGTAACGAATCGACTACGAGTTTATTAGAACCTACGTCATACAATAATTTAATATTGAAATATATACATATATATATATATATATATATATATATATATATATATATATATATATATATATATACACGTATATATACATATAAAGGTATTTCATGACTACACTGGTCTTACATATTAGGACATTCAATTTGCAAACTTATTTAAATAATTCTGTCTCTTACAGATTTGCTAAATAAATAGATATGGTTTAAAGTAGTTAGTGCACATAAAAATTTCGTTAAGTTAAAACTATCTGAGCAAACATATTTGTATATTTCGCCCCATTGGTTAATATTTTAAAGGATTCATTGGTATATTTTGTTATAATATCACCAGGGATATTTTCTTTAATACATTTTCATTGAAAAGAGGACGACGGGTAATTTTTGAATTAAAATAGCAAATAAAAAAAATAAAAACAATGTTTCTTTTTATCATATAGCTAATTTCAGTTCAACACAAATAAAATATATTCTTAAAAGTGTCGATAAATCTAATTTCTTTCGGAAATCAAAGTATCAATTTTTCCTTTTATTTTCATTTTAAAGTGGAATTATTAATCTGGAATCACCATTATGTTACTTCGATTGAAATGAACATGTAATATTTTATTAGAGCATACGCGTAAGCGACATCTGTATTAAGAGTAACAAATATATTTTTAAAGTCGACAATTTTGTTATATTGCGACGCTACAATGGGAAATGTTACGCAAAGCTAAACGTAGATGGCGCCATCGAATTGAGACGTTAGCAAAACTATTAAAAAGCGATAGACTTAATAGCTTGCAAAATTTGATACTTTTATGTGGTATGCAAATATGGAGAGAAATTATAAATATTTGACAATTTTAAATAATCAGAATGAAATTAATACTCCGTACAAAGCAGAGGCATTGTTTTGTTGCATAACGTTATTTAAACTTTCTGACAAAATTTTCAACTGCTCCAAATGTAATAGCATCCAGCTACACTTCATTAATATTTATTTATTATTAATCAATATTTAATCTTCGAGAAACCAGTGAAACTCAATACCTCTCAAGTCAGACGGATGTAAATTACAAAACGACATATCATGTTTATCTATAATATTAACGTTATAGTACAGGTAGTATAGGTACCCTAGAGGGAGAAATTGGCAGTAAGGTTCCCTATTGTCGATGGGTAGCATTGATTTAAACCAAGAGTAAATATATTACCATGTCTTTTTACCGCCTGCCAAACAAATGATTTACCTTCAGTTCTGCTAGATGGCGACACGTGAATTACAATGAAATTTAAATACTAAAATTACATATATACATTCCAAAAATTGATTTAATTTTCATTAAAGTGTACCGACCTCTAAAAGGAATAAAAAATAATTACACATTTTCAGTTAATACATTAATTATATTATTTTGGCGAAGGATAAAATCAAAATCAATTGTAAAAATGGCAATTACAAACCAGTTCAACCCTTAATGTATAGATATATTTAAAAAAGAATTTTCTAAGGTTAATGTTTTTTTAACTAATAAAAATTTCAAACAAAATTCAGTATAATTTTGCAACAATGAATAGTCATTGTACGATGGATACTTTATGAATTTGGCTGTTAAGTCAAATTTAGCGTTTTGAAAAAAAAAATATCAAGTATTTTTCAGAAACTATGAGAACATTGTACTTTCGAATATATGCAAATAGCGTTCCATGTTATTTAATGTAATTTATAGATTGACTATTGACTAGTCTAAATGAAAACGTGAAAATCCATGTTCGTCAGTGCTTGATATATAAATTTAAATCTGGCCATTTCGAAGCCGAAATCAAACTTCTCCAGGGAATAGTCCTGGATACTTTTAGAAACTGCTGTAAAACTATGGTACCAGCAATTCCAGAATGGCAATTAATCTTTAAAGACGCAACCCAGTTCTGGCCATTTGATCTTGATATCGAGAAATTAAAATCATTAATTTAAGAACGTCACAGATTTTCAACGTCAACATTGTCCACTTGAGCGCTCTCACAGCGTAGCAGAGAAACATTTACACAAGTTTAACAAAGTCTACAAATATAATATTTGGATAGCCCGTGACTTGAGTCCGAATCAATACAACTGTCGGTCAGATATCAAAACTTGTATCTTTTCTGCGTACTTTCAAGAGAAAAAAAATATAATCTTAGTTTGTTATACTGATAGTCATAAGTGACATATGCACCATTATTATTGACTATCCATCTCCAACTAATTGGCAAGGATGAATAGGTTCACCTAATCTATGAGGATGAGAAGTGGTGGTGCATATGAATCATACCCGTAAGCCTCGGTTAGATTAGTGCTAAAAAAAATTAAGTACATTAAAGACCATATTGTGTTTTTGATAAGATTTTCACGGAATTTCATATCGGATAATAAATATGTGTAATGCAACTATTACCGTAATATAATACTGGAGTCAACTTTGACATTTAAAAATTTGAAAAATCCTTCGAAAAATCCACAAAAACGACAAAATTGTCTTAATTCTAGCAATGTACGCGCAGGCATTATTAAACTGTAATAATGCCTACGCGTAAATTGATAGAATTACTTGAATATTAAAATGATTGGAGCTGGGCTAGGAAATTATTTTTTGTCTTCCTCAGTCAACAAATCTAGCGTGGTTCAACATTTTTCTATTTTAGTCTTAGTAATATTTTGCCTGAAAAAACTTTGCTGATGACAACTTCCATGATCCGATGTTTCATTGGCGAATTTTTTAATCCAAAATGAGCCAGTTTTTATTCTGACGCTATCCATTCCTTGCCAAATAGATGCTGATGGATAATCAATAATAATGGTGCATTGTCACTTATGACTATCAGCACAATAAACTAAGATTATATTTACATTTTTTTTCTCTTGAAACGCTCATTATTATAGCCGCTATGGTATCTAGAGTTGATTTCAGACTAGTAAGGTCTTTTATAGAGCGGCGCATCACGGCGTCCCGGGTTCTATTCTATTTTTTAATTAATATAAAAAAGTCTATAAACATTTATTAAATAATGATTAAGGTATGAGTCAACTCAATGGTAATAAAAACTAAAGTTTGTATGATTACATTAGGTATATGTCAAATTACAAAACAGTAAGACCTATTCGTTTGTTAAATAAAATTTTTACCCAACTTAATATTATTAAAAACCTACAATTGTCTCATTATATCAGGTACATATTAAGTTACAGAACAAACAGAAATAGTTACACAGAATAATTATAGATGGCGATGGTGAATCGAAATATGGTGGCAGTATTTCCATGTTTTTTTTTTCAAAAAATTTAAAATATTATTCATAATTATTTATCATCTTTTCCGTACATATGATATTTACGCAAATTGTTCGGGCGCCGCTCAGGAGAATACCCACAAACAGCTGCAAAGACGTCACCACTGCGCGTAAACACCTCATTCCGGACAAGTGTTTGATGTGTTAAAAAGAGTTTTGTGTAATATTTTTTTTTGCACTCAATTACAAAAAGGGAGTGTTTTACGTTTTATATCAATGATAATTTATTCCTTTATATCCCACAAATCGCATCTTTCTTTATCTGATATCTATTCCCAGACATTGTATATATATATATATATATATATATATAAGAATAAAAAGGTCTTCTCAAAAGATTTAAGAGTACCTGTACTCACTTCGATTCGTTTCAAAATAGTTTCAATCGATTTTTTACACGCGATAATAACTTATTTTTTGTTCACAATTAAATGAAACTACGTGATGTAGTATTATTTCTACTATCTTTAATTTCTTTACTACGACCTAGGTCTCGTTGTATTACAATATCTTCAGGTGGGATATTAGCAAAGATCCCACCTGAAGATGTTGTAATACAACGAAACCTAGGTCGTGGTATAGAAATTAAAGATAGTAGAAATAATACTACATCACGTAGTTTTATTTAATTGTGAATAATGAATTTCTATAAAATTAACGCCAAATATATTCAATATTTTTTGTTATTAAATTATTAGTACTTTTTGTTGTTGTCTATGTATTTATATAAAGGCTTCTAAATATTCATAATATGTAGAAGCTTTTGCATAAATACGTTCATAAGCATATCGTCTATATTTTAAGACTATTAACTAAAGATATATTTGAAGACTAATAACAGTGGTCATATGTTAACACCATTTTACGTAAAACAAAGTTTTGCCTTATCTTTACCCTCAAAACAAAGCCGATATCGAATTTCGATCGAACTTTCGCCAAAGTTATTATGGGACGACGAAAGTTTATCGGCAAAGTTTCAAAGAAGGATCGTGTTCTGTATTATAATCTAAATGTAAAACAGGATTAAACTTCTTCGAACAGTTTGCTCCAAAAATACTCATTCATCATAAAATTTACTTATAAGATAAGTTTGGAGGACACCGATATTTATAAATAAATGGCCGCAAACGTTATGCTAAATACGATCGACTTATGAAATAATGCTTTAATATTAAACTGTAAATCGTGTTCATGAGAATGCAAAAGAAACCTTAGGTATGAAAATATGTGCTAACAAATGAATACTTGTACAAGTATTTATTTGTGTACGAATATTAACATACACGGGTATGAACTATATTTGATTATCAACTTCCGTTTTGAAGAAAAATTAATTAAAATGTTTTGGCATTAGTTCAAATCAATGTGGAACTTATCGAATCTCTTCATGTAACAGTACCATTGAGATAGAAATTAAATGATCTCACTTGTTTACATTCTTGCCCACTTCTATTTGTTTGTCATCTATCCGTCGGATTATTCAGCTATATTAAATAAAATCTTTATAAATTGTCCACCTGAACGTGTTGTCATACAACGAAACATAGGTCGCGGTAAAGATTTTAAATGAAATAAAAATAATACTATGTCACATAGTTTAATTTAGTTTAGAAAAATTTTATTACGATGAATTTCTACAAAATTAATGCTAAATATATTCAATAATTTTAAAAATTTAGGCAAAAAAATTTAAATCACAAATATTTTTAACGAATACGTTATTTTAACTCGATGAAGTAATACTCTTTTATTAGTAATGGTAACATCATTCTTTTATATTATCGTTTAATAATTGCATTGAAATATTTTTTGGTATATTTGATCTCTATTATTATTGTGAATAGGGAGTATTAACGACTGTAAACTATTTGAAACTTGATTTGAACACTATGTTCATAAATGGAGTCCGAATAACAATATTTAAGATAAGAAAAAACAAAATAATATATCGTTTTGGAACATACGTTTTGGACGTATGACTTCTTTCGATAAACGATGCATCACTGCAAGTAAGGATATGTCACTTTACCCGTACTCTAAGAGTCCCATCTAGGTCAGATCTGGTCATATGTTCCACGACCGTAATAAAAATATGGCCCAAAATCAAATAAGATTTTGAAGAGAAGTTTGTTATCAGGTATTTTAAATATTTCATCGATATTGAATGAAAAGCAATTATTTACAGCTCTTGTTAGGAGTAAACTTCAAGTGGGTTGTCATCTCGCCAACATAAGAGGATACTTTCATATTCTTTTATTCAAGGAAATTCAAAGAAAAAGCTCATATACTCTTTATAACAAGACAGTTTGTGGGTAAAATGAAATTGATTTAATGTTTATTTTTTCTAAAGCGTGCCCGGCTACAATTATTTGTATAAAAAACAAAATTTGTTCTTATCCATACACTGCATAGAATTGTTTATTAATTATACGGATAACCATTAGATATTGAGATTGGTTTTTACTTTATGATCGAATATCGGAATAGAAGGCTATGTGGTTTATGTAGGTCTACATTTTATAAGGCAGTTTTATATTTGGGCAGAATCACGGTTGTTGAATAACAAGCTTACGCAGATTAAAAGAAAATTTAAAATTTAGCATTGGGACGGTTAGAAAAAAAAAATTGTTTAATAATATGAATGACATAAAATGATTCTAAGAACACACAAGGATTAATGACTGTTTCATTGGTATAAACATTTCCCTTGAGTTTTATACAGACGGCGTCATGAAACTTAATGTTCAAACTCAAACATGAGGTTATTAGATATTGCTAATGACAACAAACGAAGTTCAGTTACTATTTCTTTAATGGTTTTTAGATCTACAATATTTTAAATATCAAAGTGACACCATTAATCCAAACATTTTAATTCAAGGTTAGACTATTTAACTTACGGTGCTACGTTGGAACCTTTGATGAATCTTCTGAAACAATTCAGATCAAACATATCTAAGGTCTACTCGATATAAAGAAAAGTGTTTTATTATCATTCTTATTAAAATAAAAAAACTATAGACACATCAGCACATGAGACACGTACATGTTCAATTTTTAACAGCGTTCTGTTTGGTGTTGGTGGTTAAAATTTAAAGTGACGTTCTTGAGTACAAACCAGGTTTTTGATGATATCATTGATAGGAAAAAAAGTTAATAATTTTTTTTTAACTAGGTCGAATAAATCTAGAGAGTGACACGTATAGAAACGGTTATCAACGATTGTTTAAAAACATTTGTAAGACTACAAATGCTATAAAACAATTTATGAACTAATTCCTTTCAAAGGGGTCTGCGATTTTTTAAAATAGAACAAAAACATTTAAACCACTTTTTGAAAGCAGATTTATTTTTATTTACTTTAATTACGAAGGAAACATTGTTTAAATCTCAAAAGAAACATCAAATTTGAAATGTTTTTATTAACTTACGTCATTTTATGTGAAAAAAAACTCAAAGTCAAAGAATATGTACAAATTGATATTTACGTTGGTTTGTGTACACATGTACGTATTTGTGTACGGGAGGGGAAGTTTATTGTGCAATATTTGTACAGTTCCGCAGTAAAAAATTACCCTTGTTAATTCACGTTGTTCATCCATATGCTTTCTCAATTTGGTATACGTTACAACCTCATAATTTCTAATGGTTTTATTTCAATGAAATTGCAGTTATATCTATAATATTTTCTGAATTATTTTTCCTAAATAGTTCTGATAAACTTCAAAGGGACATATTAGGTGTCCCCTCCCCCATAATATTTAACCATACGTTTGAAAAATTCTAGATAGCATAATTCCGTTATAACTTCCGAATTAAATTATTTCGGTTAAATGCGTCAACCGTTCAAATAGATAGAAAACGACTTTGGAAGCTTACTTCGGGCTTTTAATTTACATCTCCTTTTTTAACGTTTAGTAACCTTGGCACTACATTCTGCTGGAATTAAAATTTAGATTTATAATATATCGAAAAGTTAAAACGCATTCGAAAAGCATAAAGATTTTCATACCCCTAATTCTTTATATTACTAACATACATTATTATAATATTTTGTTATCATGTATTATGATAACAATATATTATAATAACTATGTATGTTTTAAATTTGAAAAATAAACTATTTCCATTCCATTTTAATCCTAAAAGACAGAGGGCTAACTTGCTCTATTTGGTTTAAAACTTTTAGCACAATTTAAAGTTTTTTACGATATGCGGAACTAAACCAAGCTTTCTCCCGCTTGACTAAAAGCTTTGGAGCGTAGCGCCTTTGTTACTCTTTGCAGAATTATAAGTTAGAATATACTACATACGAAGAATATTTATATTATTCTTGATTACTAAATGTGTTTCTGAATGTCGCACAGATCTCCAAAGAAATTATTAAATATTCAATATGGAATTGATAAAATTTTGTTTTGCATATCGTTTATGTGCGTACAGCTAGATTATGTATTAAAATGAATTATGGGTAATTATTTTGCGTCGCATTAAAATTTGGCTTATCTTAAATAGTTTCTAATTTCTTTCAATTTATATATTGTAATGTAATCAGGAGCTTTTATAATTCATATTTTTTCAATTTTTTATGTTCGCTATTTATGTTGAGTATGATCCATTAAAGTCTCAAATTCGAAATATATTTAAAAAAAATGTTAATAAATTGTTTAAATTTTTGATGCTATAATTAATTCTGTTAACTGAATATAATTGCCTAACTCAGTAATAATGTTAAGTGATGTTTCCTTAAAGCAAAAAAATGAAGCAATTTTAGAAAGATCCTTAAAGACGTACGTTATAAAGTTAATAATTTAGTTCTCTTACTTTTAAATCTAAAATACACGTAAACATTTTTTGAAAAGTTGAGATACTTGTTTTTCTTCATCATTTCAAAATTTTTTCAGCAATATCTAACAAATTTAACATATCAATCACCTTGAATAATATTTTTCCCAATCATCATTCTTGAACAAAATTATTTCAAATGTTTGTTCGTTCTGTACTTTATATTAGCATTATACTAATATTCTTTCTTGATATTAAGATAAATTTATGAATTGGAAATTTATGGAAAATATATTATGGAGAATATAAATATGGCGGAAAATCCTTAAATCTTTTTTCTAAATTTACGACGGTGATTCAATGTTAATTAATAGGTAATAATAGATTCCTGTCTGCATTTGAAAGACACCACCATAAAATATTGTAAATCTGACGTACACAACACGAACTCTGAAATGAATTTCAAAGTTTAATACAGGTATATAATACGCAGTATAGTAAGTAACGTGTATTTAAATACTTGAGTGATAAAAGCGGGCGAATATAAACGTTTTGAAAATATTCTAATTTATTTTACCAATTTTCTTATTTTGTACTGGTCTCCGTTATCAAAGAGGGAAATGGAAAGCGTTAGATTTATTGAAAGATGGCTGGTTTCACATAAAAATAAAATTTAATTTATTGATAAATATTTTCACATTTACAGATACATATATATAATTAACGTTTACAGATACATATTTATAAACGCCTGTAGATTGGCGTGCAATAGAATAAATACAAAAGATTAAGAATTTGTTTTATCTACATATATTTACTTTAATTACACTAAGAAACATTTACGATAGGAATATCTGCCAGAGGATGTAAACACTTTTGTAAATATTGTTGTATTCATTCAAAATGAAACGTGGTGGACATAAGTAATTTACAAATATTTTCACCGAAAAAACTATTCATATAATGATACCAATTATTCCGGATATCCTGAAACAATCCGTGCAGAAATATAGAAAAAAAGTGCTATCAGATCATCCTGAGGATTCTGTATTTTTATATCATTATTGTAAGATTTAGAAAGTAGTCATTTTACAAATATAAGAACAAAAATCAAAGAATTTCCCTTATTATAAAATTATTCCACATATCAAAATAAAATAATGATTTTTCTTCTTTTGGTGTGAAGATATTCCTTCGTACCAAATTTTAAGACTCTAAGTCAAAGAACCTCGTTATCAATCTATGGGTTATTTGAAAGGGCGTGTATTGTTATGGCATTAAATTTATATCAAACTTGTATTTTTCACAATAGACCTTAATATGTGGTATTCATTTCATATTGATACCTCTGGCCATTCTTGACACATACACAAACACACACACACATACACACACACAAACACACACACAAATATATATATATATATATATATATATATATTAAAATAGAAACAGAGAGAAAAGTTGATAAATTCTTTAAATTTTATTTTCGTATTTAAGCTCTTCGCATGTAATTGAATAAATGTGATTATGTTGTATTCTCCGTAAATAGATATTTGTGCGGAAATATGAATTTCGATGGCTGTTAGGGAAGAAAAATTTAGAAAAAAATTTAATAATCTTAAATTTATTTTAATAAAATAATCTCAGATTAATATATTAAGCTAATCTTCCTTTTCGTTCAGATTTAAATTACATGAAACCGTCGGAAAACTTACAAGATATATACAGGAAATTGTTAAGTATTACCTTGGAATAATCGTTAAGTGATTATCCTTTAAATTAAATTTTGTTCGAGTGTCTGAAAACGCATGAAAATTTTGGAGCTCCTTTATTATTACTAAAATATTTATATTTTATACATTCATGTGTTTTATTATCGAACTGGATTAAATTTTGATAGATCCATATTATACTCAAATGTCAAATTGGTCTCAAAATTCTGTTTTTATCAAAATGCGTATAGAATTTGGCAAACCTGTTCATTGCAAAATATAATTTCTGTTAAATATATACCATGTATCCTTGTTACCCCAACTCTAATCTACCAACAGTTAGAAATTTTTAAAACGATTAGAATTATGCAGTGGTAAATATGTATCTATGCCTGCATAATTATATGCAGGTTTATTATGTAGAGTATATTTTCAAAAGTGTGATCCGACCAATTTTTATGAATATTAAAAAGAAAAAAATTAAATATATTAATAAACTCATTTTTTGTTAGTTATTTTTCTCAGAATTATATGATGAAGGCTCATTGAAAAAAGATGTGTTTAGGACAATTTACATCTGCGAGTGTTCCTTGAGTTACAAATTATATGTGTTTCTGATATAGCTCGAGTGTCCTGTGATCTAATATACATTCAACGATAAAAACATAAAAGTCCCAATACTGAAATTATTGATTAAATAAAGTAATAAGCTATATTTACTGATGTTTTAAGAAAGAACAAATATTTACCAAGGGTCTAATATCCGATCTTGTCACGGATGCAACAGACACCACATCTTATCAAACGTTCTTCAGTGGTTGCATGTAACCCGGCAGATAAAGTTGAGAAAGATTGACGACAACGCAGTTCTAAAATCATTTTCCTAATTTTATAAATTTTTCATTTAATATTCAACTTGCTTGTTTATCTTACCATATTTCTCATATCGACTTCTCCTTTAACTTGCTTTTAACGTAAACATATACAGTGGCAGGAACGGAAAATAGTTTTTCCAGTTTTCAATTTTACACTTAGCATTTAGTATTTCAAAACGTGAGTCGATTATGGTAATTGGTTTAAATTGTACATACACACCATCTTATTATTATATATACTCTCGTTTATATTGCAACTGGCTGAAATTTTGAAGAGTTGAACTATCTAGTCAAATAACTTTTAATTGGATATATTAATTTCATATACGCGTGAGACGAAATAATGGGTCGATTTAATAACCATAAATAATAATAATATTCCGAAAATGTCAAAAATGTGACTGATTAATTATGGTTTTCTTCTCAGTTTAAAAAGTTCTTCTTCAAAAAAGTTCAGTTCTTCTCAGTATAAAAAATCAAAATATTTCCAAAATAATATTTCTCTTGAAATTTCGTCATACAAATAAGCAAGCGTTTATCTTTCTATTTAATATTCCCGACAGTTCACTATATTGTCGTCGTACTCAAAATTTATATAAAGGTCTTAAACACTGTATTATACGTGGAAATTCTCTTATGGAATTTAATAAAGAGACACGACTTTTATTTTATTACTCGGGAAGCGAAACGCGCTGAAATTATCTTCCCCTAGAGATAAGTACACTGCATTCTGGGGTACGAGGTGCATTCCAGATACATTTCTTGAGATAGCCATATAAAGACGAAATATATTTTATGGTTATGGTAGAGCACTTAACGCTTTAATATCTGATGGAGACGTACATCCATCGATTGTGAATTATTGATATTTATCTTATATCGAAAATCCTTTTTCTTATTGTATTTTAAAAAATGTATATCTGATTAATTCAATAAATGTCTTAAAACATTATGTAACAATATAATACAGTCTTTTTGTGGTATAATTTCTATTCATAGTTACAGGTAGACCAAATAAATACTTTGTCGTCGGTAAAAAATAAAAGTATCCAAATACATTTGTTCTTATACGCTGTTTTCAAATTGCAGTATATTACAATAATATTAATTTGTTTTCATTTTTATACAAATGAGTGTATTAAAATGAAAAGAAATGATCCATACGTTAGTAACCTATGGAAAGTTATAAGTTTTTTAGAATTACTGAGTCAGTTTTTATCATGTTAAAAAAGTCTTCTTTACTTTCAGATGAAGGAAAACCGATTTGTAAACTTTACAGAAAGTTATTAGAAGTTTGTTTTGAACAAATTATTTTTGGTCTTTTTCCAGAATTATTTTTAAAATGAGGAACAACCTCACTTATAAATTCAAATTTTTAACTAATTTTTATAAAATTACGATTATAAAGTTTTTCTTTCTTTCTTTTTAAAAATATAATAGAATGACAATCTGTAAGGTGGTCTCATATCAAATATAAATTAGGATTTATATATAAACTAGACTGACTAGCTACAAAAATTAAGGAAAAAATATTTCATTTTGTAATTCTTCTAAAACTACTGAATATTAGGGTTGCTTGATACATACACTATTCTTTAAATAAAGTATTTGAAACAAATGCAATAATTTATCTGCGTTCCACAAATTGTATTGTCATAAACAGTCAATGTGATTAAAAACAAAATTACTAAATTTGTGGGAATTTAACTCATTCAGATATATATTTGTAATATAAGTCCTAGATTACATTAATTACAAATATTTATGAAGAATTTTTAACAAAATAATTTTTCACAAAAAACGGTAACGTAGTAATTGACGTACATAGTATTAAATGGAAAAGAGTAGTATTTATTAACTTACTCTATTACAAAATTTGCAAATTAAAATAAAAATTCCCTAAATGAAAAGCACAATAACCGTATATAAAAAAAAATATATAAAAAAACGAAACAAACACCTTGAAAAGAATCATTTAGTATTTTCAATTCTTGACATGGCATGGTTCAGAAAAAGGAGGATAGGACTAAGGGATTATGCGAGGTAGGATTTGCAATTACAAAGGTGAGTAATTGAATATGGTTTAGCAAGTACTAAGGTGAGTAATTGACTATGGTTCGATGGAATAAGATACCATGTGAGAGGTAGTAGAGGTAGGTCCAAATAACGAAATGAATTTTATTCTTCACGATACTTGTCATACTTAAAAATGTGCTAATAAAAATAGAGACAGGGCACAGTTATAGAAAAATAGAGATATACAAAAATGAGTGAGACTCTACGCTCCACGCGCCCGCTCGCATTATATCAGGTGCCGCCCGTTCGTTTCCGCCGCTGTATACCGAATAGAGTGGACGATCATGTGATCTATTTAATCCCGCCACTCGCGCGCCAAATAGCAACCTGTAATTTAATCAGCCGCTTAAAGGTAGCCGTCGTGTAATGCGTTCTGATGGACAACGTGTTGCTTAGGGCGACCGCTTAGAGGTAGCCATCGCTTAGTGCGTGTCGACTTCGTTCTTCAAAGAAATTAATTTGTAACCTTTTGAGAAAAGCTTTCTTTTTTCGGACATCACCATTCGGGTAAGTCTCTGTAGCTACTTGTGTGAAAAGTTTATTATTATTTGATTGTCACTGTTTTATAAGCTTATACAGCTATAGCATTCTCCTTTAAGCAAAGCTTACTGGTAGCTGAATTGTTCGCTGAATATATAGGTGTATTTCAGGCGATGGATGGAAATGGTTGCTTTTCTGTCTGGTATTAATGAATACTTTGCGATCAAGTATTATCACTCTGTAGGTGCTTGCCATTCGGTAGTTGTAAGGGCTACTGGAACGCGTTGTTGCTTACAAATACACGTTTATAAGTCAAGAAACCCTGGTAAGCAAAGATAGGTTGATGTCCTGAAAGTGATTGCGGCGTGAATGGCTTGAGTTTTTGATTGCATTTCGTAGTTGTTGGATATAGTTTTAAGTCGATTCGTCTATGGGTGGCTGTAGGCATGACTTCATCCGGAAATCATTTAATCTTGTAATTTTTAAAGTTATAACCGTAAATTAATACGGCCGTGCTGACTCCGTTGTCCGCGTATAAGGTAGTTCTTAAACCTTGGAATATCGTGTTTAATTCATACCTCCTTGATTTTTGACGGCTAAAACGTGTCGTAATGTGAACGAACCAGTGTTAGATGATTTTATTTCACTACAGATGATACGGTATGGTTCAAGTCTTTTTAATACGCAAGTAATTAATGAGGTCGGCGAAAAGTTGGCTCTCGAACAGACATATTTATTCTTCTTGTTATAGCCGCACGACATTCACATCTTGATATCGAGTTTTGCGTAAAGAATTGCCGATACCGATTTAGTGGTAATATTACATAGTAAGATGTCCGCGGAGGTTCCGCCTCTGCTCATCTAGTAATTTGATTGAAAATCGTGACAAGAAATTGATTTCCATTCAGTGTAGTGACAATATCGATATGAATATCTTAGAATTGATCGTTTGCGAGAAATTCATACTTTCTACATTCATACAGGCTACACATTCCTTGGTTGAATTTACTAGGTGTGTTTTCATAGACGACTTAACGATTTTCTGCGCGTTGTACCAACTTAGACATTACTTACGTCGTCATGTAAGGATTTCAAAGCAGTAGATTGATACTCCTCGGATATGCACGGGTAAATGTGCTGGGCTGACACATCATAATACAGGTTGCCCTCTGTTTTGGATAGAGTAGTTTATTTGAGCGATAAGTTCATATTCGCACCAGCAATCATAACTTATGACTATGCTATTTTTGTAAATCTCATCAATCATTTCTACCCGGTTCAAATTACTAGCGGCGATGTTGCCTTGTCCGATGATATGGCGAAGGGTAGTAGTGCATTCGGACATGCAGAGAAGCTATATCCTTTTTCTGGTGATTCATTAGCCGATGATATTTTGGTGATGATAAAGACCATTTTCTACTAGGTAAAAATAATACTTCCTAAAGTGTTTAATTGCCCTGTATATTGCCAACTCGTACCTGATCGTACGTACCATAGGTCTTTTGAGTGCGCGAAAACTTTTTAAAGAAGTAGCCGAGTGGTTGTCATTTCTCATCGACGAAGTGTTGTAGTAGTGCTCCGAATGATAGACTTGGATGTCGGTGAATAAAGCGATAGTGGCTTTGTCCGGCAGCGTTTTTATGCTGACTTACGAGCTTCAAATTCTTGAGCCGCTTCCATATCCAAAATATAGTTGTTTTGTCTCGTTTCTTTGTGTTGTTTATTCAACGATAAGACGAGTGACGTTAGGGCTGAGCTATTAAATATGCGTCTTGTATCTGTTTAAGTACTGTCAGCGAGCGTGAAAAGTAGTAGTGCAAAGTCGTTCAATACCGTACCCTTCGATATGATGACGCCTACGATGATCACTCTGCAGATATGGGGTGGTAGTCGATTCAGTCACAATAAGCGTACTGCCTTAAAGAAAATTAGATATTTGAGAGGTCTCTTTTCCTGCGCAAAACATGGCCAGACTACCGTTGTTCAGGACTGCGTCAGGTATTAATTTGTGGATCTACCTATCCTCGTTTTCTTTGCATACCGAGATGAGTCGGTCCTTAATAAATGCGTACATTGTGTTTTTTAAGCTAGTTGTGCCAACTGTAATTGGTACAGCTTGTTACTGCTTTCTTGGAATAACTATATGCTTGGGGCCAGTCAAATTCAGGTGATTTGTAAAGTTATTTGAAGTGCTATGGTGTAAACACATTTCGAGCAGAGATTTGTCTCACCGTATTCGTCTCAACGTGTAGTCACCACTAACGGGAGTACTAAGGCGAGTACTTAAAAAAAGAAAAGTTAGGTAGAATGAAATACAAAATTAGAGATGTGGAAGTCTAGATAACTGTTCCTTTTTATTCTGAATGACATGACTTTCTATATGCAAACTGTGGAATTAAAAATAGAGATTGAAATATAAGACAAACGAGACAGAGCGTAGCGCTGGAGATAGATTGCCGGTGAGTGAGACAGAGCATGGCATAAGCATCCTTCGCGCCTGCTTTCGGAGTATATAATTATATCTGCACCGAGCGCATTCGGTTTCTGTATGCCACCAAAATTCGAGGAGAATAGATGATCTTGAGTGCTCCGTATCAGAAGACGCCGGGTGTTTATTCTCGCAGCACGCGCCGCTTGTCGATTGCAGTCAAGAAAATATTTGTCATGAAATGTGGTAGCGTATTTAAGACGGAGCCAATTTCCAAAGAGAGTAGCTCAAGACAATTAGCAGAAAACTAAATCTCCATCTGTGACACATTTCAATGCTACGGCTATTTTAAACAATAGAAAGGCAGTGTACAACCATTTTTAATAGTGCAATTCAACAGTGACGTGTTCACTATTAAGTTTCCAAAGAATTGACTCATTGACAGGTGCTGTACGCCCGTCTATTTATATTTCATATCATAATCGATTATATAAAGTAGAAACAATGAAGCGCTTTGCTACCAGAGTAATTTTTCGTCAATTTTTGATGAATGAATTTATTAATTAGATCGTCTTGATTATTATAAAGAAAAGCAATATTTTTTAACATAAATGAACTTATTAAATTTTAACCGAAAATTTATAATACCAAAACCAATTTGCTTCATATTTTGTATACCACATCTACAAGAATAGTATAATGAAATTACCATGTAATTTCAAATAGCCGTATTGTAAAGCCAACTAAATAAATTCAAGGTAACGACAATGATAAGCAACAAAAATCTGTACTATCTCAAAGGTGGGTTTGCATTTGATTTGGTATGGAACATGTTGTCGTCATAGAATGCATTTATTTGCAACAATTCATTCGTGCGGTCTGAACGCAAAAAAATTTAGTTTTTTATATCTATGTTTGAGAAACTAACTACTTACTAACATTTTCAGTAAATAATGTATTTACATATTCGGCAATAATATTCTCTATTTTATAATAAATAATACTGTTTACCAAAACAGCAATTAATGTCGAGTTCATAATCACATAGTGCATTTTTAATTAAGTAAAAAGCCCCCACACGAACAGACCGGAATTAAATATCCAGAAACATGTCCTTCCCACAAAAGTACTTATGAGATAACAAGATTTTCGCACGATGCGCGAGTGTTTTATTTAAACACATGGATTAGTAAGTGGATAGTGTTTCTCATTTAAATAATGTCAGTTGTTACTATAGGTATGTGCAAAACCGTCGAATTATATGTAGGTTAAAAAGTGAAGGATAATATATATACTGCGTATATAGGACTGCAGCGTGACTAAAGATACTGTTAATTAAATCCCAGTTCAATCAAATAATTCAATTTTGAAAATTAAAATGATTTTTTCTCAAACGGAGTTTAAAATAACAGTGATTATCAATTACAATTAAATGAAACTATGTGATGTAGTATTATTTCTACTTTCTTTAAGTTCTTTACTACGACCTAGGTTTCGTTATATTACAGCATTTTCAGGTGGGATATTAGCAAAGATCTTTGCTAACCCGAAAATCTGTACACCAAAGTTCGATTACGATGAGTATTACTTTATATTATGAGCTTTTGGAGTCATAAGATAAATTTAATTATTTAAAATCATTCATTCATGCGTAAGTACTGAATAACTTCGGCACATTTTGAAGAAAAAATTCGTTTTAAAAATAACTTCGTCACAAATGTTAAGCTTTCATTCCATTCATACCTCATAAGACACAAGACGAAATGCTCGGACGCCAAATTAATAACAGTACAGAGATGGTATCTTTCAGTACAGACATGGTACCTATTATTTTTAGTTGAAATCCGTAAAGCAATATTGGAGATCGGACCTAAAAAACTATTGTTTTTTATTTTTAAATGGCAGCTCATGTGCGTCCAAAAGATGACCGTCACGTTCATGTGGTTGATATAGTAACGTTGTATCACCGTTCCGATTCCATTAACGTTATATTAACGTTGTATCAGATTCCACAAGCAAAATTTTGAACTTAATTAATTTGGACAGATGTTATTTTCAATATTTTGTTTTTAATAATGGTTAAATTTGAACAATAAACTAATTTAATTATTGATAACAGTAATCATTTTTACGAACAATTCGACCCGAAGAGATTTAGAGACCAAGAGCGACTAAAATTATATTGCGAAATTTGACTCATCAATATTGGGATTTGACTATTACAAAATTAAAGCTTTTATTTTTACTAAACTACGAACTAATACTTTGAACTCTATTATTAGTGCGTTATAAAATTTAATTTTGGTAGAAATTTGTTTCGTAGGTTTTCCGCCAGACCAGTGGTGTGATAGAATGCAGCAGAACATGTTCATGGTACATATGTAATTTGTTTTCTTAAATCAAAAATTTAATATTAAATACAAAAAAGAGTGGTGTATATAAAACGGTAACTTTGCTACTTTTTACTTTCTCCTAGCATTATAAAAAATGTTGTATGCACACCTGCTTCCATTTTTGGCGGAAAGCTTATTAATACGCAGCCGTTTACTGTACAATTGTCAGGAGTATAATTTTTCATAAAAAGTATGTTTCAGCAACTAAGACAATATTTTATTGGATGGTAAATAAAACTTTTTAATTTATTTACATTGGTTTGTTTATATGATGACGATCATCGCATTTTAAGGTGTTTCTTAAGCCTAATAAATACACCATTTTAGAATAAATTTTTATTTTATGTTTAGATGTGTTTATTGCATTTTTTTAAAAATTGAAAAAAGTAGACAAATATAGGAATTTGAAAAAAGAAAACAGCAATAAAAACTAAATTGAAACATTAATTGTAAAGTAACAAATTTCTTACGGAATAAAACAAAGAACAAAGGACTGATTTTTCATTCCAACCGTCAGAATGTTAGCATATAAAAATAAAGAAAGCAAATGATAAAAATTTACACAACCTAAATCATTACATGACTTAAATTGTGGTTTTTTGTCGTTAAAAATTATAGTTATTAAAACTTAAAAAGTTCCGCGGGTTGCTCTGTAATCTGTACTCGGAAATCAGATTATATTTGTGAAATTAAATCTATAAAAATTTCATAAATTTTTATGTTACTTAATTCTTTTGAAAATATATCCAGAATACGTTTTTCTTAATAAGAGAAAGAAAAGTTAAATACACGGATCAAGGTGAATTTTAATTGAAATCGGTATGAAATAATCGTACCAAAAAAGTTGAACAGGGACATATTGAACAGGGAAAGGGATCAGTTAATATATATATATATATATATATATACATACATATATATATATATATATATATATATATATATATATGTACATATATATATATAAACAGACTTATTTTTGGTTCAATATTATTAAAATATAATCATCTTTACATATCACATATTGTGATATTACTACTATTGCCCAGTTATTCTTTTTGTACCAATATTCTCTAGATCTTTATTTCATGTCATGTTATGATTTAGGTTGTGTAATGATCCTTTGTCAGGTAATGTTCCAAACTCCGAAAATAATATTAAACACAAATCGTTCCACATATCAGTGGTTAAGTAACAAAGATTCATCGACATAACTCCGAAGTTTGCTACTCGCACTTGCATCCATTAGAATGAAACTCCATCCATTAGAATGAAACACAAATCGTTCCACATATCAGTGGTTAAGTAACAAAGATTCATCGACATAACTCCGAAGTTTGCTACTCGCACTTGCATCCATTAGAATGAAACTCCATCCATTAGAATGAAACACAAATCGTTCCACATATCAGTGGTTAAGTAACAAAGATTCATCGACATAACTCCGAAGTTTGCTACTCGCACTTGCATCCATTAGAATGAAACTCCATCCATTAGAATGAAACACAAATCGTTCCACATATCAGTGGTTAAGTAACAAAGATTCATCGACATAACTCCGAAGTTTGCTACTCGCACTTGCATCCATTAGAATGAAACTCCATCCATTAGAATGAAACACAAATCGTTCCACATATCAGTGGTTAAGTAACAAAGATTCATCGACATAACTCCGAAGTTTGCTACTCGCACTTGCATCCATTAGAACGAAACTCTAAATGGTATAAATTTATACAAATTTAAATATTTGTACGTTTCTTTCATAAAACTTTTATTAAAAATTAATTTTAACGTAACATTTCTACGCAACTAAATGAAACTACGTGATGTGGTATTATTTCTACTTCATTTTTAGAAATAATACTATATCCCATAGTTGCATTTAATTGTGAATAATGAATTTCTTCAAAATAAACAACAAATATATGCAATATTTGTCACATTTGTATTTATTTCTTTCACTTGTCAATACAGAGGGTGCGCTCGGTGATTTAGTTTTCCTTTGAGAAAATACAGCATGCTATTATTAGGCTGGCCCCGAACGAATTCGACCCCTTGAATCGAACTCGAACCTTTTTAAAATATCAAGTTTATTTATGATTTTGGTGATCAGAGAACTGAAGCATAGTATAAATAGGTATTAACAATATCGCTTCCCGATTCATAAATCTCGTACATATAAGAATGATCACCAAACTTGTTGTTATTGAATCCGATTTAAATATTATCTTCATTAAAAAAGATGAATATTGAGGTAACCTTACAGAAAATCAAACTATTTTAGGCGTGAGTTATACAGGAGAATTTCATTAGGTTTTCGACCTAATAAATATTTATACCTCGTAATGTAGAAATATTTGAGTCGGAAGAGAAGGAACTCTTTATCTCATTTTTTATTCATTAAACAATCTACTATTAAATTGATACATTAAATTTAGAGAAAAATTCTTAATATTTTATTCAAAATTTCTGCTATGTAACTGTGCGCCATCTAGTTTACTTCTAGAAGAAACATCTGAAACGGATTATCACATTTTATTAGATGACGTATTTATATTTTCTATTAGCAAGATTTTTATTATATTTTTTTTTTCTTTTTTTTTTTTTCTTTGCAATATATCTGGATCGATATTCAGCAATATTTCGGAACTTATATAAATATATTAACTTGTGCGATACTTGTCCATTGACAAGTCCGCTTCTCTCAATTAGACTATACTATTAGGTCTTGTGGGTTTTTCCGTTTCAGCCTCCGTGGTATTATTGGTGCATTCATCAAGTTCTTTGCAAGTACGTTAGGGTGGTGAGCTAATCTCGTATTGTATGTTCTCGTTTGATCTTGTATCACTTGCTTAACTGTCTTTATGTTAAGGTCGTGGTGCAATCTGTTATTTGTTATATACCATGGAGCATTTGCTATCATGCGTAGCATTTTAGACTGAAATCTTTGGAGGACCTCAATGTTTGAGTTTGCTGATGTACCACATAGCTGCAATCCATAACACCATATGGGCTTAATTATAACTTTATACAACAATAATTTGTTCTCCAATGATAGTTGAAATACTGTTGAAGAGAAATATAACACAAATAACTAACACACTCCGGTTATATAATAAAAAAACCGACTGGCACTGCTTCCGAGAGTCAATATCAGGATCTCTGAACATGAACCTACCATTTAAAACACCAGCTGATATAGAAGAAGCCGTTGAACATTTCAATTATTGTATCCAGCAATCTGCCTGGCTCGCTACACCTGGAACCACGAATAAAATACCCAACTCACTAAGGTACCCAGCCAATATCAGAGAAATGAAGAGTGATCCGAAGAGAGTTCAGGTATACATTTGCAAGTGAAATATGTGCTACCTATACCCTTTGTTATTAGGAAGTCTAAAAGGTCAGGCTTCTTGTTTACGTCAGTGGGCCAATAAGTTGGTTCACCAGGAGATATGCAAGATAGGCTTAAGTTTTCAACAGCTCTGAGTAGCTGCCGGCCCTTTGGTGTTATTATACGTGAGCCCCAGTACGAGTGTTTGGCGTTGTAGTCGCCTCCAGCCACAAATCGGAGTCCTAAGGTGGTGAAGAATTTCTCATAATCATCCTGTTTTATCTTATTTTTCGGAGGGCTGTATACCGCTGAGATTGTGAGTAGTCCAGCCCAGTCCTCAATCACTATGTTTGTGGCTTGTATTTCATTTGTGCAATAATTAGCAGTCTCGTGATGTTTTATATTGTTTTTTATTAGTATGCCGCTACCTCCACGAGCATTGCCAGCAGGGTGCATCGTATGGTAAAATGTATATGATCGTAAATTAAAATGACTCTTTACAGTCAAGTGTGTTTCTGATAACAGAAGTATGTCTACTTTGTATAATTCTAAAAAAGCTTTCACCTCAAGGGTTTGTTGTGACAGCCCATTGGCATTCCAGATTACAATTTTTAGTGAATCGAATTTGTCAATTTCGTCGTAAGTGTTATAAGTAGGTTGATCATAGTACTTAGCTGTTGCATCAATTGCTTTATCATAGTCATTAATTCCTGAATGTCGTTTCTGTCAGAGTTGATTTGTGTCATCTTTTCTTGTTCGTCAGGCTCGTTTGGTTTTCCAATCAGGATGTCACTATATTTTCTTTGAGTTTGATGTTTCAGAGGCCTTGTTGTCTGTTCAGTTGGTTGAGAAGGTGCGGGTAGTGTCAGCTGACGTTTGTGTACTATTTCGGGTTTGCCGGATAGTTTAAGTTTCTGCAGTTGTTTCTACACTTGACATCCCTTGTAGTTAGACGGATGATTTCCATCGCAAAGGACACATTTCACTTGGTCGGATCGAGTCTTCCGAGGACAATCAATTGAGAGATGATCTCCTGCACACTTAATACACTTTGGGTTTCGATGGTAATAAGTCTTAGTGTGTCCGTACTGTTGACATTTGGCACATTGGGGTATTTCTCGTTTAGGGCGGGGGGGTTCGAAAGCTATTTTACAGTTTAGGAGGCTCTTTACTTGGTATATATTTTTATTTGTGTCATTTGGTTTAAGTTCGACTATAAACATTGGCAATGGCTTTTTTGTTTTGCTTTGTTTAATATTCCAGATATTAGCACAGTCATGACCCATTTCTAAAAGCTCTTCTCTGATTTCATTTAAGTCTGTTGATGCATGTATATTTTTAAGGACCACTTTGAATTTTCTTTCATGTTTAAGCTTGTATGTATAAAAGTCTGTGTTTTTTATTTCGAGCTGTTTCACTATGTCTCTATAAGCCTCTGATGTTTTTGCTTGAATTTTGACTTGCTCATTATTAATCACCTTAAGTTCATAATTATCGGTACTATGTTCTCTCAGTAAGCTGAGAGAACATAGTACCGATAATTATGACAGTAAGCTGTGGTTGAATGTTTTCAACTTTATCAACAAAAATAGGGGGAGGTCTAATGGGCTTTTCTTTTTTTGTTGGACTTGATTCCTGCATATTGTCGTCCTCCAGACGAGAAAATCTGTTTGTTGTAGGTATTGGTTGGGGTTGAGCCAGCCAGTATGTATCTAATTTTGTTTGTTTGGCTGATCCTTTTGTACCATCGGGACTAGAGCGCAGTCTTTTCTTTCCTGTAACCTCTGTCCAATTCATGTGGTCACTGTCTTGAGAGTCATTTAAAGAAGTATTATCCTCTGGTTGTTGAGGAGTGATAATATCATCTTCAGGTTGTTGGAGTATGGAGATTGGAATTTCACCAATAGAGTTGGATCAAGGTTTACTTTCAAACATTCCCTTATGAAATATCTGTTGAGTAAATACTCTTGAAGGAGTGCCTTTGGTATTTGTTGTACCTGTATGTTGAGGTGTATTTTTATTGAGTAAATTATTCATGACGGTTCCCACGAGAAGGGCCGATATATATGGTCACTACTGAGGTGACGACCATTCTCAGCAGAAGGCTATTTACTACGACGAGGCGCCTGGTACGTCGAGTTTGGTCGCTAAAGGCTGACTAACCTGCCAGTCATACATCCCCTGGGCGCGTACCGCACTGTGGGATTAGGGGATTTTTTATAGAGGTTACCTTCCTCGTTGCCCAAGTGGCGAAGCTCAGGCTCCCGGTCCTGCGAGACATGACATGGCTTACGGTGCTGGGGCACCCCTTTCGGGCTGCACACTGGTTTTTTTGTCAGGGTTGTCTCCCTTAGCTGGATTTATCAGTTTTAAGGCGCCGACGACTCGCCTTCGCCCTTCTTACTTTGCTATCAAGGTCACGAGGTAGATGTGTTGTGCAAGACTCGCTGTTGACTATGACATTGCCCGGGGAATGGGACGACTCACAAATGTGAGTCCACTACCAGACTGCGGCGGCAATTTGGCAGTAGCGAGGACGTGTAAGATAGGACTTTATGATGCGCGTCTGATAGCCTAATCATGCACACTTAGGCGTACGCTATCGGCTCTAACTCCGCTTTTTCTAGGTACATAACGACTAGCATAATTATGCACCACCGAGGCCTAACACCATTTTCCCCCCCTTTTATTATATTAGCAAGATTTTTATTATAATCACAATATAGTATTTAATGCAGCATTTGTCAAAGAAACATTTATTAGCATGTAATGAAATTATATGGAGACACTTCTTATTACTGAATAAACGAAAAAATAACAATTACTTTTCTACCAGTCTTTCCAGACAATAATATAATTTACTTTTACACGCTTTATATTAGCAACATTTGTTTGTATGTATGTAACAGAATGTTTCTATTAAATTTTTACCCATTTCCAGACGTTTGAATTTCATAAACTTAATAAAAGACAACTGATATCAGGCACACCACACTTTTCTTCATATCAAAGTTAATTCTTTTGCCAATCAATTTATTTTTTTTCTTAATATTGTAACAAAGGTTTTTTAGTTATTTTAATCTTTTATTTGGTCTAGTTGTACGAAGTTTCAGTTAATTTTGTTATCCAAATCTCACAAGATATATGTTCTAAACTGAGGTCAAAATGAATGTATTTCTTAAATAATATAAAATGTCTAGTGGAGCTAATCATGTAGTAATAATTTAATCTGACAATTATAAAAAAGTTATTACAAACCAATCTAAGCAAGATTTCAAATTTTTAAATCCAATTTTAAAACGTTGAAACACTGGGCAAGAAAAAGATTTACATGTTTGCATTGTCCATCACTACGTCTTACAGCAAAAAGCTATTATATTGGACTATTTGTTGGCATACGAATATCATATAATTGCGAAATTAATTAACATTTATTAAACAAGTAGATACTAAGTGTTGGCTCCTTCTAAAATTAGTTAGTTTTTGGATCTTAAAAAAATAATCTCAAAGATACTTGATGAATCATATAGTTTAAAGTAAATCGCAAAATTTTAAACCGTTTGTTGTGTTTATTACACGATTTATCTATTTAAAGACAAATGGTTCCACAAATTTTACACTCGCACCCCATAAACTCTATTTGGCCGTGTATAAATTGCACCGGCTATTACATCTTGGCCGCTTGCCAAACTTTGTAAATATATATTCGTGATCGAGTTTATTCATTCTATTTTATCTATAAAGGATATAATTAATATAGGGATTTTCAAGTTTCAGTATTAATTTTCTGCCTTTATGAAAATGAAAATATATATACTTTGAATTGATATAGAACTAGGCGAGTGAGTGTTAGATGACAGCGCAAAATTTAAAAATGTATAGTTAAAACAAATCAAAATTTAAATTTTCTGCTCTGGACTATTTTTAAAGTAATCAATTAACAACATTCAGAATATTACCATTTCCCCTAGCTTTCTCGAGCAGCTTTTTCCAGACTAACTTTTTATTGGGTGTGGTCTTCAAGTTTTTATCCTAAGAATTTGTAAATCCTTTCCATTGCAACTTATATTGTTTTTTGCGGGTGTGAAACCTATTGTACCAAAAAGTATTTGTGGGTATCCCTTTTTTTATTCACTTTGGCTTAAATATTCTCCATACTTTACTATTAATGTTTTAATGTCTTTAATAAGATTACGTATAAATAGATTTGCATAGTTACGTATATAAGATACGATAAAATCTATGCCATTTTTATCTATTTATGTATGTCCTGTATGCCTTTCAGAATTTTTCTTTTGAAAAGAGTAAAGGTTTCCTCATTTTACATTTAATGACATATGCGTAAGGAGTATATAAGGACTATGTATAGAGCAAGCTGTTTAGTTTTTTGCTTTGCATTGAATTTAATGGAAGATGTAATAAAGAACGTAATTATTAATAATACATGTCTCAATTTTTCTTCAATGAATTTAATTGGATAATTTTTACTTTTCGTTGAAATAAGGAGCAAGTTATATAAAGTAAAGATTTTGTGTTTTAATTTATTCTGCATTTAATTGATGTGAAAATTATGTGAATAATTTGTTACAAAAATTGTTGTTTTATAAAGTTGAATATAATTTTTTTAAACGAATTTAAGGTGTTGAAAGGGTATTGAAAATACTTAAAACTTTCTCACGCTTTCTTGAGCACGGACTACGCATCCTATATTTCTCTAATTTAAGCAACTAAATTCAAGTCTAACACATATACGTTCAGTCGCAGTCATAACGACAGCGCGCACCGCAAAATTTGGACGAACGTTGCGAGAAATATTATAATTTTTCGCTGTTTATCATACCAAACCATAAGTATTCGTCATTATTTTTATTAATTGTGATTACCAGAAATATTCTCAAAAAAATTCTATAAAATATTTAATGATTTATGATGAAATAACGGAAGAGTGTTTAATGATTTGGTGAAATGACGGTAGATTGTTTAATGATTTAAAACTTCGTGAGAAAATGTTTGAACTGTCAAGTCGAAAAATATAATCATTTTTGACCTGGAAGTGCAAACATTTTAGAAGTGCAGGCGAAAAATATAAATGCGTTTACATTGTTCGTTAAAATTTTTATTACTACTGTCTTCAACGCAGTCTGTCTTTGTCTTGGCTTTTTCGGACCACCATCACGTTTAACCCCTTCATATGTAGTTTTACTACATTTTGTACAAATATAAACGACTTCTTTATTTTAATTTTGAAGTAATGTGTGCTTCTACGTGTGTATTCGTATAAATGCATATTTTTTACACGCGTGTATAAGAATATTAATTGTTTTTCACTACTGTGTTGTCTATTGTGTATCATCCTGGAAACTGCTACGATCTTGCAAACTGCTCCCTCTAGGCTTAAGGAAATTATTATTTTATAAAATATTATCCTGCTTCAAGATACTGTTCTGTTTCACAATATTCTTATGTTAATGTGACGTTTCTTAAAAACTGGTCATCATAGAATCGTCAAATCATTGTCAACAATATTATGAAAATTTAGTAGGTCCTTTTAAGGATATTAAAACTTTTGTTGCAATATAGTACGATATAGAATTTTAGTTTCCATGTTACGCATGGACAGTATAATTTTCCTTCAAAATGGGCTTTAATTGGTTGAGTATACAATCAAATTATTGATTACTTTATCAAAATGTATATCGGCCTAAAATGATCTCGGCATTACTTATTCAGACATCTTCAGCTGCTGAAGTAATTCATTTGTCGCATGTCTCTTTGCTTGTAACCCTCATCTGATTATCTTATATATCGAATGTGATAAAGCTCTTAATAATTCGTGGGTTTTTTTCTGCTAGCTTTTTTTAATTTAAAAAAAAATAATAATAATTACTTCCATTTAAGTTAGTTACAAAATTTTATTTAAATAAATATTGAATGGAAAAAGTATAAAATTCACCACATTTCTACTAGAAAGATACAAAGCGGAGTGCTATATTAAGTCGCATAGTGTTTATGCCTCTGAATAATCCTCTATTTTTTCCAAATTGTGGTCCTGTCATGATATTTAACCAATACTATTTCCAAATTGTGGTCCTGTCATGATACTTAACCAATACCACCCAATTGGTATCCAGGTATGATACTGGGGATGGCTATATTTTAAAAAGTATTATATACAGTAAATTTTTTCTACGCGTAACGTTTCTTTTGTATATTTATTAATTTTAAATGTAGTAATTTAGTTAAGATGAAACATCATAGCATAATGGAAAGGAACTAAATATACATATTTCGAGGACTTTTATTTCATATGATATAGTCATGGATAGCACGCCTAAGTACCAAATAACTTTGGTACATTTGAAGGGGAAAGCTTGTTACAAAAATACTTTCGAAACAAAATTTAACCTTCCATTAACACCTCATTAGGTATGAGACAAAAACCTCTAACTCCAAGTTAAAATAGCTCATGAATTTGACAAACTGACATTTCTGTTCGTTACTAATTGTTTTCTGCATAGATGTTACCCCTCATACTTTTATTTGGAATGGATAAGACAGTATTGTAGATGAAGTCCAAGAAACTATTAGTTTTGTATATTTAAGTGGTAACTCATGTGCTTCCAACAGATGACGGTCGTGTTCATGTCGTTGATATAGTAACGTCGTATGACCGTTCAGATTCTAGAGACAAAAGTTTGATCACGATTATTTTGGATAATTGTTCTTTTCTCTATTTTGTGATTGCTAACGATTTAGTTTGTATAATAAATTAAATTAATTGCTAATAACAGAAATTGTTACTAAAAATAATTCGTTCTGACGAGAAAATGGATTTTAGAGACATAGGGCGACTAAAATTTGAATGTAAAATCTGACTTTGTAAGTAGTCCTTGGATTTCTATTAGTTGGGCGTTGTAAAATTTTATTTTGTTTCGTATGTTTTCCGCTAGACCACTGCTATGTTAGATTATAATATACTCTGATCATTGTTGTTAGTAAAAATATTATACGTATATAAAATGTATTTTTTTAAAATTAAAAATTTAATAAATAGATGCACAAAAAAGCTTCTTTTCTTTCCTTCGACTAAAGCTAAGATTCAGGACGATGACTTGGCTTTTTTTTATTTTTCCCTGGCATTGTGCTAAAAGTTGTATGCACCTGCTTCCATTTCTGTTTGAAAACTTATTAAAACATAGCCGTTCGCTGTAGAATTGTCGAGTGTATAATTTTTCATAAAAAATGCATTTCAGCAAAAAGGTAATAATTTATTTGGCGGCAAATTAAATTTTATTAATTTATTTAGATTGGTTTGGTTTTATGATGGCCATCGTTTTTAAGATGTTTTTAATACTAATAAAAACAAATTTTAGAAATACCTTTTTTTTATATTTAAATTTGTTTCTTGTTTATAAAATATTAATACATTTTTCGAATGAATAAATAAGCTCTTTTATTAATTAAAATATTATAAATTATTTTATATTTATCTTATTTTATATTTATCTAAAAGAGCGTAAATAGTACCTACGCCTATTATATTAGAATTTTAAAAAGAAGGAAATAACGATAAAAACCGAAATTAAAATCTTAATAATAAACTAACCAATTTCCTGCAGAAAAAAACAAAGAACAAAGATGAATTGGAGACATTGATGCTTCATTCTAAATGTTAGAGTTTCAGCATTTGAGAACAAAAAGATATAAATGCTAAAATTGACACAATTTATATCATTTAAGTGAATCCTTCAATTAAGATGCAATGGTTATTAGAACTCAAAAAGTTCCGTCAATTGTGCTGTAATCTATATTTGGAAATTGGATTATTTTTCTGAAAATAAAGCTTTAACAAATTTATAAAATTTCAATATTTCTTAATTCTATTGAATATGTATTCGAAATACGTTTTTCCTAATATGATAGAGAGAAAATAAAGATATGGATCGAGGTGAATTTTAATTGATGTCAGTATAAAATAGTCTTTCGAAAAAAGTGGGATACATTGACGAGGGAAAGAGATCATTTAAAAATGCATATTCATAAACAAACTTTTAAGATAACATATTGCGTTGTAAGTACATTTCGATATTTTGAACAGTATTTCTCAAATTTTTTAGGAAAATTTTCTATACTCGAACTTCTGCTGTTCACATATACCCTACCAAAGGTATTCGTCTTTATGTATGAAGAAAACTGGACCATTTTTGCAATACATGAAGCAAAATGTAATAATATTGTGTTCACCGATGTAAAGGTTTCTTACTGTACGAGCACATCATTAATAATCTTACATGCATTGACATAAAAATTATAAACAAATATTTGAGCTTTTCATCCCTTATTTCATTTTCGGTAAATACTCTTCAACGTCATTTAAACTTTTTGAATAATAATAAATTATACATAATTCTCATAGTTTTAACTGAATATAAAATAATTTATATAATTTTTCGTTTGGACGAGAGACATTTCTTTTGTAAAAAAGTTTTTTCTTGTCAATAAAATGTTCATATCTAACTTAATTATAAATGTAATAAAACATAAAAAATGTAATGAA
Source organism: Druceiella hillmani (assembly GCA_039881145.1). NCBI lineage: Eukaryota > Metazoa > Arthropoda > Insecta > Lepidoptera > Hepialidae > Druceiella > Druceiella hillmani. The sequence goes on from JAYKKI010000115.1 coordinate 1,429,175, forward strand.
GAGAATTATCAGATGATTATAGAGATGTATATGAAAAAATTAGTGTAAGTATCATATATTATTTTAAATTTTAAGAACGAAGTAAAACCCAAAAATATTATTTAAGGTTGAAGGAATATATAACAGATTGTTTATTTTTTTTATCTATAGTAATACCGTGTCAAAGATTGTATATATATTGAAATTTTCCCGCAAGTTTGGCTTCTAATTGATCATTTGGATAATAGTAATTTTTCTGGGTTAATGTTGTTTTTAATAGTAGGTATTACGTTTGACAACAAACAGTTTTCCTATTCTTTCTTCAGGCACAACTTGGGGATATTCTAATCCAAAGATTTCAATTAAGGAGCACAATAAATGATATTGTGTAGATTATGTAGTACAAATGATATTGGGTAGATTATAGAGTCAAAAATCACTCATATTAATTGTACGAAGTAACAGTTTACTTTGTTGTATAAACGTGCAAAAGTTATAGGCTTTTTAAGGCCAACATGTATATATTAACTGAATAATATAAAGTTATACATCGCTAATTAGAATTAATGCAGTAGTAATTATTTAATTTGATTGTTATAAAAAAGATGTTGCAAACCAGTCAGAGCAGGAATCCAACTTCTGTTTAAAGTAATGAAATATAGAGTAATAAAAAATCCACAAATCTACATTGAAAATCATTATAGCACTTCACAAAGAAAAACAATTTTTTAGATTATTTTATAATTATGTCTCTTATGTAATTGCAAACGTTTGGACACTAGCAATATCGTCTTAAAAGGTACTTGATAAATTATATGGTTAAATGTGTATAACAAAATGTTAAACCGCTCGATGTGTTTATTACAAGAATTTATCTATTTAAGATCAAATGGCTCCACAAATTTTCCACTAGCTTCCAACAAGCTCTGCAGTGCCGGATATAAATTGCACTGGTTATTACACCTTGGCTGCTTGCCAACCTTGTAAATAAAATCATGACAGTTTATTCGTTTTCTTTTATCTATTAAACTAAATAAATGATTTCTCAAGGTTTCACATGAATTTTCTGCCATAATACGAGTGAAAATACGAATACTTTGAGTTGATATTACTTTGAAATAACAAAAAAAAAGGAAGTGAGTTTTAAATGACAGTGTAAAATGAGTTCTAAAATTATTTGTTTTTTCTTTGAGCAATACATAGTTTCAACATAAACAAAATTTAAATTATTTGCTATGGACCATTTTTGAAATACTCAAGTAGCAGCATACAGAACATTACAATTCACCCTACCTTTTTTGTATTCCTTCTTTCAATGATTCAACATACTTACCCTGCAAAGTTTATTCTTAAAATTTTAACGTCTTTAATAAGATGTACATAAATTTGTATGTTTTTTTTTACAATATACGATCTTCTGCACAATGTTTTATCTACTTGCGTACGCGGTATCTAACCAACAAAATATCTTTCACGATTTTTCTTTCAAAAAGGATAAGAATTTCCTCTTCAAAGTCAATGCCTTGTTTCTGAAGATTATGTCATTACAGATTTTATAAAATTATTACTTTGTATATCACAAACGAATACATTTTCAGACAAGACAGTTATTTTATTTCAAAATGTTTTTATGTCACCATAATATAATTTTTAACTTACATTTATACATTTTTCATTTAATAAATTTTGTGTTTTTTTTAAATTGTTTCTTAATTAAAGTTTATGTAATAGGTATATTTTAAAATTTTTTTATGGGTATCTTGTAAACTTTTGACTCTGAGCAATATACAGATAGCTAGACTAACAGAGGAGATTGAATGTAAATTTTGTTAAGACATTTAAAACTTACCTATGTATGTATAAAGAATAATACACCATGTTTTAATGTATACATTTAAACCTGGTTAATGGAAACAACTGATATTTCTTCATTCAGATGGATCGTTTTCATTTTATAAGAAAACTTTTAAGAAATCTATCTGCTGACTGTTTATTTATTTTTTTACTTTACTTTTTTGCTTTAACACAATGACTTAAAGAGCTATAATAAATTTAAAATATTGTTTATAAAATTATGATTTATTGATCAAATTTTGTTAAACGTTTATTAATATAAAATGATGAAATATTTCATCTTCAGAGCTTTTCATCCATATAAAAATTCAATTTTAATAAAAAATGTCTATCTCTTTGATAAATATAATTATATGATTTACTTATATATCTGTTTCGTTGAAATTGAGAGCAATTTAACAAAAAGGCGTCCGATGCATCTGTTTTTTTTAATTTGTTCTTGTATTGCAGTTGGAATATAATATTTAGAAGAAAAAAAAGTGTAAGGTATTATAAATAGTAAGAGATTATAAATATAATGTTTGTCCTATAGAGTTGTAACTAAGTACATCAGTATAAATGTATTTTATAATGGATGTATCTAACATTCAGTTACTCGCATAATGTCCAAAAGAAAGCCCGTTTTTCTGTTTCATCCCTGGTCCAAACAAACAAACTTTCACTTACTCGTATGTTTCAGGCTTGATGGAACACCACTTATGCTACTACTAACTACGCTTCGTGTATTTGTCTCGTTCAAGCAATTCAATTCAAGTCGAACTCAAACACATTCAGGCGCACCGCACTAATTGAATGAACTTTATGAGGACGCGTATTGTTTATGACTCTTTATTGTGCCAAACGCCATGTATTCGTTATTATTTTTAATAACTGTTATTACCATGAATATATCTAAAGAATTTAAAAAATGTTTAATAAATAAATGTACGTAGCGAACATTATTTATTAAACATTTAAAAATGTAGTAACGAAACCTAAGTCGTGGTTAAAGAAATTAAAGAAAGTAGAAATAATACTACATCACGTAGTTTCATTTAATTGTGAATAATGAATTTCTACAAAATTAACACCAAATATATTCAACTTTAGTAGACTTACTTTAAAAGAGTTGCTGAGAACGTATTTTTCATTTTGTATCTAGGCAGTATAATTTTCTTTATAAATCTGCTTTAAATGATTGAGTACGCAATCACAGAACTGATTATTTTGTCAAAAGTATAAATGTCCGACACTGATCTCAGCATTATTTATTTAGAAACCTTCAGATGCTGTAGTAACATATCTTTCTTATATAAAATATTCTTTAACATATCTTTCCCTATAACTCATCTCATTATTTTATCGTGTGAATGGAATGAGTTAGAGCTCCTAAAACTTAATAGATTTTCTTTTTTGGTATTTTTTTGGACTTATAAATTAAAAAAAAATTATTTCTCGCGTCGCTCAACCTCTGCACCATGTACGTAGAGGCACAGTGTGAAAAATTTTAAGGAACTATTTATAAATTCTCAAAGGCTTCTTAAAAAAAAATAGTTTCTCAATTTGCAATGTGGACAAAACAAATTTACTTCACTTTTTAATGGAATATGTATTAAATATAGTCTGTTTAAACAATGGAAAACCTTTTTACATAATTGACGCATTCTTTGTTAGAACCTGTGTATATGCAGAGGGTTACCAATTGTATCAATGGACTGGATGATTCTTTTTTATTGTGAGATTTATAGCTGCTAGTATAGAATGTGTCAATATTTTTTCGATAAATAGTACAATTTTATAATCACTCTTGCCGGATACATATATATTATCAGTGAAAAGAGGTTTTATTTTTGATGGAAAAATCTTGAAGGCACCTTTTATTATGATTGTTGCCCTTCATATATAATGAATTCCTATCCTCATATAGTAACCGTTTTTTATGTTATCTATGTCAATATACTTTTGCTCGATTCTAATCTTGTCATAATGAAGTTTTTTTTAGTTTCAGGAAGAATAAATTATTTAAAAATTAATTTCTTCTAAAGTTTTTTTTCTATTACATGTGTCCGTTTATTATAATATTTTTCTAAGTAAATTTAATTCTCTAAGTGAATATTTCCCTAAGCGAAGAATAAATAAATATAAGTACAGTCGTATGCGGTACTTAAATATTCTTTTATAAAGAAAAGCGAAAATTTCTGATAACCAAGCAAGGTAGTTTTGCGATTTCTTGCTATCAGTTACATATGCCTGTTACATGATCAGAGAAAATGAAACGAGGTCAAGAGAAAAAGGATACGTTCTCTGAAGAAACCGAGAGGTCTCTCGTAACAAAAGACGTTGCGTGTGATGAGCCGCCTTGGTTTTATTGTTAGGTCCTTCCAATATTTTTGGGGGGATGCGGAATGTATTATGTAATTCACTTGTATTGTATTTCCTTCTAATTGTCTCACTATTCTATGACTATATATTTATATACATATACACACACACATATATATATATATATATATATATATATATATATATATATATATATATGTATATATATATATATATATATATATATATATATATGTGTGCAGTATAAAATAGTTATTATCGCGCTGCGGTTAAACTTCAATATACAAACTGTTAATTTGCAAGCAGTGATATAATAAATAAGTATTTACGAAATAACGCAAGCTTTATAATTAAATGAAAAAGAAACAATAAAACAATATTTTAAAGTCATATATTAATGCTTATTTGTGACGTTACAGAAAAATAAACCCATCTACAAGACAGGCAATTCATCTCATCGGTAAGTTAATTTGATTTAAATTAGGCTCTCGTTAAAAAGGTAATTTAAAATCTCGTGTTAAAATAAATTTAAAAGAGTAAATTTGGAAAATTGTGAAACAAGTCAATGATATATAAAAATTTTCTTAATTCTGATGCTTGTCAACTTAAATGAACTTTTATTAATTTAACGTTTTACGGACTGACCATTCTAGACTTATTCACAGTTTACATCGGCGTATCACAAAAAAGTTGAGAAAATAAGTTATTAATTTTTTTCCTGTTAATTTGTTTAAGTTTACCAGGAAAAAAATTCAAGTAGAGAAGAAAAAATTAAAATGTATAAATTAAATACTGTCACGATAAATAACACCATAAAACAAACACTAATTCAGTATTAAATAAAAAAAAATATTTTTTAAAGTTGTGGTTTATACTTTAATAAATTTACATGTATTTTTTATTTACTAAAATATCACAGAAATTAAACTTACCGGTACTTTAAATTTCATATTTTTGTATCTAGTTTTGATTAATTATAGCAATTTTGACGATCTTTCAACTCCTTGGAATATAGAGCAAATTAATGAAAAGGAGCAATAATATACTTTTAAAGTTTAAAGTTCAAAAAAATGTATTCCCGAAAGTTTTTCCGGAATATATATATATATATATTTTTTAAATTTTTTTTTTCGGTGACGCACCTGATTTAATATTTGTGTTATGGTGTATATATTTATATGTTTATACTTAGGTTTTACTTTGACGAAAAATTATTTAGGCATAATTATAACAATTTTAACGTGATAAAACTAAAACATACATGAAATAGATTTTTTATTTTTGTAAGATTTTTTACAATTTAATGCTTCTTAGCTTTTATTAAGAAACTAACCTAATTTAATAAAATGATAGAAAAAAACGGAAATAGGTTAAAGTGCATATGAGGCAGAGGTGTAAAAGGCCTTAATCACATTTCATTTTCGAAGCCAAACCAAAATTTTTCTGTACCACTAAAAACTATTTAAAATCGTAAGCAACTAAATAATATACAAAATGTGTAACATATAGTATATTCTAAATAAATGACATAACGGATACTTGTCACTATCACTTTTACAATTGAGAACTAAAGGTACAACTTTATCAGATTTGATCTGTTAGAGCTCCATTTTCAATTACCTTACTTGTTTTGAGCAGGCCAAGGGAAACTCAACGATTAATAGTTATTCTATTACTCGTAAACACAACGGAAAATAGGAAATGAAAATTATATTCGACATTTTTTACAACGAAATAACGCACTTTTCACAATCCTTTTTAAGCTTTTACAATAAAATACAGAACCTCAGTCTTTTAAAAACGGGACGTGTTCGATTGTTAACTCATCACAATCTTCCAGTTCACACAATAAATATATTAATTTATTTTGATACAAAATGTTGTATGTTGATGCTATAGACGCGACTCTCATTTACTGATGATACTAATAATTATAATACTGACTTTGTACTGAATATACTAAAAAATAATTAAGTCACAGCTATTTTCGGAGTCGCGGGACGATACGACGATCCTCTTTCTCTCTCGTTTACATGCAAACCCATGCACAAAGATGAGTTATCGGCATCGACTCCAAAAATCCAAAAATTCTGCATACATTTATATATGTTTTTATGAAAATACTTCAACCTTTGAATTAACAGTATCCTCTAGGCAAATTTTCATATCACGGATCCACATTTCGTGAAAACTTCAAAGAAAAATATCTGTTATTTCACAATTACCAATAATTTTTTTATAATTACATTGGAACATGATACGATTAACAAGCCAAACGTTAAACATTTCATTCTTTTTTATATATTTATCCTATGACTATATTTTTTATATATTTATCTTATGACTATATTTTTTATATATTTATCTTATGACTATATTTTTTATATATTTATCTTATGACTATATTTTTTATATATTTATCTTATGACTATATTTTTTATATATTTATCTTATGTCAATTACGGTAATTTAAATAAAATGTTGATATTTACTTAAGAGGAAGGCGGAAGAAATTCTAAAAGGAATTTTTTTTCTTACATTGCTACAGAGAATTCAAATGAAAATGAAGAATGAACTTTTGGAAGCTTTCACAAAAATATAAAAGCACTTAAATATAAAAGAGCATGGAATTATTAGCTAACGTTTTCAATAACATAAAATTGCTAGAAAATTATTGAGGCCTCCTTCACTTATTAATTTTTTGGTGATTACAGAACAACTTTACAAAATATTTTTCATAGGAAACATTTTGTTCGGAGTTGTTAGTGACCGGATATAAAAGATTTGCTTCAGATAATAAAAATAGAAATGAAAAGTTTACCTCAATACGACGATACTCTTTCATTTACGTACAAACCTACACACGAACATGGGTTTTACATTTCACTTGCCATCGACTCCAAAAATCTCCAGCAGAAGCAGTACCTTTCTAATTCATTTATGTTCGAAAACGATATTATACCGCAAAACTGTATTACTAATATAAATACTGGTATTTTCATTATTTTACACTTTTAGGGTGCTTCGCATTCGGTGGCTTTTTTCAAACCAATTCAAATTTTTGCAAAAATTTATATTTTTTCATCTATAGTGACAGTTTTAAATAAGAATTTCAGAATATCATGAATTTACTAAGTAATGTCAAAACGTTCACGATATTTGTTGAATCTAAGTATATTTATATATATGAATCTACATATACATATGTATATACTGGCATGAAGCGCAAACTACGGTGAAGCTAATGACGGAATGCTATTTATATTCGAACATGTAAATAGCATTCCCTCATTAGCTTCTATATGTGTATACTGTTATACTGACTCCTAATATCCTAGTTACTTCATGCATTTGTTTACGCTTAAACTTACTTGGGTACTTACCTACTAATACCTTAGCTTTGTCATGCCGTTTACGGTATGTACTGTATACTTACCTACACATTTATTTTGTTACTTTCTTGCCTATTTGAAAAGAAGTTAAATGAGTTCGAAGTCTATGAGTTTACACCTTGTCCCTGATGATTTCATGTCAAATATTCCGGCTCCATCATTGTACTCCTATATTGCTAAGGAGCATATTTTTATCGTCCTTATTCCTATAGAAATTTTAGACTTTTTTGTTAGATTACAGCACATACGCCTTTCACCTTCAATTTACATTTTCAAATTCTAATCAAATTCTTGAGGGACCATACTGGAGGTATACTCTTCCAAATAAAAAAGAATAATCCAAACTAGCTGATAAATACCGGAGATAGAGGTACCTAGAATGTCACTTAGTGCTTTTGCACTTATCTATGTCATTCATTCCTTTGGGTGTTTACGTCACAAATGTAACATCTAGCAGATGATGTTCTTTTTACCACACTACAAATTTTGTCATCAAACCTATATTTCTTTTAAAACAAGATTTCTCATTCGTAAATACAGTTGCACTTTCCTTCACAAATTGGAAACAGATAGGTCTACAGTATCTCGTAGAAGAGAAAAGAGGATTGTTCCACAAAATGTTGGTTTTACTATCTGAATTTGTTACTAAAAGCAAAAAGAGTAAAAAATTGCAAATAAACTACTATCATTATCTAAACTAGAATCCCCAAAAAACTGTACACGGTATGACCCGTACTACCGTCAAAACCCTACTTCTCAGTTAAAGTTGAATTAACTAACTCTGCTGGATTACTATTTCAAATAAATTTCTCTAACTCTAAGATCCGCGAAACTCTGTTATCTAAGAAATTTTGCAACTCGATCTCGGTTTTCAATTCCGTCACTACCATATTGCTAGGATATCACGTTTTCTCTTCTTTCAATATATTTTATACCATAGTAAAATTTTACTGGAAATTTTACGATTACATATTTAATCAGAATCAAAAGGTTACGTTTATGAAAATAAATTAAATGCTCAAAAATTAATTTACCTACAAATTCTCTTCAGTAGAACGTTAATATTTTTTATTACTTGTCATTTAATATAAAACTCAGTTTTGTTTTTATGGTTGTGTAAATCAGTTACAGACCCTAATAGTTTCGTCATTCATCTTTATGTCACCGCCCGATTATTCTCTCATTTCTGCACTTATTGAAATAAAATTTTAAATTTGAATGAAAAATTTAAAAAAAAACATTTTGAAAGAAAATATTTTCATGAAGTGTCAAAATTATGCCACGGTGAAGAGTTACTATAGTTCACAGCACAATTTTAAAAGAAAACAACTTTATGACATCTAAAACACCTACAAATCTAAAGCTGTGGAACACTTTAGTGGATGTGATATACGCCCTTGAGCTTTTTTTAAAATTTAAAACCAAATTAAGCTATCTGATTTTATGCCTACATCCCATCTTTCCTTATGTTATATATATTTGTAATGCAATTGCTTATATTCATTAACCTTGTGATTTATTTCATTTCGAAAATTAAATCAAAATAATATTTGGTCAAACTTTGAATACTCAATAATTTAAAGAATTAAAAAATAAATGCGCAAACATTTTTTTGAGAGACCTAGAGAGTGCTTATATATTGTCACGTACCGTTTATCTAATGTCGTCTGGATATCCCCGTTGGCGCCGTAATAACTATAGGTGGTAGACTTTGTGTGGAGAAGTCATAATTATTTACGAAGTATCGTCGAGGAGACTGTCGAGTTTATCTAGTGTAATTAAGATCTGTCTTATAACAGTATTTAACATATTTAGCTACACGTTACACACAATATTTTTCTGGGACGTAATATACGTTTCTAGTCGGATGTGATATATTTCTTAGATAAAGGGAAATATTAATTTAAGACAATAAGAGTACCTAGCGATTTTCCTAAGTTTTTAATATAACTAGAGGTTTAGCATCAAGCAACTGATTGAAATATTATTAATTTTGCGTTATGTTTTCGGAAAAAGAAAACTTTCGAGCTGAGACTGAAAATTGTGTTGACAATTAATTTTCATTTCTCATCTCGAGCAATGACTAATTTACTAAAACTATTTCTTGACAACATGACACTTTACAATGTAACGCATTCCCCATTGTAAGTTACAAATTAAAGTATTTTTCATTCAAATTTTAATAAACGACTATGACTACCGAAGTCCTTGCTGTAAATTGAATTTTGGTGATATCCTATTCCTTAAAATTGTCTTTACTACTTACCGTGTTTATGAAATAGGAATAATTCTCGGAGTGATGATAATCGTTACATAAATCGTTTACCATCGTTTTTTAAATGAAAATGGTAGTGACTAACCTTGTCAATACGATTTTGTAATAGAGAACTCTGCCTTCCCTTTTCATCCTAGCTTAAAATATTACTAATTCAAAATTAAATGAAAATACGTGATACAGTATTATTTCTACTTTCTTAAGTTCTTTACCAAGACCTAGGTTTCATCGTATTACAACATCTTCAGGTGGGCTATTAGCAAAGATTCTTTGCTAACAGCCCACCTGAAGATGTTATAATACTACGAAACCTAGGTCGTGATAAAGAATTTAAAGAAAGTAGAAATAATATTATATCACGTAGTTTCATTTTCATTACGTTTTATTAACCTTTTATTTACGCTGGCACACCTTTTCTGTGCTGGCGATTACTTCCTTCAATTTTCTGCCGTTCACGTAATTTGCTCTTTTCATAATCGCCGCATACACAGAACTAGTGGTAATCATATAATTTAATTGTATTGAGTGATACGATTTGGATTGGTATACTGTAATAATAATGCAAAATGATCCTAAAGTGCATCAACTATTTATTTGATACACTTTAGGATCATTTCATGACAGAAAGGCGAAAAAGGATTATGGGTTGTTTGTATAATGGCATTTGTATTTGGTATAAGGTCTGAGCACAACATCAATCAATCATAAAATTTTAGGCATAGTCATTAGTGTATAGTTGAAAACATTAATAATTTTTTCTAATGTAAATATTAACATAACAATATATTAACAACTTGAATATATTAACCACCAGAATTTAATATTTTCACTAAGTTGTCTTTTTGTAAGTGTAATTTCTGTTTTATGTGCGAATGTTTAATGAATAATTATAATATTTATTATTAATAGAAAGTATTTCTCAGTGATATCTAACAGCGTAAAAGTAACGTAAATAGAACGGTAAAGTTACTTGATAATTGAATAATATTTGGTGGCGTGATATCCACACAAACTATTTTTTAAAATATTAGGAAAACTTGGGAAATTAGTAAATGAACCTTTCATTATATATAATTATAAAAATTTTAATCTTTCAAGTGAAAAGTGAAAAAGTTTGAATCATGTAAAATGTTGCAGTGATCTATAACAGCATAAAAATAACAAAGAGTACAGCTAAATGCTGCTGAAGGAAGTCGGGATGTGTCACGAGCAACATATCCCGACTTCTTTTAAATTATATTTTCGACCACTATGTGTGAGGGTTTATGGCGGAGTTACAAAATAAAGTAAGTACATATGTTATTAGTCTTATAATGGATGAAGTACAAGAGCATACAAAATTAGTAAAAATAAATCTTAAATAGATAAATAAATCGACAAAATGTTTACATTTTACTTTTCACACATAATCTTATAAATATCTTCTTGTACATATCTCCATCTGTCCATTTGTCACAACCTTTTCTTCTTAGAAATGGCTTGACGTAAAACTTGAAATTAAAAAAAAATTTAATAAAGCATATTAACACGCACTTATTTGAAGAGCTATGAAACAAAAATATCTATAAGGACATTTTTAAAGGGAAAAATAAATTATATAATTTCATTTATATTGCAGGGTATCGTTTGAAGTTTATAAAGATTTAAAAAAGAAAATTTTATAATTCGAGGTAGTATATAATTAGATATTTAGTAAAATTGAGAAAAAACAGAATTTTTAAAAGCATTCATAAGGATTATAGGTAACAATTAAATGAAATTACGTGATGTAGTATTATTTCTACTTTCTTTAATTTCTTTATCTTTGCTAATATCCCACCTGAAGATGTTGTAATACAACGAAACCTAGGTCATGGTAAAGAAATTAAAGAAAGTAGAAATAATACTATATCACCTAGTTTCATTTAATTGTGAATAATGAATTTCTACAAAATTAACGCCAAATATATTCGATGCAAGATTATAAGTAAGTTATGACGATCGTTCTAGGTACATGGTTTCGAGATATTCACTCAATAGATAAGTCCCCTTTTTTATTTATTTTAGACATTATTAAATATTTATTACGTCAAAAGTCCACATTAGTAATAACTTGTGATAAATAAACTAATTTTAATTCAAGCGAGTTATCTACGCTGTTTTTTGAATCGTTTTTAACTTTTTTACTAATTTTGTGAACTATGTATTTATTCCTAATTGCGATATAATATTAAGTACACTTACTTAATCTTAATTCTATTGTGTCTAAAAGTTTACGTGAATAAAGCTTACAAGGATATTTATATGGAATATATTTGGCGTTAATTTTATAGAAATTCATTATTCACAATTAAATGAAACTACGTGAAGTAGTATTATTTCTACTTTCTTTAATTTCTTTACCACTACCTAGGTTTCCTTGTATTACAACATCTTCAGGTGGGATATTAGCAAAGATATAATATATTTTTGAATAATATCTTTGCTAATATCCCACCTGAAGATTTTATTAATACAACGTAACCCAGGTTGTGGTAAAGAAATTAAAGAAAGTAGAAATAATACTACATCACGTAGTTTCATTTAATTGTGAAGGATATTTATCTTACAATTTTTATTTATGAGATTATAGAAAAATATATAAAATTAATATACAAAACTCATAGCTTCATTGAATGTACCAAATAAACCTTCAACGTAGTACTTTTAATGTAAGGACTAACATATAAAATCTTTGCTGTTATAAGGAATTTTCTTTTAATGTAGTATAAGGAATTATCTTATAAAATAACGTAAGTCTGTTTTAATATAAAGTTTTTTTAAACACCGTAAAGCACTAAATAGTTTTTGTTATGAAATAACTTTAAGCTTAAAGAAAAATATCGTTATTGGAAAGTTTTCTTTTTAAGAAAGTTATTGGTAAATAGTTATTTATTGTAAAGATTGCTGTTAATTTGTTTTCCACATAATCGCTATGATTTTGATTAAATACATTTAAATGCAGCAGACGCAATTTTGTAGTTTAGAAAACAAAAACATAATAGACATTTTTTTGCAATTATTTTATGAAATAGTTACAACAGTAATCTCTCCAAAATGCTATTCTGATTGTTATTAATTATAGAAAAAAGAATAAATAATTTAATCCAAAATTTCGAATAAAACTTCAGCCGGCTTTCTCAATTGCTTTATGCATTGCTGGCACTTAATATTCTATCGGAATTGGGAGACACCGGGGCGTGTACGACTTAAAAATACCGCAGAATATTGCTTCGTGAGTGACATAAAACGGTAAATGATTCCTGACCTGAATATAAAATACCACACTGAATTATTATCCATATTGTGATCGCGAACAAATATTTCCTATTAAATTGTAGAGAACGTGGGTTGCGGAAATTGAATTAGATTTACGAGGTACAGCGACACGCAGACGATTTATTTGACAGATTAATTTTTCTCTCCAAATAGGTTTATATTTTTGTAAGTCGAAATATTTCTACCGAAACCATTATATATATATATATATATATATATATATATATATATATATATACACACATATGTGTGTATATATATAGATATATTTAGAGGTTTGATGCTTAAGTTTTTAAGTTTAAATATTTCCTAGCCAAATAGTAAAAATGAAAGTTTCTTAATGCAGTAATATACAAAGACAGGCATCTTTAAAATACAGCATAGTAACTCGTTTTATTTACGACCAACTGTGGCAAAATTTCACTGGACGAAATGAACTGAACTTCTCGTAGACCCAACTGAGCAGGATATTGAAGACGTTTAAGTAATTGATAATATTTTGTAACGTTTTTTTTATATACCATCTCGTTCAAGAGGAATGAGTTTCCGTAAAGTTATTCGTAGTATTGAATATTGAGATCTATGTTTGTCATAAATAAAGTCTAGTAAGTCTTCCTTAGTGTATATCCTATTTGTATTTTTTTACCATTATATTCTATCCCAACCGACATACATTTTTACAGACTTATTTAATATAATTCTCTAATTTTGTCTTAAAGATTACAGTATGTAAAATACTAATATTTATAAAAAAAGGCATTAGTTATTGTTTCCAAAAGTTTGTTACGGTTTGGAAACAAGATAGAAGAATTATATAAGCTAAGGCATTTGCACGAAAGTAACCTGTGTAAAAGCACAATATTTTTTAATAATGTGAGTATGGATTTGAATATAATCCAAGAAGATATTTATGGTGTACAAAATATAATTAAAATTTGTAAGAGGAAATAAAAAAAAATGTGAGATTAACTTACATAAGCTAACAGATGAAGTGAAAAGGATTCATTTTCTTAAAACACCGCAAAACATTCTCAACCGCCATGTTGTTAGCCCTCAGCTAGGTCTGCCGCATGTCGGATGTATGCTGCATTTGTCTTTTCTAGCGTTACATAATTTTAACGCAACATAATAATTAAGATGTTGCTGTAGAAGTATCAGTTCAATATCCAACCCGCGTAAATTTTAAGAATACAATTGTTTAGCTAACTTTGGTTCATTGAAGACACAGAAACAACAATTTTGAAAACTTGGGGAAGTTAAAAAAAAAGTGAAATAACCTGAATTGGAATCTACAAAAGATTTTATATTGTTTAAGAAGTGACCTGTATTCAGAAATGTGATCATATTTTCTGAGGCCGAAGACCGGATGCATAAATTTTGAAGACGTTCCAACTTGCACAAATATTCTTCATAAAGATCAGAATGGCACACGTCTTCATAATCGATTAATGGTAATAAAAGTGTTTGACAAAGTTAGATTTCCGTTAGAAAATTTTGAAAACGTTTCAATTATCCTGTTGAAAACACGACGACTAACATCATTTACTTGAGGCCACCAATTAATATTTTGATCGATCAGTAGGCCCAGGTTTTTAACAGTTGACGTGTGTATGGTATTATTGTACTATTTAGCACTAATTTCGGTAAACTAGGTACGTTTACTTTAGAAGTCAGTCTTTGACTACCCATGATGATAGCTTGTAACTTACTTGGGTTAAACAAACGACCCATTTCATGAGCCCACTGACCAATTGAAGCGAGATCTTGTTTAAGGATGTCGATGGTTTTTGATAAGGAATGGAGGTTCAAGTGCGCATAGATTTGTATGTCATCGACATAGAGATGATAATTTCTAAAAATATTTTTAACAACATCATCAATAAATACTGAGAAGAGGAGAGGATGTAGAACTCCACCTTGAGGTACATCAGCTGTAAGATCAGTCCACTCAGAATACGTATCTGACGACAGATACGTATTCTGAAAGATCTTTGCTAATAGCCCACCTGAAGATGTAATACAACGAAACCTAAGCCGTGGTAAAGAACTCAAAGAAAGTAGAAATAATATTACATCACGCAGTTTCATTTAATTGTGGGTATAATTAATATTAATAAATACTATGCATATGAAATATTGTTGCAGATATTTTATCTGCAACATTATTTTTAATTTGTATTTCCCCAATTTCAGTAACACTTTGCGTTGTGCACCAAAAAAAAATATACAAATTTCATAATATCGCTACCGAAATCGATATCCTAGGTTGAGGCTGTATCCTGCTTCAAGAGATTTACAAAGAAATGGTAAGCCATGCTCAGATTTACTGTAATAATCAAGATAATTGAGAAAGTGTCTCAATCGATCCCATTGTGCCGAGCGTGTACGTATAACGCACACTACTAACGCCCATATGCACCTCGTTTGTTCAGGACTCTCAGTCGAATTTACAGACAGTTAAAAACGTATTTTGTATGGATACTTTAGGAATTGAACCGTGCAATAGGGTACGGTCGGTAAATTAGACTCTTGTTTCGACTCAAGTGAAAGTTAATGAGGATCAGAAATACGTTTTCAACTGTCAGTAATTTTGACTGACAGTCTTGACTGTGTGTGGTGCATATGGGCGTTAGAGTCACAAAGTACCGCTCGGTCATGGCTCGCACGCGTTTGTTAGTGAAAAATGAAATATTTCATCGTATACATATTTCATCGACCCTGAATATTTAAAATAATAATCCGGGGATGAATTTTTTAATACTTTTATGAATTAAACGTGTTTATGTAAACTTGTCATTAATAAAAATATGCTCTAGATATTTTGTCGTTAATTTATTTTTTTGTCAGATGTGAACGAAAACGGATTTTTTTAAGCATTTCGTGTTCAGTTAATGGATTATATTATATAAGAACATAGACAAAAAGATCAGATGGGCGAAATAAAATTTCAATAATTACTTAAAACGCTTAAATTTAATAAAGGTTTTAATATGACAAATTCTGCGTCATTTCGTTGTTTTCCCTAATAGAGCCTATCATTGCCCCCACCCCCTTCCTTTATTTATTCCGTGATATATATCATTACTATGAAATGGTAGAACTCGCCATTACACGGCTTACACCGATGAGCTAATTGACAGAAAATTGCCACAAGACCGTCAAGATTTTACGACCGTACTTCCAGTGTCAATATTACTTGTGACGGAGGCAAATTTGCTGCGAAACATAGAAGCGGCGACTCCATTACCGCAATATTAATCTCATTACCGTTGCCTTCCGGCTGCTACTCACTGATTATTGGAAATCGATGTCGCACTTATTACTCACAACCTTAAAATGATCGAACCGAGCGCATATGGTCGCTATGGTTATGGTTGCATATTTTTGCTTCAGGTTTATTGTTATATGAAATTTCAAATAAAAAAAATTGTTAATCAATTCCTGAGGCACAAACACTCCTGAGGAAAACTGATTAGTATACACTTATATTGAATTCTTTCTACTACAACTATCATAAGCAAAACTATGAGCTGCAAAACTATTTACAGAATGGCGGGCTATTATGACAGATGACTGTAAGTCAAAAATGTCTAAGTAGGTTGTGTCATTCGATTTAATAGATAATACAAAAGTAGGTTGTTTAATTTGATTTAATAAATATTAATAAAGTAGATTGTTTAATTCGATTTAATAAAAAAAGCTATTTTATTCTCCTGTGGTTAAAGTTTGAAAGTTCTAGTATCCAGGAACTTAGTTTCGATGAATGTTTTTAAAATATCCTATACTGTTGTTACAATAATTATTTTGTTGACTTTTTCCTCTATCTTAGGTGTTTATATTTTATACATATTTTGCTTATAATTTAGAAAGAAATGAACCCCTTAGGTGACCATATAATGGTATCGTGTGTTTTATGCATCTATTTATCTGTCTTTCTGACTCAATCACTCTTCTTTGAAAACATTTAACAAAACGATGTGGGAATCAAAAATATTATCAAATGTATCAATAAATTTTTTATGAAGAATTGGATGGCATAAAATTTTTGGAATAAAATTTTTCTTTAAATATTAAAATAAATTCAACACAAAAACCCAATTTGGTAATTAATTTAAAAATAAATTTATTATTTTTTAAAATTATTAATCGATTAATTAACCTTTTAAAACAAAAATATTGTGTATACATAAATGCTTATAAGCGTCTAAGTGTGTACTCAAGCAGTGCAAATTTTATTCATAATTTTCAAGATTTTAGTTACTTAAAATTTAATTTTGTAATTATCGACTTTTAATTTTTTATGTGGTTGTAAAAAATGTAAACAAATCCAATTTAATTTTCCATGGGTTTGTGTGGCCTTAAAAAATACTTATAAATTAAAAACGGACATCTCAGAAATCATGACTGATATAAATGTAAATATTTAAAGGTCGGTTTTTTTTTAATATATTAGTAAAACAAAGAAATTCAGAACTTTAGAAATATATGTATTACGTCATATACGACGAAACAAATCCTCATATTTGTTTATGAAATAAATAAGGCGTATAGATAATATGAAGAAATAAAATCAAAATAAATTGGAATCAAATATTTCTGTGCTTGACTTTTTTCATATTTTTATTGAAATTTATTTTATAGTTTTCCGTGTTACTAAAAACATTAAAATACTTAAATACCACTTTTTTCACATCATTACTTGTTTTAAAATTAGTACTTAAAAATTAATGTTTGCATCTATTTCGGTGGAACTTAGAAATATTTCTAGATACAATTTCCTTCGTGCACATAAGTAGAATCGCAGTTATAAATGTAGTATATGGTGAAAACATGTTTTTAGGACAAAAAAAGTACAAATTTGATTTGTTTAAATTGAAAATTTTTAAAAACTTGTTTATGTTTCTCATTAAGTAAAACACGTTGACTTAATCAAAATATAAAATCTCTATCGCGTTAGGATTGAAAAAAAAAGAAAAGTAAATTTTTTTGTTATACATAATTTAGTCAGAAAATGTTTTTCTAGTGAAGTATGTCATAGCATGAATCCCCATACTATTCGGTTATTAAAATATTTCTTTTATCGTAATTAGATATTTCAGATATTAATATATTATTCCGTTAAAGTGTAGTATAAAATGTTTCCCTATTTACATTATTTTTCGGTTTTCCTTTAACATACGCAGTTTTTATACCTCTCATTTCGTTATTGAACAAGTCATAATTTTGAGGAAAAAAAATTATGAATTGTCGGTACTTTGAGAACCATTGATTACCAAGCGGGGGTGAGAGCTTTATTACAATATTCCTTAGCTAGCCAAAAATGAGTACAAACCTGAATCACAAACAAATTTTTATGGAAATAGAAAATGGACAAAAAATGCTATAAAAAGAAATAAACACCAAAAAATCCAAACTGTTAATTAATGTATGTAGAGCAATTTAGAAATTTCATGTCATATTCTCTTTTGGTCATATCTCAAATTAATATAAACCTACTTTAAGTTCCAAAAATATTCGTAAAATTTTATCCAATTTGTGAAATCCACTAATTGAAGTTAGTCTCATTTTGCACAGTATTCTATTTCTAAATTACCATTCTTTACCCTATTAATCAATTTGTTTGCAATTCGGACATAACTTCGAGAAATAACATTTATTGTGTTTACAAATTTATTAATAGAGGTCAAAAACGAAAAATATCTGTTTTTGAAAAAGTAAAGAACAGGAGTTTGTTAACGAATGATTAACTGAAACAAATGTAAAAAGCCCAACCTGCTTGGATCTGCTATTAAGTAATTAGGTAGTTCATATAACCACCTCTCTCTTCTATCTTTAGACCTTCCCGGTTACGTTATACAGTCAAAAGGCTTCAGCGTTCATTGAGACAAGTCAAACAAAACTCGATGGGTTTAACGTTAATCGTTGTGAAATTCTCTCACCCACCATCGTCGGAATCTTCTCGTAAGAATACTCCTCCATCGTCAGAATCTCCTCGTCAGAATATGTAACCAAAGGACTCATTGAGATCGGTCAAAGGCACCCAAATTTATTGGATTTACTGTTAGATATTTAAAAGAGCCCATGAACACCCCCTTCTTTATAATTAGATCCTTTCATTTGCAAAATGTAACCAAAGTACCCAAGCAAACTACTCAAATGAAACAAAACTTAGTTAATTTTATTTTAGATATTACTTTCTTATTACTATCTCCCTCTTCCATTAGCACATTATCTTGATGGCAACATGTTATTGTGTTATCTTGAAAATTATATGACTTTGCAGTTTCAGTTCGACAAAACATTTAGAAGAGGATAAAAATCGACTTGCTAAAATATCAACATACATATTTACACTAATGAAGCTAGAAAACCGCTTTAAATATTTCATTCGTTTGAAATTTTATTTAACCAATCGAAATTTCAACTTGAAATTTCCTTACACGTTGATACAAAACTAAAACACTTGTCTCCTAATAAAATAATAAAATCCATACCGTAATGTTTATTGTACTTCACGATTTGCGGTATATTCCTACCATATCCTTTTTTCATTCGATACCAAAATAGAATAAAATAATTAACTATATTTTACTCATTACCAAACACAAAAGAGTACATTTGACTGAGCACATTTACTCATAAAACACTTCAATTTTGCAAAGTATAAAAATTCCCCAAATTACTATGACTCATTTGATATATTTTTTCAAATTTACGAAGTTAAAATCAGAGCTTCAGGTTCGACTATGAATAGTAATCGAAGATTTATCCTTATTGTATCGATTGATGAAAACCTACAATATATTGATAATTTGGTATCAAACACATGTAACCACAAGTACATATTTCATTTCTGGAAGGTTCTGAAGCCACATTGCACAACGTAATAAAAAAATACTTAAATGTTTTCTCAATAAAGCCCAAATTAACCAACAATTAAAATAAAACGAAAAACTTATACCATTCACAAGAAAAAGTCGCTAATATTTTTTTAGTATTTAGTACAATATTAGCGACTATTAGCTAAAAACATAACTGAAACACATTTTTTTTACAAGGAACCTTATATACATCTAGTAATTAATTAAAATTTTTCCAAACTTCATTTCTGGACGTTTTTTTCCTGCAGATTAAGTCTATTATGGCATTACCAGTCTTCATTTTAAGTATTTACTATTGAAGATGATAATGGAACTTTAATGATCTCAACTCAGTGTCCTTTTGTCTGACTTCCTGTCACAACGTTCTAAATTATAAACCCTATGGAACCTAGAAAGCTAACTTGTGACGAATAAAAAGTTATAAAACTTATAAAATTAATAAAACAGATACCATATGTATATATATATATATATATATATATATATATATATATATATATATATATAAAAGATAATTTAATAAATAAAATAAATATTACGGAAAATATAATGGACTTTGTGAGAAATTATTTATTATTAAGACGCAAACAAGTCGAGACGTCAATGGTAACAGGTTGCAATGGTGATTTTTATTTTCTTTTAAATCAAAACTGTATCTTTTTTAATCAACCAGCTTGAAATATTATACTAGATATTCAGACTTAAAAATATTTATAATAATTTTCTGTATATTCTTTTCCAAATCATATAATATAATATACAGATAAGGAAGAGCCAGGCAATCCAATAGTGAGTTATATACGACCATCGACCAAAAAAAAAAAGCATTTAGCTGGTTATTTCATTTCTAATTTTGTAAATATAGATTTGTATATAGCACTTAAATTTAAAAAAAGAAAGATGGGATGTATTCGTGCTCTCATGTTTACTTGTAGTATACTAAGGCACTGTAATGATGCTGCTGTTTTGCACAGGTAGTTTCTAAATTTTAGCATACAATTATAATTTTGATAGGTTTAATTGAAAAGTTTCTCACTCTTTCTAATATTTATATGGCAACAAAGCAAAAGAGCTACGGAGAATAACATTTTTTTAATCAATTCTCTAAGTTCATCTCCCGATATAACTTAGGAACTCCAGAGTCGAAATTGAAAATAAAAAAAATCTATGAACCGGGAATTTCACCACAATGAGGCCGAGGATTTTTTCTTCTAGCGATGAAATATTTACTTTACGGATAAATACATACAAATACATACATACACATACACACACTCATATATACATATACATACATACATACATATACACACACCCATACATACGCATGTATGCATTTTAAAATAGCCGTATATCCATATATTCTCAAATTCATCTGTAGATTGGACCCCATTTAATGGGTCGATTCATTGCCAAAACAATAAACCGTCCGGGTAAGTATCATTGCGGATTTCATTGACGGTATTTTCCTTTGGTTGAATAATCTGCCTCGCTTGGTCCCTTTCATGATTTGGCAGGCATTATGTTGACGTCTCATTTAATTAAATGGTTTAGTTTATTAGCTCGAAGAAACGTCGGGCACAAATTGATGCATTGAGCTTCAATAATCACTTTGCAAATACATTCAAATTTAACGGAATCATTTTCAACCGCAAAACTTAAACCCTAATTTAATGGTAAATGTCTTTGTATTTCAAAAAATATCGCGATTGTTACCGTATTTTGTTCATTAATAAATCTTGGCATTTTAGTGATGCGAAAAGTATAATAACTTTAAATGTAATTGATTAATTTGCACATAACCTTAAACATTAGATTGACCAAAGAGAAATTAAGTATAACTTTCATAAAAACGAATATATCCTGATTTTATTTAACTCTTTGACCCATAGTATTCTTTAAATTAATGTACCGATCTGGCCTTTGTAAAAAACTATCTAAAAATATCTCCATACTGAAAAAAATATTAAAAAAAGATCAGTAGATTTTTGTAATAATAAATATATTCTTATTGTATTATATTTTTATAATATATATGGTCGGACATAATTTTCCTAATTTGCTATAACGGAGATAGCTATTCCATCCACATACTGAAGAACCTCGTATCTCCCAATTTTAGGCAATTTTAAAGTAGTAAAAGTAGAATTAAAACCCAAATAATGTTTGGGTTTTAATTCTACTTTTACTACTTAAAAAAACACTCCAACATTAAAATACGTCAATATGAAACCGTTAACCGTGTATGATGGAGAATTGAAGTATTTTGGCAAAAATCATTTCTCATTGTTGCAATTGTGACTCTAACATAATGTTTTTATAATTTATGCATAAGGATATTATAATCGTAATGTTTGGCTAGTGGCGCACATTTTCACTCAAGGCCTCTAACTTATTTTAATTTAAAATTACGTAGCTAATTAAAATTCTGTATATTTACTTTTTGTCGTAGGAAGTAAAAAGTAAGAAAAAATGAACCTATATGTAATTTTTGCCATTACAACGTTTATATATAACGAGCTATCGTTATTGATATAAACCACATTTTATTGAAGCTCTTTTCTTTCATAAAAGAATTAAAAATGGTTTAAGAAAAACATTGGAAATTTCATTGTTATTGATTTTAGCATATTAATCATTCGGATTCCAATATGTGGGTCAACTTACGATTGTGTAGCCATTGTCGCTACGACGAACCGTAATTTGTCGCAACATTTTTTTTGTGGACCATAGCAATCTTTTCATATTTTCTAGTTGGTTTAATGAAACATGAATGTTCATAGTGAAAAGCTTTGCACGGAATAAGTAAGTAATGGCTAACGTCCAGTCCCAGCAATTATTAAAAGAAATTGTTTCAATAAATTTTGTCTTTTATTTTCCACGCAAAGTGATAATGATTTTTAATAAATTTTATCTTTATCTTTATCATGAATTGTAATTCTATATTTTAGGTTTTTTTCATGTGTACTTATACTTATGTATACAAAATATACCTTTTAATCATTAAGCTCTTGTTTGTTATATTGGCTAGCTTGTTTTTTATCAAACATTTTAAAGATATTAAAAATTAAGGGAAATTTTAATTTCTTTATTTGATCTTCAAATGTGGAATATATTTGGCCCTAATTTGTTAGAAATTCATTATTCAAAATTAAATGAAACTACGTGATGTAGTATTATTTCTACTTTCTTCAAGTTTTATACAACGACCTAGGTTTCGTTGTATTACAACATCTTCAGGTGGGCTATTAACTAAGATCTTCATCTTCATCTTTGTAAAATTTTGGATTTGTTGTTTTAGAGAGATAATATAACAATTTTTCGCTCTTCCTCAAGACACTTGAGGTTTGATTAACATGTTGCGCTATCCATAGGTTTGTTGAAATTTATATTACATACAATTTGGTTTTTATTAAATCGATCGCTTACCCATAACTTTGTGATTTTTAGTTCACAGTTTGTGATTTTTAGTTCACCGTAAAAGTGCTCAAATTAGTTCGCGCTTTTTGACGAACTAGATAACTTTATTGATCTATTAGTATACGTGTGGCCATCGTGATTATATCAAAGTATACTCTGAGTTCATATATCGATTTAGGTTTCTATTTAATCCTCACAGATTGGTACCGTATCTAATTAATGAAGTATTTTTATTAAAATATATCAAAATTAAATTGTGTTCCTTAAGATTAAAATCGAGAAAATTTTTCTCCACTTGGACGCGCACAGATGGCTAGAAAAAGAAATCGACAATTTTTATTAATACAAAAAAACCTCTTTTGTGTTGCAATTATTTTGCAAAAAAGAGACTGGATCTGTTCGAGTATCTCTTGTACTCGAACAGAATTTTTAGAAAGAATTACAAAAAATATAAATATCTATTGCTTCCTTTAATGTGTAATCATTGTATAAATTAAATAAAAATAAATTAATAAATTGAAATGTGAATGTTTTTTCGCTCTCTCCCATTTTGTCTGTCATGCCTGCAATTTCATGGATCGGTATGCTACATCTGTGTATAGAAGATACCACAAGACACAATCGGCGTTTTGTTTCGTCTTGCTGGTTTAGATTTCTGGAGAAATAGCATTTACACACTTAAGAGAATATATATATATATATATATATATATATATATATATATATATATATATATATACATACATTATGAATGATGTCACAATAATTATGTAATTTTTGCTCTTCGAAGGTCACTAATAGATAATTCTTATTGGGTTTAACTACGATATAATAACAGACAATCGTTTACAAAATTTCTTCGGTTTTTAATTTTTATTTATTACAACATTGCACGTAATCACCTAGGAAATATGGTTTAAAGCGTATTGTTAGGATTTCAACCCTTAACAATTGCTCGAATAACTCATGTGAATATTAATGACTTACGCATAACAGGCATCCCCCGAATACCGAAATAGGTTTTGTGTACGAAATATGCGGAAGATACAGTTCCAAGTTAGTTGTTGTTTTAACGGAAGTCGATCTATCTTAGAGTATTGTTCTCAATAGCCTTTGTTTTACGACCTTAGAATATACATTCGGTAGCTTGCAGTAAAGCAATCTCTTTGTTTGATTCAAAATTGTGTTTATATGTATATGTATATATATATATATATATATATATATATATATATATATATATGTATATGTACGTATTTTCATATGTACGTACGTGCATCTGTGTGTGTATATGTTGCATAGTTAATGAGAACTAGTTAATAATATTAACACTCTTTGAGATAAAGTCGATGATGTGGGTACATAAAAAGCGTTATAGGTAAGTTAACAATATATATTAATTTTTTATGGAAAATGGACAGTAACTATTTGATTAACAATAAAGTTTTTTTTAAAAACCCACAAAAACCGAGTTTAAAACTATTTATTTTACTTTATCAAAAAATACCGTGGACATTTTAAGCATTTTTTGTATATAAACATTTTCCTTCACACTTTGCGATTGGAAAATTGTAAATATGTAGTAAGAGAAGGAAAACAAGAATAGAAATGCTCATACTGATGACGTTAAGGGCGATGTGTTCGCGCACGAACAGGGGAAACTGTGAAAGCAAACGGACAAACTGCGGTGGTAGATCATTAATGTATAATGATATTTTTTACGTAATTTTGAACGATATTGTTTATATCAAAATTCACGTTGACTTATCGCTTTATGAATACCTTAGGCTATAGCTTACTTAGGAAACATATTCGACTGTAATATATTTTAAACTTCCTTGTACAATTTTGTAATTAAATAGCCTACATCTACAAATGATCGTCGAGTATATACAATGCCAAGCATGGGTATTGTTCCAGTTTAAAATATGTAAACGTAACAAACTTTAGGTAAACTCCCTTAAATTTGGATAGAGTTTAGTACTATGTTTTTTTTGTTCTTGCTGCATTGCTCTCGCCGTAATGCGAAAAATATTGTTATTAACAAAAATATAGTCTAACAACTGAACCAGGATCTTATTATAGCAGCGTTAAATCATATCTCCCTTTGGATAGCATGTTTTCCTAAACGATTTTCTACCCTAAATTCTTGTTGTCTGCTTAGTGCAGGGTATCATGTAACGCACGTGATGCGTTTCTCAGATTTGGTCTATCAATCGTATAGAGCAACGTCCTCATAGTCTCAATCCTCCAATCTTTCCGATGACAATGAATTTCTCCATGCTGTTGGCAAGTTTTTGTAACCTCTCTTCGCATACGAATTGTAAAAAATCTCGTTTTGTTTCCGAGCACTTTTAAAATCGAGACGTTGGTTTGTGTTCCATCCATAACATTTGTCCGCCAGCAGGGCATGTAATTAGACTTTTTGTGACCAGCCGTCTTCAGTGTGCGTGACTCGTGCCGTAAAGAAAGATAAAAAATCAATGCCTGATGAAAAGAAAGAGTCGAGATGAAAAAAAGAACCTCAGAAATATCAAAGTTATAAATCCTATTGAGGTAGATTATATTGTATTTTCAATAATACTATTAACAACTCTTAGCTGAAGAAATATTTTTGTAAACATTTAACTAGACGCAAATTTCCATTAGTACATTCCGTATTTTTTTTAGAAATTTTCCTAAATTAAAAATTTTCTATGTACAAAACATATAATATATAAATAAATGCTATTAAAAATTCTTTCGTTTGTGGCTCTTTAAGACATTTGAAAATGACTCAAAAATTAAAAATACATTTATATTGTTAGAAATTAGCTGCTTATAATATAGGATATTTTTTTTTCAAATCATTAAGATGTAGAAATATGGCGTTACTTTCATTTACTACAAAATTACAATTTAATACAAAAGATATTTTTTCAAAGTATCCATATGTATTTATTGACGGCCGTTTTTTGCTTATTTCTTTATTAAGACAACATTTTGAAAATGACTCTAAAACAAAAAATACATTTATATTGTTGGAAATGAGCTACTTAAAGTATAGGAGATTTTTCTTTTAAATTATTAAGATGTTCTAGTAATATGGTGTTACTTTTATTTACTACAAAATTACAATTGAATACAAAAGACATTTTCTCAAAGTATCCATATGTATTTATTGGCGGCCGTTTTTTGCATATTTCTTTAATAAATACAGATTTCTAAATCTGTTTATCCACATGTAGCCAAAAGGTAATCAAGATGGAGATAGGCAACAGTGGAATACGAATTGTTGCAAATTGCGTTATTTTCTCTAAAGACGTAAGATTATATCATCAAATCTAACATTTTTTGCACTGAAATTAAATTAGTCTTTAAATTAGCAGATGTAAAATTTGGCAAGCGTAAATTAATACCCATCAATAATATCTTTTATTCATGAAAACAATAGTGCTTATTACTATAAAAAAAACATTTTCAAAAACAAATAAAGATGAGTCTCATAAAGATGAGTTTCAACATTTCGTTTTGCATAGTTTAAAAAAGGAATTCATGGTTAAGTAATAGAAACAGAAGATATGAATGATAAATATAAGGTATCCACCATGAAGAAAAAATTTCATTAAAATGATGCTAAAAACGTATTTTTTCTCCTGTTATTGATCTCATTATCTGACATAAATGAAACGTATGCACGTTTCATTAATGTATCTTTGTAAAATTCTGAAAAATCACGATGCATGGTGACAAAAATCTCTTGCCCATTAAACGTATTTTTAATGTTATAGTAGAAGCCACAAAACAAGCAATTGATAATTAACAAATTAAAAAAGTGCCAAATCCTCAGAACGCTCTTATTTCTCACGCTTGGTCAATAGGATGAATATTATTGGCTATTCTAGTTTATGTCATGAAAAAGAATGAAAATGAGACCATACTATCAAGGGAATCCTTCCATGATGTAATGCTTTTTGTCCAAGGAATTCATGTGCAAAGCGACTAATTGAGGAAAATGGAAGGAATCGATGAAACAAGTTTTGTGTCACCTTTTCTATAAAAAAGACAAAAACACAACATTCATTTTAGATAATAATATAACAAATTGAAAATTAAATATTAATTAGATATCTAATCACATGAAGAGTAGATTAACTCTCGAAGAAGAAACGGCTGGAATATTTATATTTAGTCTTTGGAATAAAACAGTAATAAAGGCTAAATATCTACATATAAGTGATCGGATAAAGGAACGTGAAAATAAAAAGACACTGTGCTATTGCGAGATCTCTTTAATGATAGTTACAGATCAATAGTAAATCTTAATACCACACTAAAAATTAATATCTGATACATAATTAAGAAATTGTTTAATGTAAATGTTAATTATTTGTTTTGGTGTTTATTTCAAAACACATATTGTCGTAATATAGTTTAGTCGACGGTTAATGCAGTCACTATTTCAATACTGGTCCAAGTTTTCTTACGATGTGAGAAAGAGGAAATAAATAAGCATATATTTTCCCACTGTAAACAAATAATGTTTAATGACGTGTAATTTCGTAGACAAATAATAAGTTTCATGACAAAAAATAATAATATTAAATTCAATAGAATTCCTTATTTACACGCCAAGATTCGTTGATATAAATAAAAGAATACATATCGCAATCTTATTAATTGTAAAAAGAAGTTTGAGACAAGAAAAGTGTAAAGAGATGGCAACAGAGAGAAGGGTAAAAAGACCCTACGAAGAAAACAGTCATTTTTGGAAGAAAAATCTCAATGATAATAAATGTTTCAAACAATTAAAAGGAGGTATACTTTTTTGGGAAAATCTCCTCTTTATAATAAACTGTATAAAAAATTGTTACCTGGAAAGTTATAATAAGTTCTGTCATTAAAATTAAATAAGACATATACAACGAGGTGTGCAACACAACGTAATAAATGAAGAATAATCTAAAGCATTTTGACAACAAAACCAATTTTCTTTTTGTTAACATATATACTATTTTATAAGTTATTCACAACATTTTAATAAAGTTAGGCCATTGAAAGGAAAAAAAACTTGACTAATTAAATCGAAAAAGATACGCTGATGTAATAAAAAATGCCAGTATATATCGTCAAATGTCACTCAAAAAAATATTTTCATGCAGCGTATAAAAATTACGACATGCCGCATTTCCACTTTCATTATAATCAGATTCGTGGCCCAAACTAGATTACATACCTATGTATTCGCCCCTTCCTCCATTAAATGGAAATTGACGTAAATGAAAATCACAGGTAAATGAAAATTGACGTAGCTACGTTTAGGTCTTAGTTTTGTGTGATATTCACGTTATAATATGTATATACCTCTACTTGTATATAAATATATTCGGTATATAAAGTAAAGTTATCCAGTGTGTCGCAGTATTTAAGTTCGCTCTTTCAATAATAAAATTAGTATTCAACCCTCATACTCGAAGGTTCACAGGTGATAAAGAGGTTGTATTTTTACGTCATCAAACATCTCTGAATACTCGTAAAAATTATACAAGAAGCTTCAGAAACTCTTTGAATGTGCTTTTCTAAATTGATGCAGGTCGTTATAAATATTATCGTTGAATCAATTTGAACTTAATGAAAATTAAAATGTTATAATTAAGAAATTATAAATTATATGCTTTGAAAATTTATTTGTTTTTATCACTCTACTAAGTATTTAATGATTTTTATACACTATTTCAATTGTAACTTGTTTTGATTCAGTGCAGGTCTGCGAGGTTATGAAACAAGTTGAATACGCAGTGTTACAAAATGTTACCAAAATACAAACCGACGGATCTGTTAAACTTTAATTAAATATGTAACCGCAAAGAGTCTCCGCGTGACATCGGCATGATACTTGGCAATTTCCTTTCTTCGTTCTTTATTGCCCAATAGACATTTCTTTTATATACAAATATTTCAACTTTCACACGAAAGCCACTGAAAACAATAGCGTAATAATATCTTACCCTTAGGTAATAATATGATCACTCAAAGTTACTAAAATAATTAAGAAAATTAAGATACATTGACATTTGAAACTATTATGTAATTATTATATTATAAACAAAATAATTTTTCATTTCGCTCTCTTATTTAAAAAATACTTACTCCAAAAAATAAAAGTGACGCTTCCACATTTCTCAACTTCTTTCTCATGGATCCACTTGCAGCATTTTTTTTTCTTATAATTTTTTGAATACATAATCTCATTCAGCACGTCAACACATTAAAATCAAACGTAATAATACAAAAAATAGTAACAAACTAAACAGACACATGTCTCTCAACACCAACATTTTGCTCATGCATGTCTAAAGGGTATGAAGATATATTGTAAACTTTTTATGTCCGTTGGACTATGTCTGACATGATTGATCTTTTGCCATCTCTGAAGCTTTTGTGTAATCTTACTTTCACAATTAAATGAAACTACGTGATGTAGTATTATTTCTACTTTCTTTAATTTCTTTACTACGACCTAGGTTTCGTTGTATTACAACATATTCAGGTGGGATATTAGCAAAAATATCTTTGCTTATCTTAGTGTCAGAACATCGCGTGAACGCGTAAAGAAAATATATTATTCTGAGGAAGTTTGAAGCCGTTTTGATTTCTATTCGCTCTTTAGGTAACAGTTCGAACTTTCTTTTGTCCTAGAAAACCGTCAGATTTCAATCGCTAATTACCACGAGACTAATAATACGTTAAAAATAGTTAATCCCACAACGGACAGAATTTTTGTGTATGCGTTTATCGTGAATTATTTATTTTACTGTAGACTTGTGTACGAGGTCGTACGTGAGTGTTGCTAATTATCATTGTGTAAAGTTATAAATTAATGTAGCGCGAAAAGCGCTTAGCTAGGATGTGAATTTAAGTGTCATTGTAAAGAACTTGCAGAGCACTACTGGGAGTAAAAACGAGATAAGAAATGTAGTAGCCGAAATATGAGTAAAAATCAGTATTAAATGGAAAATTCCAAAAAAAATATGAATCTTAAATATGCTCGAAAAGGAAAGATAGGATAGGATAGGAACAAAATATAAAACGCAAATCAGAGGTAAGTTCATATAAAAAGGAATATACGAAACCTAAAAAGTGCAGTGCCGAGTAAATTCGAGAACTATAATAGCATCAAAATCAAAATGACGAAAGCAATTACATAACTACCCCATCAGGCGTCAAGCGGCAGTCCTCGTTATACTACTCTGTGCAACCGATGTGTTAAAGAGATTGGTAATTAAAATATATATTATTACCAACCAGTTGCCATGGTTATATCCCAACGTTTTCACGAAAAATCTATGGTTAGAACCCGAACTGCACCTTTCGGTTTATAAAATAAAACTGCTCCTGTACCAACAGCCCACAAGATAAGTATGTTAAAAGTTAGTCTTCTGTGGGACATAATTTGTATGTATAGAAGTCAATATATGTTTAAGTTACTTATGGTTAAATCGCTTTTAATGATGAGACTCACTCTCACAGCCTTCAACCTCGCGGCTGCGACAAATAGAATTATATAAAAATTAATCAACTTTCTTTGGGATAACTTATGGGTATATAAACATCTTGTGGGTGGTTTTTATAATGGATTCACTTATATAGAAACTAATTTAAGTTATCTATTACTACAATATTACTTAACACCATTTCAAAGCAATTAGGTCACCTTAGTCTGGACCGGCTCGTAGGTCAATGTGGACCACTTTCTTTAGGATGTCGGAGGGGTCTGAATTTTTTTTACTATTTATTTTTTCATTTATCCGAATTGAGTGTCTGGCGAGTTTGGTATTTTAATGTATTTTCATTATATTAAATCCTTTTTAACGTCTATGTAGACTAAGATTTTATCTTTATCAATATGTTCCATTCGTCGCGATACCATAAAAGATGCTTCGCAATATTTTTCTTTCGAAAACTGAAAGTTACAAATACCTATATTTTTTTTGGTTAATGTCCGTGTTTTTGAGGAGTATGTCACTACAGATATTTTTAGGCTTTTTCGCCTTTTGTACTAGAGAATTTAATTTTATTTTTGATTTCATAAAAAAACATTTTAATAGTATCAATTTAAAAAAATTATTCTGTATCCAGTACATTTTGGAAACTTGAATTTTTGATATCTACATTTGTAAATCTTTTGTACGAATATATTAGTTACTTTATACAAAATTGAAATTTATTGTTTTCCATTGATTAGTACTTAATTTCTTATTTACATGGCTTTTATACTTTATATATCACCATTAAATCGGTACTAATTATAACTGAAAAAGGTATAAAAATTTCTTTAGTAATTTTATTGTAATCTTGTAATATACATAAAGAAAAATTAATTACATGAAAGTAACTTAAAATATATGTCGACGCACAAGTAATAGCGTAGCCGCAATCAGGGTCTTGTGTAATGCATTGTAAACACCATGCCTTTTTATCATTAAGTTTTCTGTTCTGACAAATAAATTGGATATTGAATATATTTGGCGTTAATTTTGTAGAAATTCATTATTCACAATTAAATAAAACTACGTGATGTAGTATTATTTCTACTTTTTTTAATTTATTTACCACGACCTAGGTTTCGTTGTATTACAACATCAAAAGTAGGACAACATCAAAGGTAAAGAAATTAAAGAAAGTAAAAGTAATACTACATCACGTAATTTCATTTAATTGTAAATAACTTGGAGATAGAGTGACAGTTTTTTATGTTACTGAAAGTAGCAATGGGCCCATGAGAAAGGAGTGTATCGAGGGGGAACGAGGAGGCATGGACTTGAGCTGAACTTGTTACGATGAGGGTTCACTTAACTTTGGAAGCTAACTTTCGACGCGACCATATGTCGGGCAACGGATTTGTTATCCGCTTCTGCTGTAATTGTAGTAGTTAGTTAGTTAATTATATATAATGCATATTAGAGACTTTTCAAAATCTTTAACTAGTGTTATAATTAGCGACTTATATTTATTAGTGTTATAAATAAAACTTAATAATTGAAGACTAAATTTTCTTAGCAACTATACCGGTTTCCTTGCTCACAACAATGAGTGAAAACATTGACAATCAATACTCGCCGATACCATGTAAGAGACCACAGCACCGACACATACACATACACATTTCGGTGATTTGGTGTGAGACCTTTTTCCTTTGGAACGATTACCCACATCAGAAGGAAACTCGCCACTTTTAACAGCTACTATAATATCATGCCAGTAACATTGGTTATAGCGGAGGTCTTTTACTTCAAAATTGTAAAGTAATATGCCCTATCTTTTCGAACGATATAGTAGAGTGCTGTCGACAGTTAACCAGTATCTTTCCACTAATACTGGTAAATGTGGTAGGTCCTGATATTGTACCATCGAATTTTGAAAAGAAGTGTCTCAAGGGCAATTAATTCATATGAAAAAGGTAAACAATCCAATAAAGAAGTCCATTCAAATGTTTTCTTATTAGCCACATGACTCCGTCACACGGTTCGTGTTTACAACAATTCCGTCACAACCCACACCAACCTTATCTAATAAAGATATATGCTGCTGACAAATTGGTGTTACATATATGGCAAATTCTATTCTTAAATTAGTTCTACTTTCTTCACTGCGGACCAGGTCTTCATTGAAGAGACTGGATGGCATCCATTCTATTAATTTGGATTCCAATAACTTTAGGGGCTAAAAATATACTATTGTTAATTACAATGCCAATAATCAATGGTACATTAATATTTGTTTACATTTTCGGTAACTAAAAGATATCATTATATTGTTGTCTTACTTGAACCGGAAATATTAATATATGTAATGAATATTTTGCGCAAGTTTTTTAATAATTTTTAGTTTTATTTAACGAAAATTGAATTCTAGTATATGCCAGGTTTATTACATGTTTACTCTTTGTGATGAGACTTCTTTAGAGACAGTGTAAGTCGAAGACTCTAAAACAGTTTCTATGTATAATGTTTATTAGTAAATTTAAATACAATTTTAAAAAAATGTTAGCAAAATGTCAACGAATTTTTCCATCATTATCGACATAGTTTGCAATCAGTGTCTGAATGTACAACCACATGGAAACTCTGCGTGATATCGACTTCATTCTAAGAAATTACATTTTTGTTTTTTTGTCTAACAAGTAATTTTTTTATTCGTTTTTGAACATTCCTTCATATAATGTATTTCTTTTAGTGTCAAAACGATTTATCAAAATTATATGAATAATTTTTATAAATTAAAATCAACTAAAATATTAAATTATTATAAATATATATTCCATTCTCTTATCTCTTTTTAACTTTTTTTCGTTTAAAAAATGGTAAACCTAGAAAGAAAAATAAAGGTTACACTTTCAATATCTTTATGTTGTCTGTACGTTCATACAAGAAATAACGTATCGAACCCAAACAATACAATAGAGAATATTGACTAATAAGACAGACCGAGAAACAAATCTCCTTGCTCTATATTTTTTCAATTGCAAGTATGAACGATGTAAAAGTTTTTCGCAGATTTTTTGTCGACGATGTCTGATATGATTGATCCTTTGCCACCGGAGAAGATTTTGTGTCATCTCACTTTGATGTATTGAAATATTGCGAACGCGGAGAGAAAATATAATATTTTCTCTAAACTAATCTAAACACGTTTCTATACATTTATTTAACTATATATTTATAAAATAACATTAAGTTTTACCATCAACCCAAAAGAAAACTATACGAATATTGATTGGCTTTTGCACTTACTTTATATTCATAGATATGAATATATATTTTCCATCCTACTAAAGACAACCACTTTAAAATGGGCTTATTAAGGAATCCACCAATATGTAAATTAATTTAAGCATGTGTTGTTGATCACAAAGCTAACAACGGGGTCCCGGGTTAGATTCGTGACTATTCGAGGAATAGCGTTTAAAAGATGTTTATAATAGCGTACCCTAAATGTAACAGAGGAGCGAGGAATTCTTCCTAATAGGTTGTAATTAACAATAGTGTATTTTTAGCTCCTAATGTTATTGGAATCCAACTTAATAGAATGAATGCCATACACACTCTTCAATCAGGACCTGGCCCACAGTGAGGAAAGCTGAACTAATGAAAAGTAGTGGACTCGAAATCAATTAGGATATTGTTGAGACTAAATCCCTGGTTTTTTTTTTAAAATAATTATAGCGCAATATTGGATATCTATTTATAGTTTCATACTTACTATTAACAGATTCAAATTCAGGCGCCAATCCATGAGTAAATTTAATGATACTATTTTTGGTCATCAGAATACCTTATATTTCTCTGAACAAATTGACTTGCGTAAAACATAGTAATACCATAGACCTTACTCCCCAAGAAATACAGACGTCTCAATAGATCAATCATATTAGACCAAAATAAATTCTTAATGATACTTCAATGATTTTTGTAAGTTAAAAGTGTGTGATCAATTCATACACTGACATGTAACTAAACACCTGTCTCATGCCACCAGTTTACTGCAAGTCGTATTCTTTACAGCAGTAAACCTAAATCTATATCATAACATGCGGAACAATGTACTATCTGACTCGAGATGTATGCCCAATACTTATATAAATAGAAAAAAACTGCTTGAGTAATTATGAGCACTCTGGTATTTGATATCCAAACATTGGGATCTGAAATTCAGTTCCTTCTTCAATAAAACACTCCAGATACTTTTAAAGTCCACCTGATATAAAAAAAAACCCAAATCAACCTTAAAGATAAAATTTCGTTCTGAGAAAGATAATTTTTTTCAAGTCATAAATATATATATATATATAATTAAATAAATAATTTTTTAGAGTAGCCGTTTTCATTTAGAAACTTTGTACAGCAAGACATTCATATCAAGATATAAGCTGTATTTTTCACAAACAAATTTTCACATGGTTGATTTGGGCCGTTATCCTGAATAAAAGAAGGAAAATAAAAATAAATGTATTGAAAAACCTTTTAATATACTAATTTTTACACTGTTTTTTATTCATAATAATGGGACGAAAACTCCTGGAATAAAAATAATGGAAAAACATCATGTGAACATTTTTTATAGTTTACATGACGTAGGCTAATTTTGTTAGCGATAGATATTTAATTAAGGAAAATGGTATACCGATAATTAAAATATTACTTTTCTATGATTTAACGTAAAAAACGATTTGTGTAAAACTTTCTTTTTCTAAAATACGACTTTTGAAGGTGATTATCTCAGAAATGTTTGAGTTTTGTTCCCGTTCAACAAAAACATCTTAGATTCAAATTAATGAGACGAATTAGCTCTATAAAATTATATCGTTTAGAAAAATTCAACCTGTAGACTCTAAGATTCAAGCCATTTATTCGTTTAGTTCAGTGCTCATTTATTTATTTCCACATGTGTGCAATATGTTTGGGCCAGTAATTTACTGAACTGATTTGTCGTGAACTAATCTTTATAAATACTTTAAACCCTTGAAATTTTTCTTGTCCATCACTTTATTCTTCCTTTAAGCTTTTAAAGAAATGAAGGCGTACCGAGTCGCGGGACATCTATCGCTCTTGACCAAAATTTTCTTATTTAAAGATTATTTTTTTATTTTTCCTTCTATATTGCTATTTCCTATTTTTTTAAACTATAATTTTATGTTTTAATTACCTAATCCCTTTTTCTGTTTCATGTTGTTTCTCTTCTTATATTTTATATGTCCACTTACATAATTTTGATTGTGTTGATATTTTCTTTAATTGTTACCTCTATACCAATATATTTAATTTTTTTTATTCTATGGGAGTAAGATATACTGCTTTTCTAAAATTTCTATCATGATCTTTTAACATTTACTTGTCCATCAGAAAAGCACTCCAATCTCAAATCAATTTCAATCGTTCTAAAAGTTTGCGCCTGTTATTTATTATAAGGGAAATATATTTTCACCGGAAACTGCATCTGGTCGAAAGAAAATTGTACATAAATGCAAATGATGGGTATTCCAGAATATTTTTCGCCAAAGCCAGCAAGAATATTAATGTTAGCAGCATACGTGATCGTTGTCGACGACGACGGTGCCGACCAACAAAGCGCTATTCTAAAGTGAAGCCAGTATCATCCAGTGAGGATATTTCGTTTTATCTCTTTATTTAATTTTCCTCTAAAAAAATTAACTCATTATTCGGTAGAGTCAAGAAACCTTCTTGTAAAATATGTGTGTTTTTCTCCGATTTTCATTATTTCAACGTCTTTTTTTAGCAACTCCTTAAAATGAAATGGTATTAGACGTATCCAATATTAAAATACAAGGTACCATCTATCTACTGATAATTTTACTTTACTGTATTAAGTGAAGAAAAGTGAAAAACATTTTACTATCAAATATTATTCTGTTCAAAATGTTCATTTGAATTGAAATGGTCGCTTGTAAATGCGTTTTAATTAAAAGAAATTGCAAGTCTGTTACAAAAGTAAGAGTTAATATAAATGCTTGTTTACTGATAATGCCTATCATTTAATTAAAACAATTAAAGTACGTGCATCATGGTAAGTGTAAATTGTATTGAAAGGTAGATTTAAAAAATGGGCAAATACTCTTCAGATTATCGCGTTAGTTGAATAAAAATATTGCAATAAAAATAAGTGTCCAGTTCAAAATAACTTTTCTAACAAATTTTTAAAATCAGGATATTGCAGGATCAGTTCATAAACTAGGTTTTGATCAAATATAATTGAAAATGTTTCGTATAAATATATACAAGTATGCGCAAGGTTGACGAAAACTTTCCTATGGTAAGTCATTACGATTGCTTGTTTATATATGATCATTAGTTGCATGAAAAAAAATCCTTTTTAACTTTAGTCAGACAAGTTTTACCGGGATATGAAACACTCCTAGAATTTATTATATTTTCGTTAAAGAAATCATGTTGAATCATGAGATTGTTGATCATGTTGATGACCATGAGATTGTTGATCATATTGAAAAAGAGTTTTGTTAATTAATCTCAGAAAGAAAACATGAGATTAATTAAAAAAACTCGGTGTTTCAGCTAATGTCAACCATTCCATTATTGCTTTCTTCATTTTCACAATTACGCTTTCCCTGATTAAAAAAATGTGAACCATTTATAAACTATTATGTAATCTACTTTTACGTATGCTTCGATATTATTATTTATAAAATTATTTTCTTTTCGGAAAATTTTCAAACCGATAAGCACGTAAAAAGAAACCGAAGTCAACAGCGGAGATTCATTTTGATTAAATTAGTCCTGAAGCGGAAACATGACATGTGCACATTCAATTTAAACGGACATATGTGAATGCGACATAATCTATCATGAGCACTTGGTGTTAAATTAAATAGAACGGGAGAATTCTGGGAGACTTGACGTGTCAATGGTACTTCACATCGTGGAAAGTGATAATTTAAGTTTTAAAATTTTTTGAAAGTTTGCATACAACATAGACTAAAGTTATTATTCCAGAAATCTTAAGAGAAACTAATAAAAGTTAATCATATGTAAATAATTAAAATTAATGCTTGAAAGGGTTATTAAAACACAAATATAACGAACACTGCTAGGGCCACAACATTTTGTCATTAGCAGCGGTGTAGTTATACACTTTGAACGAGTCAGCCGCTTTGATAAGTGACTTTCAACTGTATTCGCGATAAAATATCAGCCGATTTTTACGGTAAGATCGCAAGATACTAAATGATAGGTCATAACACATTTTGATTGGCCAATGTTATTGATTTGTTCGTTTGTCAATCCATTCAATGTAAACTTTTATTATGTATATAACCTTTACTGTAATATGTGTATCGCATTTTGATTGGTCAATGTTAATGATTTGTTCGTTTATAAATTTATTCAATATAAAATTTTATTACAATACAAATAATGCATTTTGAATGGTCAATGTTATTGATTTATTCCTTTGTCAATTCACTCAATGTCAATTTTATGATATAGATATATATTTATTATAATACAAATAACAAATTTGGTTGGCTAATGTTATTTATTTATTTGTCAATCAGATCAATGTAAACTTTTATTACATATGTTGGCAGGTGAAATAGAATGTTGATTCAATGAACCTATCTGTAGCATTACTTAAGCAACTTACGTTCACTTCGATTCAAATATAATAATCTACACATTTTTTAATAAATTTGGGAAAGCACATATTTTACCATCACAATTTTATGACGACAAATAGCAAACTTTTCAATATTTTTTTTATTTTCCTAACAAAAATATATTAAAATTAATTTAAAGTAACATTTAAAATTATATATCTTTTTCGTTACAATAAATTTATAAATTTGGGTTATTAGATTTATTAAAAATTAAAATAAAAATTCATTGTCAGCGTTACGTCATTACTTCCATTGTGCATATTTCGTATACCAAAATTGCACATATTCATATAAATTAACTTAATAAACGATATCTGTAACTTGAATTGAAATTTCAATAATATATAAAGATTGATATTGAATATATTTGGCGTTAATTTTGTAGAAATTCATTATTCACAATTAAATGAAACTACGTGATGTAGTATTATTTCTACTTTCTTTAATTTCTTTACCACGACCTAGATTTCCTTGTATTACAACATCTTCAGGTGGGATATTAGCAAAGATCTCTTGCTAATATCCCACCAATCTTTGCTAATATCCCACCTGAAGATGTTGTAATACAACGAAACTTAGGTCGTAGTAAAGAAAATTATAGAAAGTAGAAATAATACTACATCACGTAGTTTCATTTAATTGTGAATTTATAAAGAATTAAAGAAGAATACACTGATTTTTGTTGAATAAATTTCAATTATATTTTTCAATTAATAATTCTTTGCTTATGATTTATGATAACTTCTAGTAAGGTACATACGCATATTTTATCTTAATTAGAATAGGTGAATATCCTCTATTCACATTACCAGGCTATTTATGAAATAGCTCTTTATAAATACCTTTATGTGCTTCTTGCCTGTGTCGCGTACACGCGCGCTGTTGTGACTATATTTTTGTATGCACATATACGCATTGCGATACACATGTGCTTACGTGTTTGCATGCACTGTTATATTATTAATAAGAAATAAAAAAAATCGTACGTGTCATGAAAAGAAGTATCGAATAACATATAAACGTCATCTAAAAACAAAAATACCAAATATTTTTTTCTCGATCCTTTTAATGCGAGGAATTCTACGAAAACCCTTAAGCGCCTTGAATTTTATTAGCCTTAAAACCTTTTAATATGGTATGTTTTCTTTAATTACAAAATTGTTTCTCCAAGTATGATATCTATATACACTTTTTGGTGTAGATAAAGTCGACCGTGTCAAGTTTTATCCTTTAACACTATCTATATTAACGCCATTTTCCGAAAAACAAGCAAAATTGCTCGTTGTTCGTCGTCAATTTCGCTATTGTTACGAGTTTCAAAAAATGTAACAAAAAAAATAAAATGAAAAACAATTTACTATTGATGAAATACATAAATTGCTGATTTTTAAAACTCCTTACCTTAATTATTTGCATTGCAGTCAGAAGTAAAAATAAATACAGTTACATGTATTTTGTTTTGAGCAATTTTATTTTATACTAGCTGTGCCCCACGGTTTCACTCGCCTGAAATATGGAATAAGACCATTTTTTTCTCCCATATATTCCTCTTGGCTACAATTTATTTTTACCTTACCAAATTTCATTAAAATCTACCCGTACGCATAAAATAATATACAGAGAGTCAAACAAAAACTTAAAGAAAGGTTTTCCAGCTTCTATCGTCGTTCTATACACTAAATCAATCACTCTTTTTAACGTATTTTCCATGGACAGAATTAACTATCATATAAATTTTTTATTTGTTCAGATGGGCTATCACCAAATGGTTAATTTTTGAAATTAAATCCATAATTTGCTTTATATTATGTAATCATATGTTATTTATATTTCACAACTATTTAAATTATTCCAAGCCACATATTTATACATGGAACTAAACTTTCAATAATTAATTTATCCCATTTTCATGAAATCATCCTTATGATATCAATCTTTGAGTATTCACATTATTTTGCAGATATACATATATGTGAAGATGTTCACTTTAACGCGGAAACTGATGAAGTCAAATATTTAATAATTACAAGGTCTACGAGGTGCTACGATTTGTTGTTTGTGCGAAATTTCCACGATTTCCGTAAATACGGATGTATAGTTAGCTTGTTAATTGTTTAGTCTTTAATATCTTCACATGACGCAATTTATCTACTTGTTAAATAAGTTTAATGAGCCTTTATATAAAAAATTGTACAGTACTATCTTTATTTGTTTATTTTGGATTTTATAACAGCATGGTCGAACATAGTTTTCTTGAATGGAAATAGCTTATGATCATGCTTTTTATTATTAAATAATTATATTGATAAACTCTCTGTCTTGAGTTTCGTAACGCTTTATGTTCCTAATTGTTAAGTGAGAGGATCGAGTTATAGTTTATTTTATCTGTCTAAAGTGCGTACGAATATCATGTAGCGTCCACCAGTTTTTTATGCACTTGTACACATGTGTCTTTTTTTTTTACTCAAAGAAGTATTGCGGGTAGTGAAAAATCTTGATATTTTTTTGCTTCTTTCATCGATTTAGGAATGCAATTATGGAGTTGTTTGGTAGACCACGTTTGACAATAAGTTTAATGTTTAATTTAAATTAATATATTTTTTTCAGTTTTATAAAAATGTCATTATATGTAATGTTATTTGTAGCACTTTTAGCATTTACTCATGTCCAATGCTTTGGGGTAATCTGCAAAATGGACATTGATTTTTTTGATAAATAAATAAATAAAATAAAGAAATAAATTTTCCTCTTTATAGGGTCTAGTCCTAACTAAAATTTTCTGTTCGAATGATATTACGAATTTAAAATATGCAGTCACAAAAAAATTTTTGGGATTTCTAGAAGGATTGATGTTTTCCACATCGAGTAAAGAACACATATATCACTAATAGAAAGCTATATAAGAACAATCAATATAAATTTGTATAAATCAACTTGGATGCAAAGATATTCACTGGAATTAATCAAGACATCGTAACATCTACAAATTAATCTGCCAATTACCCGTTCAGTAACGACGCATGTTTAAATATCGCATTAAAACATTCTACGATTACGGTAATAAGTTAACTTCCACCCGACCTCTCTATTCTTTTATATATAATATATTTTTGTAGTTTACGGTTTGAAAATTCTCAATTATAATACCTTCATTAAATAAGGGTTTATTTCATATGTTACGTCGATATTATTTACAACCATCAGATGCTATTTATGAAAAAAAAAGATAATGTGTAACAGTGCATATATATATATATATATATATATATATATATACATGTGTGTGTATGTGTGCACAGTATATTTTTTTAAGGAAAGTCTTTATGGCACGTTACATACCTGGCGAATGAGAACTACGAGTAGCACGAAAAATTTCCATTGCCATATTTGTTACAGTATAAAAGTGAAAGATGTCTATCGACAGTTTTGTTACAGCACAAGCGTTTGTGTGTACAAGCGTATGTCAAATTATTTTTCTGCTGGCTTTCTATTGTGAGTCAATCATCTGCCAGAGCATTTCCCTTTCGATATGTATTTATTTGCCTAATAAATTATAAATTATTGCTTTATCATTAATTAAATACTTAAAACTAATTAAATAAAATAAATTATCAGCATATTCATTTATTTGTCATTGTTAATTAAGCTATATTAGATTGTTTTAGTAAATTCGAGAATTCTTTATATTCATTTAAAAAGAAATTTATAGAATAATTAAATAATTTTAATTGGAATTTACCTTTACTTTGGGTTTAATTGGTTTGATAAAAAAATTAAAATAACAAAATAAAAAAAATTGGTATAATATATTTTACTGTTATAATGAATTTAAAATTTAATTAAATTTTGAAATAATTCAAATAGTAATAATAAATAATAATAGTATTATTAATGTAGCAATAATAAGAATTTCACAGTTGGGTGATCGACCAATTTATTTTTCTGCTGGTTTTTCACTGTAAGTCAAGCATCTGCCAGACGATATAATATATATATATATATATATATATATATGTACATATATATTTATATATATATATATATATATATATATATATATATATATATATATATATATATATATACCCGTATAACATGCAACTCTAAATATATATACATAATGCAAAGGCTGGAAAATGGTATGCTAAGAACCATTTCCAATGCACCATGGTTCATCACCAATACAGAGATCCACGAAGCTTTGAAAATAAAGGAGGAGTTAAAATTAATAGGGCATAAATATAAAACACGGCTGGAAAACCAGCCAAATGATTTAGCTACTGCGTTAGCAACCATCTCCTACAATAAACGACTGAAACGCCATGATATAATCGGTGACAGATGGTGAAGGATAAGGTGTCTCCTGCAGAGGAGCTCCTTGGAAATGATAAAACGACATAGAACAAATCAGCTTATAGTTTGGAACTTATTGCAAATAAACACGGAAAA
Organism: Druceiella hillmani; assembly: GCA_039881145.1. Lineage (NCBI taxonomy): Eukaryota > Metazoa > Arthropoda > Insecta > Lepidoptera > Hepialidae > Druceiella > Druceiella hillmani. The sequence continues at coordinate 1,472,213 of JAYKKI010000115.1, forward strand.
AAAATATGTATATATGTATATATATATATATATATATATATATATATATATAATCCATAATACATAATGTATAGCGAAGGCAACTTCGTTCCAACCGGCTGTTCCATGACACCTGTCGTTCTTCTTTTGGTACATATTTTCATAAATGAAATTGGATCAAATATGGCAGAAAATTTATCGCGAAAATATTTTCTGTCAATGATTACCATTCAATTGTTAGGCGCAATACTTCACGCTTGATATACACAAGTAATTTCGAAGCGATGTCTGAAATATGTGGAATGATTAATCATTTTTCTGGTGATGATTTGCTAATGGTTTTCGAGGACATCAATCATAAAAGGGCATACGAATTGTTGATAATATTTGTCATGTGTCACTTTTTGAATAAATTAAATTATTTCAATAAAAAAATTGTAATATAAAGTAGCGTAAACTGTGTCGGTTTACAGTTACAAACTTTTCTTAAATAAACATATTTTTAACTGCAGAACAAATAAACGCAGCAGAATGTTTTTTGAGCTATTGTTCGAATTTTGCGTAAGGGAAGCTGTTTCGAATGCATGTTTTCCACACACACGTACAAAAAGACATCACGAAATTTGATGTTATTATGCAATTATGTACAATGTTTTACAAATTTCGGATTGATTATTAAAATAATATTATCGATATAAAAGAAAGCGTCCTACCGCAGAAATTTTGAAATTCAACTATCAGGACTCTAGGCAAATGTTAAAAACAAACTTCATACTCAAAGACGATGTAATTGTAATTAAAATTCCATTAATAAAATAACACACAATAATATGAATGAAACGCATACAGGCAAATCTTAACTTAAAACTAGGAGTACTGATTTGAAATCTGATTAAAGATTAGATTATGCTAATTACATTAATATGAAGTAAAATCTTGTGTCATATTTTTTAATGTAATTCGTCACACATGTAACACAAGAGCAAATTTTTTATGTGTCTCTTGACTTGGATTGAGGTTCTTTTTGTTATTTTTAATTTTTAGACTTTTTTATGAAATGTTAGGCTTTAATCGGACGTATAATATATCCATCCTCTGTCTAATCTGTCGACCATGAGAATTAGAAATTTTAAAAAGAAACAAGATACTGACATTTGGTTAGAAATTTCCAATTAAATTATTTTTGTTGATTTGCGATGATAGTTTCAAAAGATATAGGTGACCACGCGAGCCTACTTTGTGCATATTTTGACAAGTACATGGCCGATTTTAATTTTTTCATACTTTGAGCTTTTTAAAAATTATATTGAATTTTTAGAGATTTATCTTGTCGTTTTTTAAATTGTAAAATTTTAATTTAAAAGTAAAAATAATGTACAATTGGACATAATATTTGCGTCAGTATTTAACAGAAAAATGAAATAAACATATATTTTCATGCAATCTTTAAATCTTTTCTTACAATGAAAAAGAATTTACTTCTGAATCAATTTTATTTTGGTGACTGCTTTAAAAATTACGACCCCGTGTGGATTAATAAATTTTTAATTGTTTACCAGCAAATGGGTTAATAATTAATTTCTTAAAGAATGTCAAACCAAAAATATAAATTTACACATCTTATCCCGTGATAATTTTTTTAGCATCGCTTTAACTATTTGGCTAAGTTGTGACCCAATTTTTCATATAACTAAATACACAAAAATTTCAATGGAAATATGTTTCAAGCCTCCCTTTATTGGATTCATTCAATCAACTAAGAATCGTTGGCCTTTGACAGAAACTCAATTTACCCAACTAAATTTTATTTGAACAACTCAAACGTATGGCGTCACGGTCGCCGGAAGTGACAAGAACTACGAGTGTGTGTTGAAACGTAAATAGCTGTGCTAATATTTTTAAACGTGTGAAAGAAAGTGCTAACGACCCAACTTTCGTGCTGTGACGTTTTTGTCATCGTTTCTCTCATTGAAGATCGAATATTATTTGGTGAATTGTATAATAGTTCATAAATAAATGTTATGTTTATTTTTTTCTAATCGTGACTTAGTGATACATATGAGTCGATCTGAGTAATATTGAGGATGTTACTTTTATGTTGTGTTACGAGGCGAGGAGATACATAATGTACACTCAATATAGTTTTATATATTTTCATAAATTTTTAATTTATTTTTCATTTTTATTTCAGATTTGAGTACAAAAGTTTAAATTTCTTGCATCTTAATATTTGTTGAACTTTTAGCATTACGGTTAAAATTGTTGTAATATGAAAATATTATCATGAAATTATACAGACCATTTTGCCAACATCCATAAAAAGTTATGTATATTCTTAAACAAAAGTCAACCCTTAAATGTTCAAATAAGACCTGCCGCCAACTGAGTTATTTAATAACTTTCATACAACTTTCATATGTCGCACAGATCTTCCTTGTTAAAAAATATTTTCAAAAACAATATATCATTTTTCGTCCTCGGAAACTTCTATTGCACACACAAAACGTTATATGAAATTTGGTTGAATCAGTAAAAGATGTGAATGTATTTCCTATGACGTTTGATTATGATTTTTAGTACGAAATTATTTGGCACATCTTTTTGTGTGGATTAGTAAAATTTTGGCATATAAATATTTTTTTCTTCTTTTTGATAAAAATGTTTTAAATAGATATTTCCGAACTATTTATTTTCAAAAAATATTGTACACTCAAAAAGTATTGAAAGCTTAATTATTTATTTGAAGACGTTAAAATTCAATACGTGCCATTAAAAGATATCATCAATTTTAATTTGATGTGAAAATATTTAGCTGTACCCTGCACTGGCACGTTTCGTTTAATTTTCTAAATTGCGTTGTACATACCAAAATGCTCACTCTGAGCGCTGGCAGTTAAAGTAACTCTGATAAAAATATTATTTCTATAATTCAAAAAAGTATTTCCATGTGATGAGTTAAAAAAGCATGCCGAAGAATGTGTATAAAATTAATTTTGAAAAAAGTCATCATAAACTTTTAAGCAAACTATCCATATACATCTTTTATATCTATTGCACTATAGTCATATAATAAAAAGAAAAAAATATTTTTACCACCGACATCCTCCATTGCCGCATATTATGATTATTCGGCTTACCACATTAGATTAATATAATTATGTCTCTATCATATCTTCTAGTATTTAATACATAGTATATTATATTTAGGACTTCATATAAAAATTACAGATATAAACTTAAAAATATGTCCTCCAACACAAAGATTCGAGTGGATGTACGGTGCAAAGTAATTAAATATGCTGCACATTTAATCTGAGAAAGTACTAAACAAATTTAATAACCTATAAATTTACTCAGATATAATTGATGTCAATTTAATGTGTATCATTAGTAATGGAAAGGATGTCCAGTAGCTTACCATGTTTTACGCATTTTTCCTTTCATGTATCAGAATACTAACAATTGGTACCAAAAAACCTTTTATATCTACATGATACTATATATACATATATATATATATATATATATATATATATATATATATATATATATATATATATATATAGCTATCCCGATCAGTTCATTTTAATATATATTTTAGTACAGTTTGTTGAGGACTACAATTCTGCAACCTTGTCTAATCTGATCTGAATTGAAACTTTATTTTTATGTATAATCTTCAAGACCTATTACAAGTAATAGGCAATGAAACCTATCGCCATTATAATCAAGGAAAGTCTTTCCTGATATAAAATTGAGTCTTAGTTCAAGTATCTTGCCATATATCAGTTAATTTTTTACAAACGAGAAATTTATTCATTGCCACATAGCATAAGTATCCAAAATAAATTATAGCACTGAAGAATTGAGACCAACAGCCGTTTAACAGCAAATAGGTTCTTTCTTATTAGGGACACGGTATGCTTCAACCAATTTATATGTCAGCAACGGGATGCAAATTCCTATATAAATATCTACACTGACTCTCTTCCAGCATTTCTTAACATCCATTTAAAAGCTTTTTAAGTACACGTAGAGGGCAGAAGCTTTTCATTACTCGACGATCGTTAATGGAATTGTTGAGATAGGAAACGGTCGTATGTGGGAATGCGAAAAGAAGCGCAAGGAAGCCTCAATGGCTTTCTTGCGCTTCTGTTCCTTCTGTACGTACTCACATTTTCTCGTCGTAAATTACAATATTTAGTTGATTATATTTCTAACGAAGTCTTCCTTCTAGAATTGAAAAAATTGTTTCTAATTTAGTAATAAATTAGAAATTTTGTACGAAGTAAGTAAAGCTTTTCTTTATTAATATGTCGTTCAGTAACATTGAATGTTATATTTTTCACAATCATGCCGCTTATTTTGTGAAAAACCTTCCGTACGACATTAAGTCTATTTGTTCATAAAACTATTCAATTAGTTCACGTTTTAGCCTAGTTTTATTTAACTAATATAATTTAATTTTCTTTTTGATTGTATTATTTAGTCAACATATATTTTTATTATTAACAAATATATTATCTAACCTACTTGATTTTACATAATTTTATTGGATAACCTAAATTAGAGAATTATTCTAAATAAAACCAAAACTTGACAACTGACAATTATCCTTGTATTAAAATAAACCGATGTCGAAATCGATCAACGCATATACACTCAACATCAAATTGTTTTGAAGAGAGACAAGTAATTTACTAATAAAAAATAGCACAATTTTTGTAGATGTACGAAGCAAGAAACATTTGAATTTGTTGGCTACAACAATTTACCTATGTACCAACAACAGTTTAATTTATACATAATCTATATCCGTAATTCCAAATAAAAATATGCAAGTTCTTTGCTTAAGCAAACAAAATTTATGTGAAATTTTCTATATATGACTGTACCACTAACTTCGTCAAAGAACGTATCATATCCACGACCAGTTTCTGAATTTTTCGTTCGTATATATGTAAAACCTTAGTCACAAGCCAAATTTTAAATTTCCACTTGACCAGAAATGAGACAGAGATTCTGAAGGTAAGTCAATTTTTAAATTAAGCGATCTAAAACTAAGGAACTATAAAATACCTGTATATTGTACTTCAATATAAATTGATCATTTATTTATAAATAAAATTTTACCCTATTAAGGACTGAATAGCTCTTAACTTAGAGGTCAAAATTGATCCGAAATATTGCACGCAAATATCATATGGTATTTGCACGGGCAATCGAGAGCTTCCCTGAAAGCTGCCACGCGTGAAGATTCCATAAAAATTTCATTTCTATTTATTCTTCGTGAATTAAATGTCAATTAGCATTAAAAAAAGTTGTCTTTTGTATCATGATAAAAATTTATGTTAATTAACAAACGTGCAGATTAAACTTTTAATTTGTTTTGATTTCAAATTACATGTAATTTAATTTGCGGGCTTGCTGAATGGACATTGAAAATTCAATATTTAACGTTAAGGCCGGTTGAGTGTAACGCATCTGTGGTTTAGTATTAGCAATTAATTGACTTATTTATTGTATATGAAATTTCACCTCACTATCATGTTTCACCTAATTCATTATTCAGTCACATACTTTAGAATGCTTTCGATTATGTAGCAATTCTCTGATTGCTGTCCACGTAGCATCAGTTATTATAGGGATTAATTGTCAATAGTTTTTTTTTCATTTTTTATTATTTAAAATAATCGAAATAAAATTAAGCAAAAAGTCAAGTTAGGTCGGACTAACTAAAACTTTTTACAGAATTACTTATATACTCACATTAAAATATCAATTGTTTTAATTTAATTTTGAATTGAAACTTCTTTCACCGGAACAAAGACCATAACGAAAAATGTAATGATCCATCGATCGATGATGACGAAATGGCGCTGATTAGTTTATTTTTTAATGAGTTATTAAAAGTTGAGTCTACTTGGAGGGAAACCGTCGTTCATTTGAGCGCGATCATCTCCTCACTCCCAACATCGATTTTAAAGACCTCTTTATGTAAATAAATATATTCAAATTGTTACATTATTTATAAAAGTACGTATTCACATACGTGAAGGATGAATTGTTTTAAGTTATATTCCGTAATTATATAACAATTATTTTATTGGGAACATTTACACTACTATCTAGAGTGTACGGTCGATATGCACCTCCTATTCGTAAATTGATGACAGATGAAAATGTATTTAATTTAAATTTATTGTCAAATTTTCCCGGTATGACTGAGATGTTTTTTAAAGAATTTTGAAAAATTTTGCATTAGAAACGAATTTGGGACCGAATAGAAGTTAAAGCAATTATATTTAAATTTTTTGTATATTTATCTATGCATTACACCAATATGACAAACTGCTATCTTCCCTAAATGACCTGAAATTTAATTATTACGGGTTCGTAAAAACCATATACTCAGGTTTAAGGACTGATAAATATATACTTCCTAAGTTTCAACAGTGATGTAGCTTAAAGTTTCATCTTAATATAAATACTTTTATCTCGGCCAAGGGTACTTTTTTAAATCGAGGAAAAACTACTCCTCATTCATAAAAATGTAAAAGAACCATATTGCGAATGAAAGTCGATAATAAAACAAATTTGTTCTGACATAAAACTGTCGTTTTCCTAACTGATTCATCTGCAAGTTCTTAGGAAATTGTATAACTATGTAATATTTGTTATTTAATAGCTATAAATTTATTCTATAATATAATTGTTAATTTTGTGAGGTAGTTTCATGAAAATTTATGAATTATTTGATATTTTTAAGCAATCACTTTAAACAAAGGAAAACTTATTCTTCAGTAAAAATGCAGTGGTAGATTTTCGAATTATTTGAAAGAAAATCTAAAGTTCGCTAGAAAAACAAAATATAATCCGTGTTCTGTGACCAAAGTAGCAAATTTTATTATCAACTTTTATTTTAAGAATGTTAAAAGTTTTCATTAATATCATCAAATGTACCTATGAGTGAAATTGATAAATTTAACACATTTTCCCAATATAAAGGTCAAAGAAGGCATTTTAAAATAAATTAATATGTGTTATTGCAAAATTTATATTTTCTCAATTATTCACACGCCAATCTTTAAGTATATAAATAATTTGTAATACTCAGTGCCAAAAATGATATTTTTTTTAAATCATGTTTAAATGTGCACCTTAAAAATATTTATTATCATAGAAGTACGTATTACAGTTTTATCTATGTATTTATTTTTAAACAAATTCGAGCGAATATTCTGAAGCATACATTGTACAATCTAGTTTCATATTTTTTCCAAAAATAACCTGTCGCTTTTATATTCAACTTCCTTATTTGACCTACGTATATAGTTTTTAAGATGTTATATAAAGTACGTCATTAGTCAGAAAGCTCACAATGTACTCGACATTATCGAATGTTCAGAAAGGAAATATATCTTGAAAGGAGATTTATCTCGCCAGCTAGATACCGTCCATATATGGTTACAAAAAAGCAAGAAAAAGTTAATGTGGCATTAATATTCTGTCTTTCACTCGTCTTCTGATTTCAGCTAGTTTGAGATCGTGAACGTAGAACTATGCGACCAAATATACATAATATCATATTATTCTAACGAATAGCTGAAATCTCAAAACGGTGTTTTTAAGTAAGCAAATTAGTTGCGCAAGCTTTCATACATGAACACAGGACGTATCGACGCATCGATGCGTTTTTGCACGGGTAGGCCAAAATTTTTCGCCTACCCGTGCAAAAACGGAGCAGATCGCAAGTTATATTTTGAAAAATGGGACCAAATTTACATAATGTAACATTATTTCTACGAATTTTTTTTTTTTTTTTTTCTATATGAAGTACGGAAGCCTTAAAACTAATAGTAAGCGAAAATCATGGAATTAAAGCTTCCTTTCTTTGAAAACAATGCTATTTTGAAATATTTTCAAAAATAGTAAACAAATGCAGAGTGGTTTCTTGCCATTTCTTATTCGGCTAGCCGAAATAAATTATGACAAAATACTAATTTTAACAGATCTTTTCGATATTGGGACCTTTCGAAATGTTCTCATAATTTCTCGCCTGGGAATGATTTTCTATTTGTTTTTATACTCATGATTAATAATTTAGTATATGCTTAACCATATAATTACATTTAAATTCGTATTCGATATTGCTTAATATTATTTGTATTATTTATTTTTTACATGTACTATGCAATTCGTGTTATCTACGCGAAAACAAAGTAAAGGATTTCGTTTCATATACAATAAACCCCCGGAAATGGAAATTGAATCCAAGTCCGCTATCTCATTAAAATGATTTTCGGATTTCCTGCAGGTAGTATATTTTAATTTCATAAGAGTACACACACCAGTAACAAACCACTGAGTATTCGCCCAGGTTTAGTTTCAAGCCATTACTGGCTCGCTATTCCCCACTTGGCAACCTTATTAAATAACTAGTGAAAGGATCGTTATATTGTGTGCAAACAGCAAACAATATCAACTCTTCAAATTTCTACTGCGTTCTCGATTATTGTTATTTATGAAAAACATGAATGCGAAGTAATATCAAAAGTAGATTAAACTTGCTGGGTGCAAATTAGAGGTTGTCAGTAACAAATTCTCATATCTAGTTTCAAGCCATTATCCGTTCACTATCCATTTGAGAACAGTATCAAATAACAAGTAAAATGATCTTTATGTTTTCCGTAAACAATAGAGCGTATCGAGGCTTCCAATCTCTACTGAGTCTTTGATGTCATTTATTAGAAACATGAAAGCAAAGCTATAGAGAAAATACTGACATAATCGGAGAGAAAGTTTTTTTTTTATTGGGATTGGTCCAACGATATCACGCTATCGTTTGTTATAAGTTTGAACTATTATTTTGTTTTTGATATTCTAATAGTCAAAAAATCATCTATTAAAATATGCATATTCAAATTTCTAAATTCTGTATTCGCAATGAATAAAACCAAAATATTCCCAACTGTCTTTCAATGAAAAAAAATTTATTTCGATCGTCACTTTTAAAATATCAAAATATTAATATTTCAAGTGAAATAATACAAAATATAGTTAGGGTTAAATAATTAAATTTAAGTAAGTACGGTCAATTAAGAAAGTTTAATACATCATTTAATTGTGTGTCCTAAAGTAGAGTGAAGACTTGTAACTATTTCCGTTTATTGATAGAAATTAAATTTATACCACTTTTTCATCAACATTATCCTAAGAAGAATAAACAATATTACGCACTAATGAATTGTAAGAATTTTCCCAGTGAATATATTATACAGTTTTTAATTTTGTCTAGTTTTCAGTAGATTGAATGACATTACCCGCATAGTTTTAATATGCGTAAAGGTTTTCTGTACGCGGTGAAGATATAATCGCTCTCGGAAATTATTCTATATTTTGTATATATACTTCGTATTTGAAATAAAAACTATTATTTTTAAAATTATGTAGTTCCGAACGGCGCACGGAGGAATGGTGGCACTGTCGGAATTATATAATTCCAACAGCGAATGCCATATATATATAAAAAATACTTATGAAAAAATTATTGGACGAAAAAAGAAAATTTACAATAAAGGATGTGATTTATGTTATTTACTTCATGGCAATACCCACTTTTATGTCAAGAGTATAAATGATACTCTTTAAGAGAAGCTTAAACCAGAAACGATTCATTAGGCACTAATCGCAAGTTGCTTACAACTCACTCATTAACAATTTACATTTTGTATAACTTTGCTTACTTATCTCTTCGTTTTGTCTCAAAAATTAGTAAATAGAAGGGCCGCAAACAAAGGATAAAAGCTAAGGATGAAAATAACGTCTCTACGCGGCTAACTCTATATTAACACTGCTTTTACTCAACATAGATGACTTTATCTTAAGTTTGTTAACATTGGTTTATATTACACGGCGACCAGTAATTACAAACATAAAAATATCTATTGTAACCGCTGGCTACCAGTGTCTTGTATGGCTCTCATGGTTTTTCTGCCCAGATTCGTTCTTGAAGCTTAACTCATCCACCAGTCATCCATCATGAAATTATCTGAGGTGCAGTATATATTAGAACTGTGAACAACTATGTAGCTATTTTAGAACCATCACTTTTATCAATTTTCATTTCAGTGTTTTAACCAAGACGCTATTTTTATTGTAAAAAACTATCGACATTTTATATGCCAACTATAGACACTTTTACACATTTTTTTTTATAAATTTCGCCAACTCGCGCCATTTATTTCTTTATTTCTACGGTCCTAGCATTCTTACTAGAGGGTAAGACAAATATATCTTAACATTCTTGATATTATTCAGATACTCTCATCCGGTATATTTTTTTAGCACTGTGTATACTTTTAAAATTAATGACTTAAATGAATTAAAACCTTGAGAATTTTATTGAATAATTCAATAAAATTCTAAAGGTTTTATTGAATTATTCTCAATACATCAATGACTTGTTTATTTTATTTTTGAGTTACTTTTAACCATGTTACTTAATGATTCACTAGTACCTCTTAAATTTTTTTTCAAAGCGGATTTCTACCGAGAAAATTAACATGTTTAAGGTTACCACTTTTCCGACAATAAATTTTGAAGTTAAAGACTTATACGAAAGACCATATTGTAGCATCTCGTGTAATAAATCTCTTTTGGTGGAAGTTGATATAACAGCGTTACAGTCCCTAATATATTTGAACTGTATTCCCAGTAAGTACACTCGAAAGTATTGTAGTGCATTAACCATAGCTATTGTTTCTAATTCATGATCTATTATTTGAACTCTTCCAACCAGGCGCTTTTGCCCTAGTGTGACAAAACACATAGATCTTGATTGTGCTTTTGGAATAAAATTACATCAAAACTGAGAATACTTGCATCAGTTTGCACCAATTTCACAATGTGGGTAAAGGTTGCTAATATGGGATGTGAAGAAAGTTTGTTGATTATTTATTTTCTAGCCTTTTCATATTTGTTTAACCAACTGAAGATGGTTATATTTTCCAGAAGTTCTGCTATATAAGTAGTTATTATTGAAAATATACAGTATTCCATGAGTTGTCTAACTCATTTAATATTTGGTGGTATGGAAGAATTTTTCAATATTTCTACTTTGATTATTTTTAATTTTAATTCCATCCACGTAAACAATTTTTGTTAAACTTTCAATTTCGCTTTGTAGAAGTTTATTACAAATCCCGCATCATCTAATGTTTTCAGCACTAAGCTAAACCTCTCTAAACTTTCTTCTATACCGATCGGGAGTATCATGACTTTATCAATACAACCTATCAGATCAGTATTAACCAATATTTTAAAATTAATGGGTTTATTACCAAAGGATTTTCATAACCACATTATGCCAACAGGTGTTACGAGAACTGTTTTATCTACAGGTATCTCTCGTTCAATAGGAATTATAATAAAACCTGATGCCATATCGAGTTTGATAAAGTAACGGGCTTTTCTCATCGCCAAATTGATCCTCATTTAATGGGTATGGGTATTTCTCTTTAATAAATATTATAATTAAAGCTCGGTAATCTATACGTGATCCGTCATTTTAGTCCTTTTTTTAATAAAATAACTAGTGACGCATAAGGTGAAGTTGATTATCACATAATGTTATTGTTTAAAGATACAATATCTCTCTTTCCTTCTTAGAGACCTACATATATATATATATATATATATATATATATATATATATATATATATATAAGTTTTTTATTAATAATAATAGCTCTTATACATACTTTGCCGCTGCTGTTTATGTCTTTGTACTGTTGTTTCTTGGTCGACTCTCTACGTACGACAATTCTTGACCAAGTATTTTTCCTGTAGCAACGTACGATACTGATCTTTATTGGGAAAGTTTTTGTTTCAAAATTTTATTTTATTTTTGCCCATCGTTATAGGTAGGAACTTTTTAGATACAATAAATTATTCGATTTCAGTATCGTTAACATTACTTAAATTATGGTCACAATCCTCCCTCCATTTGATGTAAATGACAAAGGATCCGTATAAGTATCCGTGTTCCCAGTAACACAAATAGTTTCTGCTAGATTTGGTAAACGCAAAATGTAGCGCGCTAATTTTCCGAATAGCCAACTTACTGTTTCGGCTGTACTTGCATTGGATTTTGCGTTGGGATTTCAGTATTCCAATATTTAGCTTCAATGAAATTATAGTTTTAAATGCTTTAGCATTCTCTATTTTTTTGATGCCTTAATAGGCGAAGTGTATGGTTTATTTGTCATAAATTCGGTCCTTTTAAAGTTATGACGTAAATCGCGGAACTTGGGAAATGTGATAGGAAGATTTTTGAATCCTGGTTAAATTGCCTGCGGGGACCACTTATTGTCCAACTCACGTGCAGGCTCAAATAAAAATTGTATACATCTCGGTATAATTTCTATACTATCCCGTCCTTTCTATGTGACTTGAACGCCTACTTCTGTACTCTATTCAATAGCACAAATCCTCCGATTAAATTTAGGCGAGGGTATAGATTGGCTAATATTGGTTTCTCTAAAATGGTTAGTTCACTCATGTTCTCTACAGTTTTCTTATACGCTACTGATTGTTTAATTATTCGAACATGGGTAGGTGAAAATCTTTTTCGGTTTATAAAATATTTAGAATAAAAAAGGAGAAATAAATAAGATAATGAAATTATAAATAAAAACGGTTTTTTAGAGTTTCTTTTCACTGGATGCGCTATACTTAACCCATCTCTCTAGCGGTATGTCACGTATGCTAGTTTCGAAAAGTTTAATGTCATTTGCATATAAGTAGTAGTAGCGAACGCAACCAGTTACCTAAAGGTAAATTGTGCAATTAATTGCAGAAATCATAGTGAAACATCGAATTTAGGAAAAGATGGCATAATATTTAATTTCTGATTATTATTTATAAATTATTTTTAATTGAAATTGACATCTGCTATTTACATTTGTGAAGGTCTAAATCAATCGCCGATGTTTTTTGATAAAAATGATTGCTACCATAATCATACTATTGAAATTATAATTCCATATTATAACGTTATCATTATTACTCGTCAAAAATATACCTATGTATCGTTTGTATGCTTGGTATAAAAGCTTACTAATTGCAATCGAAAAAGATACCATTAAAGTAATTAATTATGAAAATATAGTTTTAACGGAGAACATTTATCGCTTGTAAACTATATCAAATATAAATTGTTATTGATTTCACTATTTGCACAGAATCTCAAAGGACTCCAATAATATGTTTTTTATTTATTAATATGTTTAAATGTTATAATATGTTTTTATTTATCCATTATGTTTTCATTTGTTATGTTGTCGGTTCATTAATATTGTATTTCATTGTTCAATTTTTTTTATAAAGACATACTTCAGTAACATACTTTTGACATGACAGAGTAAAAAATCTTGTCAAAACATGTAGAAGAAAAATAAATTCATGTACAATATGTGTTCTGATGTCAAAGGTGCAAATATGGAACAATAGATTCCGGGTGGCCCAACTGTTGACCATAATTATAATAAGGAATTTTAGATACAATTAAGAGAAAATTCAGAAAATAGAAATTAGGGAAAAAATGATGTACATTCATATGTCCTATTCATATCAAATGTAAAATTTATATTCTGCTGTTTTTTTAATAATTTCAAATATATACTTACAAATATTTTTCTATCCATTTAGATGTTCTTCTTTTAAACCGAAAAAGAATTGCGGTTTTTTCTCTGAGATTCACTAGTTTTCTATTTTCTGGAATAAAAGTTGTTGTTGTAATTAAATCTTTCCCATTTCTAGCTGACTAAGTCTGGGTTAATTAAACTGAAAGAGTATTTACGGTTATATCATAATATTGAACATTTTTATGGTTTCTTACAGCTGGAAAGCTTAACTGCTAGTTTCATTTTTAAATAATGTTGATTTGTTTAAACATTTTCTTAAATATGGTGCTTTAATTGCGTCACAAAAAAATTTTAAAATAAATATGTTTCTCACTATCGAATATAAAAAATTTTCTCCACTTTTCCAAGAACGCTTCATTTACTGTAAAAAAGTTACTCGTGAGAAACAATAACGCCAAAAAACCAATGTTTGCTAAATTATCTTGTTCGCAAAAATAAAATATAACCGATTAATTATTTTGCCGAAGATGAGTTAAGTGTGTCTAAAATAGCCTTAATGTTTGCTGTGACGTCATCACTTAGGGTTAACTTATACCTGTAAAGTAGATATATTCCGTAATGTTTTATTGTTTCGTTTTCATTTTTTTGTCTTCGACGCTTTTGTAAATAATCTAGTATTATATTATTGTGGGATAAGTCGCTTGTCATTATATAACCAGTTAAACGAAGTTTAAATGATACTATAATATTAACGCGCATGTATGATACCTTCTCCTTTTTTATGAACTGCCGCTGATATCTTCATTAACAATAATAAGAAAATACAGTAAGAACTTTCAAAATAATAGTTTTCTTGTGAATCTTACTTATAAGTGCAATTAAGTTGAACAATAAAGAATAAAACTGTTTGTAATTTTTTTTTTTTTTTGAGTTTTATGTACATGTTTTTATATATATTATGTTTTTATGCTCCGAACAGGAATAGATAAGACACTGATATCAGGAGTTTAATTTGTAATATTCTTTTCCAAAAAATTGACACGTGAGTGAACAATGCAATAATTTTATAACAATATTTACATAACTCTGTTGTAAATAATTTTACGTTATATATATGGAAACTCCATGAAAATTGTAATCGTATATTAGAATTACCATTTTATTAATTTTCATTTCAAATCAATGCTATAACAATGAAAGCAAAAAGGTTTTTTCTATAATTTTATGCGCCCCTCTAAAAAATATCACATTTCTACTTCAATTACCATAATTGGAAAAAAAATGCAGAGTAAATCTCTTTTCTGACGTAATTAGAGAGAATAATTAAAAATCGTGATATAATATATGTCCTCCTTTGAAGAGTTCAATAATGCATACCTTTGATGAAATATGCAAACCTTTGATAAAATTGTAAACGTATATGTTGTCCTTAATTAGTTGAAATGTTTACTGTAGCTATCAATATTGGGAGCAAGAGTATGAAATCATTATTTATTCAATTGAAGTTGTCTGATGCAGCCAGTAAGTAAATAAGTCAAGTATTGAAAACACATGAAAATAGAAAAACTAAATAATGAAACAGATAAAAAGAGTGAAACAGATGATAAGAAATTCAATGTAAATGTTACCTTTAATTAGTTGAAATGTGAACTATAGCTATAAATGTTAGCAGTGATATCATAAAATCCTTATCTATCCAAAAAGATTTGACTGATACCACAAGTACATAGATACGTAAATTATTTTCACACGCAAATTGAAAAATGAAATAACTATAGCACACTATACAATACAGTAATATACTATACAATACAGCTCCACACCCTGCCAAACATATTGGAAAGATCTAACAATAAAACTCGCTTTTGTACAACGTACCACTCTTCACATAATACATCTCCCTTCTCTTCACCTTGTTCCTTTTCCAACTCCCTACTCAACAATATAAATTCACTTTAGAAGTAGAATCCTTTAATAAATTAAACTTTTTAGATATAACAATAGAAGGCTAAAGCAATAAACATAAATTTAGTATGTTTAAAAAAGATACATTTACCTACTCCAAAATTAATAGTCATTCACAACACGCTTGGTCTCATAAGTTAGGAACCTTCCATTCGATGATTTACTGAGCTTTAACCATCCTACTAGATAAACCTAATTTACGCATAGAAATAAAAACTATGAAACAAATTGCAGTAAATAATAATTATAACACATAAATTATCACAAAATTGTGTCAGAATAAATCATGAAAATACTAATCCTAGAAATGCACCCGGTCGTACCAAATAATAGTATAAGTTACTATAAATTCATTCCATATATAGGTATCAGTTAAACTAGGAAAACTTTTAACTAATAATAAAAATATAAATAATACCACATGTACATATAGTACTTTCAATATTTTGTGCAAAACCCTTATAAATAATAAAAAAAATAGATAAATGTAAAAAGAGTGGTGTATACAAAACTTGAATAACTGTAATAACGTGTATATAGGCCAAACTGTAAGATATTTTACTACTAGATACAAAGATCATATTACTAGCTGGTGAAATAATATACCAGACACATTTCACTTTGCAAAATATCATATTGAATGTAACTATCACCCTCAAACCGACAATACTACCTATCTATTACAAATACACACAACGGACAATAAACTCAATATCCCAGAAACATTAGAAATAAAAGGACATAAAAGAGACACCAACGTTCAATAATAAATTAAAAAGTCAATACAATATCATCATACATATTATTATCTTCCAGACATAATATAGTTACACAACATTGATACTGCAGTGCACATCGCAGAACAAAACAAACAACGGGAGATGTGTGTAATTAATTGTACAACCTTGTTCCAACCATCAGATGCCCTTACTATTGTATGAATGTATTAATTAGAATAACGACTATTTCATTTACTACATGGACCGGAATATTTGCGTTGTATAACCACGTGGAATAACATCAATTTAATTTATTACAATCACTGAAATGCTTCTATATTGTATAACTTTCGAAAATAAAATAAAAACTACGCACCTCCCCTACCATAAACTTGTTATCTTAAACGGGGAGAAAAACCGCGCAAAACCCCACTTCCGCTATTGTAATGAATAATATCTAAATTCTGTCGGAATTTTCTAAGAGTCAATCATACAACGAAACTTAGGTCGTGGTAAAGAATTTAAATAATACTACATCACGTAATTTCATTTAGTTGTGAATAAAAATTAGATTATGATGAATTTCTACAAAACAAACGCCAAATATATTCGAAATCTGCTATACTTAAGGGTCATGTTCCTGTTTCAGATATGGTACTTTAAAAAGTTTGAACATTACTGTTCGTGTAACGTGTTATCGGCTAACATCAAAAATACTATAATATAATACGAACAATAGTTAGAAATGGTTTCAAAAGGAAAACATAAAAGCAAATACCCTGAAGTAAACACCTGAAGATATTGTCATACAACGAAGCTTAGGTCGTGGTAAAGAATTTAAGATGAGAAAGTATATTCGAAATCTGCTATACTTAAGCGTCTTGTTTCTGTTTCAGATACGGTACTTTAAAAAGTTTGAACATTATTGTTTAACTATCATGTTTTCGGCTAATATAAAAAATACTATAACCTAATACGAACAATAGTTATAAATGGTTTAAAAAGGAAAACGTAAAAGTAAATATGAAAGGAAAGTTTCTTCAGATATGTTTTAAACACCAGAATTTAATTTATTTAACAATTTTGCAGTATAAACAATCAGGAAATAAAACTTAGTAGACAAAATATATTCTGTAGCGGTTTTCAGATTTACAAATCCGAAAAGTCTAAATGCTGTATATAAAATTAGTTAATTGTTTCAATTCAACGTCTTTTCTCTAATTACAATTATTACACATTTATTAAATTTTAAATTTAGAGATATAGTAATATGTATACAAATAGAATTGAAGATTAAATTTTCTATATTATGTAGAAATATAAAATTTTCAAGAAAATTCATGGCACTTTAAAAAGTTAAGTACACTGATATTAACGAGAATGTTACTATGAATTCATACACGTACAGATATACATGAAAGGACCAACGCATGCACGTGCGCTCGCGCTCGTGGTCGCACAAACGCACGCATGTACGCACGTCCTCTAATACAACGCTCGCGTGTACGCACATATGTCCTCTCACACACATACATCGTTTCACAACCTTACGCATTTGAATGTACTAACGTAGCAAAATACCCTAATTAAAATGAATTAATAAATAAAAATAAAATTGTAGATTTTTTCTAGTTTTCGGCCTTGATATATTACTCTCTATGAACGGGTTGAACCTTACCCCAAGAAAGATACTAACCGGCAACGGAGTGGGTTGAAAACAGTACGAAAAAATATTGTTTTTTGCGAAAAATATAGCAATATATTATTAAATGTTATAAATTTTGATCCTAAACCGCAAAAAACCCCATACGAAAATTCCCTATATTAACAAATATTTATGAATTTTTTTTAATTTAATATAATTCATTGGAAATATTCACTAACATAATAATTATTATAAAGTATAACGAATAATGTTAGCACGGTGTATAGGAAAAAGCAACAAATATTGATTCAATATTCATACGGTTTGTGCAGAGCGCTCTTTCATTATGGGAAACGCAATTAAATTAGACAAATATAAGATATGGAGTTCCAAAAGATGTATTTTTCAAACGAGCCTGAAAGTTTAAAGTTAAAGAACATTTTCTGCCTTTGTGAATAAGCGGTGAAATAAAAAACGCGCTTTCTTTCGACGTCGTCGAAATAACTCAAGTTGAAGACATATCCGTTTGAAAAAAAATCCTATGAATTGATTAACTTTATTGGACAAAAGATACTTTTTTATAAATTAATGGTTCAAGTTAAATATTTATAAACACTGTATTATAAATTGAATGCAAGAATAAAATAAATACAAAAAACTGTTAATTTGGCGTCACACAATGTTTAACAGTCCGCATTTTTTTTTATCTTCCCTTTATTTCAATAAGAAAAATAAACCATGTGATGAAATTCTTTCCAAGAATTACCTGAATTTTTATAATGAATTTTTTGTAATATAATAATTAATAAAATAAAAAAAAGATCGTTTAGGCGATATCACCGTTGCTTAAATATTTTTTTATTAAGAACTATGCAGTTTGGGTAATTTTGAAACTTCGAAAATTTTGAAAACTGTTCGCTTCATTAAAACAATAAACCAAAAATTTTAATGTCATGTTAATATCACAGTTTCCAATAGTATGCTCTAAAAAGTAATTGAAGATTCAAAAAATTACACAAGCGACGGAACTAGAATAAAGAGATTTCGAATTCAAATGACGGAACTAGAACACAGAGATTTCAAAACGTGCAATAAGTTACAGCAAATCGGTCACTTCTCGTAAATTTCAGAAAGTTGATTAATATAAATTTGTAAAATCTGTGTTTAATATATTTTAGCTCTACAGTCAAACCAGTTATTACCCGATAGACACCCACACGTTTTTTCTTGTTTCAGTAAATATGTGTAATGATTTTTTAATAAGTAATAGGACAAGCTCCTGTTTTATAAAATATTAATAAGAACTGTATTAATATAATCCTTATAAATATGAACATTGACTTTAAGAAACCAGAAAACGCTTGCATATTGAAAAAGAAAAATGCTAAAACCTGTTGGTGGTTAGATATTACATTTATAAAGAAAACTAAAACACAGCATAAAAGATTAAATCTTAAACTTTAGAGAAGTTATGTTTTTAGGTATATTGACATACTATATACCATAAAGAAAGTTGGATATTCAGGTCCAATGGAAAAAAAATTTAAAAAAATATTTCCCGCTATTTCGGTATGTTTTAGATTAAGAGGTAGAAATAGATTGAGGGAATGACTGCTTTGAAAATAATTTACACATTCTTTAGTTTAAAAACTGAAAGACCACCACTCAAGAACAAGTCATTCTAAAAGAACTTCATCGAAAAATTATTCGGATATTTTAAGAAGAGTGCATAATAAACTCTTTAAAATTTGAAACTGTTACGTCTACAAAATTTTCAAGAGAAACAAATAATTTCAGAATTCTTTTTGTGCTTTCATCAAACTCTCACTCGATTATTTTTCTGTTATTCTCGTAATTGTCATTAAAATGAATAAATTCGAGTACGAATGTTTACACAAAGTTTGGCAAGCAGCCAGGATGCAATAATCAGTGCAATTTAAACATGACACCGCAGAGATTGTTGGAAACTGGTTTAAAATTTGTGGTGCCATTTGGTTTAAAATAGATAAATCTTGTAATAAATACAACAAACGGTTTGAAATTTTACGATTAATCTTAAACCATATATTTGTGAACCATTTTTAAACATGATTTTTGTTTGTACCAAAAAAAACAAACTGAGTTGAGAGAACAGTTAACGATTATTACCTAAAAGTATATTAATTGTCCACTAATTTCGGAATTAAGTGAGAAATATAAATAGTGAAATAAATAGAAAGACCCTTTTTTTCTTGCGAAACGTAACGATTTTCATTAAATATTTTAAATTTTTTTTTCTGTTCTATTATTTTAAACCCATGTTAGCATTCACCTTGGACTGCTGTAGAATCATATTTTTAGTATTCACTTTTATTTGATAGTATTCAGGAAATACAAGATTTTTTAGGTTTTTAAAATATGTACATATTTTTGAGTTTATATTACTATGTATACTGGAACTGTGTTTGAATAAAACGAGTGGCTAATCTATGGTATCCTAAATAATCCTTATAACACCTATTATCTTTCCATAGAATCTTATGACCTAGATGGTTATAATATGGCTCAACAGTTAAAGTAGCAACACTATTTATTATCGAACATAATACCTTCTATAACAAAATACAACTTTAAATGCAGAAAAAGTGGTCATTGTCTAATGCCAAATCAAAGAGTATTTAATATTCTTAAAAATTTATTTAGATAAACAATCTCCAAATTTTTCAGCCGCTAGCAAATATTTGTAATCTGCGATATATTACATCAGTTGCATCGAATATTTTAGGCTTTTGAGACTTACTTTGTTTATAAATTGAAAATATGCATGCGGCTTAGATATACTTCTTAGATGTAACTTCATATTAGTCGTTAGCTATATGGTAAATATGAAAATGTTTCATAAAAAAAAACAAAGCTTCAAAAATATTTCAGCAGTTGTTTCATCCAAAAAAAATATGGTATTAAAAATACAAATAATTTTTCACATGCAACAAAAAATAATTGGAATGATATATTATCTTACCGTTAAAAATTTTATAAACCAAAACTTTCGATCAAACAGAATGCTTACCAATTTCTTTATAAATTTTATATGAATGTATATAAAAACCGAACTCTGTTCCTAGTATCCTACCCCTAATCATTATTTATGTACAGTACGAAACTTTTATACCCACAGATAATGAGTACAGCATTAAATAGTATTTTGTACCGTGTATTAGGAAAAATAGTTCATTTTCATTCATAAAAATAAGAGTATCTTTTATAGCATACGTGTAAACAAAAATCTTATCTGAACAACTTTTAGAAGTTAATATTAAAAATATGAAAACGTGGTTTCTTCCAACCCAGTACTATACCTTAACATGGCAGCCAATTCATATTCTTTCCCTTTTTCAGAAATAAATAATATCCATTTCTTCATTTAGTTATTAAAGCAAATATGAAGACTTTTATTTCTGGAAGAGAGAAGTTATTCAAATAAGTAACGAGGTAGTAGACTCGATAACATTACTTATAACAGAAACAAAGAAAAATGTGGCTCGGTTCAAAAATGTGAAAAATTAAAAAAATCAATAAAGAATATTGAAAAATTAAAGGCCTTAAAATTTTTGAGAAAAGAGGATCGCATTCATTGACAAGGAATTTTTGATTCCGGAGTTCAGTTCATCTTTGTAATTTAACTGTATACACACAAGGTATCGATGTTTTGTTAGTGTGTAATTCCTTTAAATCCAGACACGTATGTATAAGTTGTTAAATTTGAAAACAAAATAAGAAGGCGTATATAAGTTGCCATTTATATTTCGTTAAATCTGGAAACAAAATAAAAGGGCGTAAGGCTATTTTTCTGAGCACGAAAGGAAGGTTCGGTTTTATAAAAAGGCAAATTATTTATACAAAGAGTCGGTTATATAAAACTATCGGAGTCTGCAAAAAATATTTAGCCAGTACTAATCAGGCATTACGATCCGATTGAAAAGCAATCTATTGTAATGAATCAGTTATACTTTCTGAAAAAGTAAATGAAAATAAAATTTAATTATATCTAATATCATATTATAATTCTTTTAATATATTTTCTCAAAAGAAATATTTTTTTTAAAACAACAACTAAATCCTCTTTTTGAAGGTATCGATGGAGGAATGTAAAATGTCGGAATCGAAAGCAATGCTAATTATCGAATTAAGAGAGACCAAAACGCGTATGCTTAACAATATAAACAAATATTGAATAAAAGCCACTTCAAGTTAAGAAAGAAGTTAAGAAGAAAGTATATTCGATTATGTCCGTTATAGAATAAGGAGAGAAATAAATAATAGTAATAACGATACGTTCTTTGATATGAAAATTTGTTGAAATTTGTACATTTTCTTCAACAAAACTATATAAATTACTTCATAAGAACACTTGGTTAGTGCACCAAGGCATAATAACTCAACATTGTGGGTGTGTCACATGACTTAACACACAATAATCGTTAAGCACTAACGTAAAGCACTAATCGAGGACAATTTAGTTTAGTTCATCATTTTGTGTAAAGGGATACTTATGCGGACATACATTAACACTGCACTTTTTTGGCATTAAAATGATCAAAGTCCACTGAAATACAGAACCGAAATAATTTTGGAATGCATAACAATTAACTCACAACCACTATTGTTTACCCCAAAATATAATTTCAAAACATCATTTATCAAAGGCAACGAGGAGTGCTGATTAAGAACGGGAAATGAAAGTCATGTTTCACTACTATTTCTTGCAAATTACCTTGTAGTAGCGCAACTGATCACAAATCCGCGTTCTGGATAATTCGTACTATTTTTTATTTCCCGCTGTGCACTTTGACTTGTTTTTCTTCATTATTTGGATATTTGTTTTATCGTGTAAACACCACATAATTAATCAAATAAGCATATAATTCTATAACTTTCTGGACTAATGAGTCAAGATGTTGAAGCGGTGGCTTATGAAACCCCAGATGATGAGAAACTATATACCTCAATATCAGTTGTTAAATTAGAGCCAAAAAATTCAGTTAAGAAAATTTTATTCTATTTCGTCTAATATTTAATTGATAATTCAAGAATTATTCAAAAATAATAATACACAAATTCAGCAAGTAGACACTGTTTTGATTAAAAATGTAAACATCTGGATTTAATACATTTTTAATGTGATATATTTTCTTTTAAAAACAAGAATATAGACTTTATACTATTTTAAATTTTTTATTAAATAACAAAGTTTTGTAAATAATTTTTCCGTGTCATATAATAATTTTGTTCTACTCCATCAGCATCTAAACCAGATGTATAAAAAAAACTTCGGATCGAAACCGAAAACCATTAGTGTTTTTTTAAACACACCCATGTACATTTCAGCAAACATTTTATATAAGAGATAATACACAACAATTAGGAATATTCTCAATGAAAAATATAGAATAATACTTAATTGTTCGAAGGTTTCTACAAAAACTAATATATAAAAAAATAAGAGAATTTTGCTAAATATAAAATATCGAATTTTAAAAGCTTATCTTATTAACGTTGGTTTAAATTTGAACTAATATTAACAACGTATTCTACGCAGAAGGTTTCTATATGAAAATTATTAAAATATTTAAAAAAAAAAAAATTAAGCTTTATAATTTCCAAAGTAAACTAGAATTACAAAAATGGTTATATAGGCCTAGAAAGAGATGTAGAAATATAAATTTAGCTTCATTTTAAGTACCATAAATGAACTTGACTAAAAACAGCTACTGAACAATAAATAACACCTTTAAGTCAAACCGGAGTAGCGCGTCCCGTATTTTGCGAAGCTCAACAAATCTTGTAAGCTCGTAAAGAGGAAAAACGAAGCTATAATTCGTTTAGCCAAAGCTCATTTACAAAGTTTTATTGGCTTTGCATTATTACAGTCACGGGTAATTTTTGAAAAAGAGAAGAAGAAAATTGGATTTATTAGTTAATTTCATCCATTATTACTTGAGGAAAAATAAAATTTAACACAATACACAAATTTAGTCTTTCAACATCAACAGTAAAGTTGTATAAAATATTACCTAAAATTTTTAACATATCAAATTAATGCTGTTCAAGAAGGTTTCCTGTTTTATTACAGCTTTTTGAAGCAAAATTAATTAACGAAATAAATAAAAAATCTCTGCCATAATATGCGTGATAATTTTCTATAACAATAAATAATTAACGCTGATAAGTAATAAAATTACTTAATTCAACATTCAACTTTTTTTTGTAATAATGGAACGTAAAAAGTGAGAAAAAAATTACCATAATACAAAATTTACAAAAAACATTTAGGGTTCAATGATTTTTTAATTATACTCAAAACACTGTACAATTTCTAAGACGAAAACCGGAATTCAAATGTAATGAAATTTTTTAAATGTAATGAGAATGAATGAAATGTAACGAAACGTTAATATAATTACACCATCAACACAATCTAAAATATTTTTGTCTTATCCTTGAACGGTATAATCAAACTTCATTAAATTATTATTTTACCAACATAAGTATCAGAGGTGAATTTGAATATTTTAAATTAAGCAATATTTTGATTAGGTTCTAAATATGAATTCATAATATTTCTTCAAATAAACCATATCTCATATATAGTCATATGTAAACTTGTCAGTCAAATGTAAACTTGTATTTGTGTAGTTGGCTATGCCTAGTTAGCCCGCCTTTTTCATAAAATATTATCCAAACCTGGGTTAATCAAAGACAAGTATTGGAAAAATATTTCGACATAGAGTAGGAATTTCTCTCCGTCTCATTCGTTCTTTAGTGTTAACGTCATTTTATAATGTTTGGAATCTTATTACTAACTTTTCCAGATTTGTCAAACATTACTTCACTTCTCGTGAGTTTTTATATTTAAATGGTGATTTAAGAAATAAAATTATCGCCTAAATAATTATTTCCATTACAAATTAATTATAGGATAACAACACATTTTCCTTTCATTAATAACAATTTAAACGTATATATTAAAATATAATTTCATAATTCTTAGCTGGATATCGTATAGCTTTATTTTCAATAATTGTTTTAAATTTAACGACGTATTTACTACTGTAGTATCATAATTTAGTATTAGACTCTAGGACGTCGCCTTCAATTAACTCTAGATGGAAAACGTTTGAAGGTCTAGAAATTTATAACATAGTACAACTTTTCTCAGAGCAAAATTGCCAGATAATTTTAATAATCTTTAAAAGTAACTTAGGGTAAACACCATAAGATTTACTGTTATCACTATAAAACTATTAGTGGCAATAACAGATGAAAATTAACATAAAATAAATGCAACTGTTTTTGATACATAACTATTCATTACATTTATCATCGGCAACACGGTATGATAATGCAGTGTGTTGAACGAGGATAAGGTTACATAGAGTGAAACTAGTATCGAAATACGATGGATCCACAAAATAAAGAAAACATAATTAACAATTAATTGAAACTATGTGATGTAGTATTATTTCCACTTTCTTTAAGTTCTTTACCACGACCTAGGTTTCGTTGTACTACAACATCTTCAGGTGGGCTATTAGAAAAGACTGATATATCTTTTATTTAATTGTTAATAATGAATTTCTGCAAAATTAACGCCAAATATATTCAATAATAGAAGGAAATATTATTCAAAATTTTGTACGCGAGTTATTTGGAACAAGATCAGTGTTAGATCTTAGAGCCAAGTAATTTGTGATATCGCTATATAAAAGACAAGGGGTTGGTATGGTACATACCGTAAGAATTTAAGTCATAGACTTATGTACCAGCGTATGGAAGTGTTATATGATGTCGGCAATTAGATAGCTGTAAATCAAGTAGAATGGTGATAATGATATTTGGTGTTCCTTATCTAAACTGTAAAGATTGTTCATAAAACAATAGTGATTGTTTTTTACTTACAATAAAAATAAATAATTCTTCTAGTTTTTTCCCACCAAAATTTTACTTAAATAAAGTATGAAATTATCTTTACGAAACATACTTTTAACCACTCTCGAAAAAATCAAATCGTAGCTCAATAATTCAGTATCATTGATATTATAACAGCCTGGCTAACCAAGAGAGCTTGGGCAATCAATTATTTTCAATTTTATATAATTTTAATGAAGATAATTGTGTGCCACCAGATTATAAACAGAACAAGTAAATAAAGAAGTCCGCCATAGTCGGTTATCATGGCTTGCAGATCAAAATTTCTTTTCTATACGTCATATTTGAAAGTTTATTAATTTTTTTCTCTTTCAGGAAGAAATAAAATAATATCATGAGCAACAATATTGAAATAGAAATCATACAGTAAATTTATTTTAATTTCATACATTTTTATTTTAACCTCATTGTTTTTTTTATTCCTTTTAACCCGGGATTTTTTAATTAAATTAAATAGTTTAGAGAAGAATTTTATATTCGAATATTGAATACATTTAGTGTTAATTTTGTAGAAATTCATTATTCACAGTTAAATGAAACTACGTCATCTAGTATTACTTCTACTTTATTTAAATTCTTTACCACAACTTAGGTTTCGTTGTATTACAATATCTTTAGGTGTGCAATTAGCAAAGCTTCAAACTCTCCAGTCATATTTGTTAATTAGTCACCTGAATATGTTGTAATACAATGAAGCTTAGGTCGTTTTAAAGAATTTACATAGAGTAGAAATAATACTACATCACTAGTTTCACTTAGTTGCAAATTTAATATTCCGTAAAGTGTAAAAATCTTGAAGTTATTATATCCATATAACTTCACTGATAAATAAAAAAAATATTCGTAATGAAATAGCGAAAAGACTGGCTCGTGTCATTAAAGGGTCTATGGAAAAAAAATTAAACTTGTGTAAACTCGACGAATTGACTATTAGTTATTGAGAAGTTCTTATGACCACCTCCTTCCTTTATTTTCTGATTCTCCTAGTTATAATGTATAGCCAAAGACTTATTCAGACAAGTCAACGTGCCTTTAACCCGACAAGTTTATTATTAAGCAGTGAAAATGTTTTGTGAACACTTCGCTCCACAAACATATCATCTTGATGTTGCTTGTATTATATTGTCGTTACAATTGCTTAAATTAGTAGTTTCGTCTGAATATAACCACTGGCAAGTGGGTAAAAATTATTTGTGTACGTAAAAAGTTATGTGAATAGTTACATAAAAGCGAAGCTATTAGAAGTTTGTCGATTATAAAAAGAGTGCTTGAAAATTTAGAACCTCGTGGGTAAAAGCTATTATTTAGTATTTCAGTTCAAACGCATGGTAAAATGATCGACTGCGTCTACTCGTAATCGATGACAAGATATTTTAAGATCAGGTAGCACGATTTCTGTAAAGCACTAATGGCTCTTCACTTACATAACTCACTTTATCGACTATTTACTAGATGAGAGTCCATGAACAAATTATACAAGGTAACTGGGTCACATGGGTCCAGGTTTCCTTTGAATTTACCCATAATTACTGAGGACTTCAAAGGGAAGGCGGTCCGTAAATTTTATATTTGTCCTTTTATTTCAAACAGGTTTTTGCTCCAAGCTAAATTAAATATTTCACGACGACTCGAAGCCTCTGCTCAAACTTAAAACCTTAATTTATTTTGTGAAAGTTATTGTATATGTACGTTTGGGGTAGATTTAGTATTAGTGTCGCTATAAACTTTTTCATAGATTTTACTGAATTATGGGATTTTTTTTATTTATAAATATATTGAAGAGTGTTTATTTGACATACCTAAAATTCTTATTTCTGATTTTTTTTTAACGTTTGCTTTGTTACTCAAGTATAAAATATTTTTTTACTTTCGTTTTAATCATGTTTCATCCCGTTGTAACACAAGGGAATGTAATAATAATCTGTCGTACCAACAGGATATTTTTAATATTGGAAAGCTTACTAAAAAACTACTATTTAAAATCCTGTAAAATAGTTCACACAGCGATATTCTATAAATTTCCCCAACTATGTATATGCTTTTCAGCCTAAATGTAAAAAAATTCAGGCTATTTTTAATCCCCTAAAATTTAACAGCTATTTGATGTAGAGTAAAATGAGGTATCTCGTAAAACATTGAATTCAAAATGACATAAATCAAATATTATTATTTTCCGAGAAATAAAACATAAAAATTAATAATTTAGGCACTAAATTACTCACTAAATGATATTAAAGTCCTTTTTAAGATAATATTAAATTGAAGAAGAATTTAAATATAAATCAGTTCTCAGTATTCAAGTTCATCATTCATCAGTTTTCAGTATTTTCCATACTGAACTCGACATACGGTTTATTTAATTAGCCTGTATGAAAAGTTTAAAGTTATTCAAGGTTAAAGTGGAACTTGATAACTTTTTATAACAAGTTTCCTACATAAGTCATGTATAATTTAAGCAAAGCTATGTAAATCACCATTTGTGTTTTCAAGATATCACGTATATTCAACGTATTTTAATTGTTTTATTTTGCACGTATTT
Organism: Druceiella hillmani; assembly: GCA_039881145.1. Lineage (NCBI taxonomy): Eukaryota > Metazoa > Arthropoda > Insecta > Lepidoptera > Hepialidae > Druceiella > Druceiella hillmani. The sequence continues at coordinate 1,500,674 of JAYKKI010000115.1, forward strand.
TAATTGTTTCATTTCTTGAGAAACAAAGAAAAAATCTTACTTACGGCGTCTTAGAGTATTATTTGTTGTTAGATGGCACAGAATATATGTTTTTTGCCTTTTTTTAATATGAAGGGCAAAATTTATTACAAGTTTTTTAATTCTGACTCTCTTTACTTAGTAATAATTCATTTTTAAACACCGAAACATTTTTCATTTTCAAAATTTTTCTGGACATAATTATATGTCGACGTTCCATTATCAAGAACAGAACCATCATAAAAAAGTCAGTAAATTTTCTATATAGTATAATTTTGTTCTTGCAAGTTAATTCTAGTATCGAAAACGAATGAGGCGTTTGCAACGTTGTTTGATGATGCTGTGCAGCATCCGACGTGCATACATTGCAGGGCTCTCAACGCTTGCGTTAAGATTGAAATAGTGCATATAAAAAAAAATTATTACAATCGTTTTGTCTTGTATTAAGGAGCCCATGGAAGTTGGCTTGCTGTACCACTTTAACATTCTGTACATATAATTAATGTTAATTTTTTTTACGTTCCTACATTTATGGATAAAATAACAAATTTTATTTATACGATAAAAAAAGAAAAAATCTCCAAAACTATAATGCAAATTATCATAAACTGAAATCTTTCAAAACTTTTAAACAACGTGTTGGTAGGCATAAGTGTCGTTGCTAAATATTTAATTGCTATTCGGATAAGCTAATTATTTATAATTACGATCGAATTTTGGCCATCTGCAACAAAGCTTACAAGCCAACAACTCGTTAAATTCTCATTTCGACTCAAGTCAAACTATAATGAAACAAAACAACGTTTATGTTCACTAATATCTCACCTTAAGATGTTGTAATACAATGAAACCTAGGTCGTGGTAAAGAAATTAACGGAAGTAGAAATAATACTACATCACGTAGTTTCATTAATTGTGAATAGTGAATTTCTACAAAATTAACGCCAAATATATTCAATATTAATTGTTGTGTTATTATAAATGTATTAAAACGAATAACAGCTTTCTAGATTTCATTCACATCATTCGACCTTCATATTAGGTTCTTCCATCGTTCACAATCGTAATGTAATCGCAAGTCATATACCTACAATATAAAGTTTCTATATGTTGAATTTAGTTCATCCATTGCGATAGAGTAGGGTAGTGTTTTAATAAAGTTTTCTGAAGTAGGTTTTTGATTTGGTAAATACAACATTTTTATATATGGGATTGAGTTTTGAAAGTTCCTGGATAATTTTCTTTTCCGTAAGTGTCAAAAATATAAACCACTCAAATAATATCTCATATAATATAAAAAAAATAATTAATTTTTTTTTCGTTTTCAAAAATAATTCTTTGCTTATCCCGTCTTCAATTCTTATATGAATACTTTTAAAAATTAGCCAATACAAAATATATACGTTACCAATCATTTTACTAAATTTAAAGTTAAATGTAATGTCAAATTTAAAGTTGTTGCATCGCATAATCCCTGAGAAAATTGGCTGTGAAAGACAGACTGACAGACAGGCGTGTAAACTTAAAATGGTCTCGTTTGTCAATTTGAGCTGTGCCCTGAGTGTTCCTTATATTTAAACAAAAAAAATATTCAAAACCAAAAACAAAGTTTGTCACACAGTAATTGGACAAAAATTGTAAAAGTGGATGGGTTTTTACATTACCCTATAGATTTTGATGAACGTTATTTCATCAAATATACGGTGTGTGATAACAAATTCCGAACAAGGAAAGACGTTATTCGTTGACCGAGAAATAGTTGTTTTTCTTCAAGATAAAATTGGAAAGATGACTTTTTTCAGAAAATTCAAAATTATATATTTGTCATTTTTTCGTACACACGATACTTGTGCACAGGAATAAGCGACGCTCAGGTTAATGTAATGGTTGCATACAGTATATATTTATGGAGAAAAATAATACATACTGGATATTAAAATTAAAAAAAGAGATCTATTAACAAATTACCGTTTCGTTTTCTGTAGCTTCTCTTGTGCCACGTTGCACCCGGTGTTCATGTATTACACGATATATTACACTTTAATTAATAATGAAATGATATACATAATATTGAAAACGGAGCGAGTTAAAAGAACATTTTGTTTATGTAAATAATCTTGTTTTGTATTAGGCCATAATTTTAACTTACGTGATTAAAAAATTAAAGCCATCCTCTAACTTTGTAGCACAGTGTTGTGGATTTCGGGGAAAAAAGACAATTTACTAAAAAAATATAATTAAACATATTTGATATATTTTCCAAGTACTGTATCGCTGACATCCGATGGGATGTCTCTATGAGGTATGAGAGAATAAAAATGTTTATGCCCTAGTTCAAACTAAAGGAGCAAATTAAAAATTATTTTAAAAACAAGGATAAACATTTTTTTTCAACGTCTTTATGTAAATTTTCAAATCCTAATGTCAATTATTAATGCAAAATATCTATAATGCAGTGACATAGTATCGGACAATTGGTCAGACGGATATAATGAAAACATACTGGTAAATTTTTAATATTTGTTCAAGAAATTTTGAAATCTCATAGCCACAAACATTATTTTGCACGAAAAATGTTAAAACGGAATATATAAAAAATTTAAAATGTGGTTCCAAGGTTATAAGCAAATGATTCCTAATGATTGAAATCGTAATGAAAAGATTAATTTTAAATGGCTATTGTTTAATATTTTAAGTCAAGTCTACTACTTTGGTTACATTAATGTCACTTCCCAATTTCGAGAAAGCAAATTTAACTTTACATAAATTAAAATATATGCACCAAAAGTGAAATCAAAACGTTTTGCATTCACTTTCGACAGGATTTAACGGATTAAACACATTTATCATTTATTAGTCAGGTGATTGCCGAAACAGAAAAGTTGACTTTTTCTCTTGTTAGACCCATAAATAAATAATGGCACGTCAAAGTCTTTCGAATGTCGAAAAAGTTATCCGAATTAATTTTCACGTGAAACATGTTACATCTTCTGAATAATAAATCGCAGATATGTGTAGCAAATTTCCACGTGCTGGTCTTAAACACGAACCAATCTATCCAACTCTAAGATTACTTTTACTGATTTAACCTTCATTATGTTATGCATAGCATATTTTACTTTGTTCGATATTTCAATTTAACTTCTGACGTTGTTCCAAATAGATTTGGTTATATATTTATGGAAATATTTTCTCCATGAATCAATGAAAGATTTTTTTTATAATACACTACAATGCGCATGGTATAGGTAAATGATTTTAGTTCCGGAGAAGACATACATAATGTTAGATCATTTCCATTCATGATAAAATGTAACAATTATTATGCTCCATTTATCACGAATGGAATATTTTATATTTAATTTGAATCAAAATACCACATATTGAAATCAACAAATATTGCTTACTCGATAAACTGTTTAAGAAAAAATAAGCTAAATAAGCTTAAATTTAAAAAAAAAACACATTTTATTATCGAGTTTACTTTACTTCCACCCCTAAACTGATTGGAAATAGTATTGTATTTCAACCTGACTGGGAATTTCATAGCATCCGCCACATTTAGCAGACGGTTAACTGTTTACAATTTCCGGAAAGCTGAGTGAGCGAGACAACTGTTTAAAGTTTTAGGGAGGTTGGTCGTAATGCGGAAGGCCCTTGGGATTAAAGACGAATGCTTGGAGAAGTGTAGGCGAGGAACCTAAATATACGCGTTGTACAGATGAGCTTATGAATACCGTTTTTAATAGATATTGTTAATTTCACATAGTGCTTACTCACGTTTGTGGTAAATAAAGTATTTGTACACAATTAAATGAACCTACGTGATGTAGTATTATTTCTACTTTCTTTAATTTATTAAAAAAGCTGACAGGTGCATATATATATATATATATATATATATATATATATATACATATATATATAGATATATGTATATATATATATATATATATACACACATGTTTGTCTATTTACAAAATTAATGTTGAAACTGAAAACTACGGGCCTATCTTCTCATAAACATAAAAACAATAACTGAAAATTATGGGAATCTGATTGTAGTGGCAACATTCTTCAGTTCTCTAAACATTCACGGTTTCGGAGAAAGATTGGAATTCTTATTGCCCTAAAATTTTGAAGTAATCATTGAAATCTCTGAATTAAGCGGATCTGTTTTTCAATAAACTAAGCTAATATTCAAATAAATAGACACAAAATTACTGGAACGACTGCAGCTCCCTGTATTTGATAATCAACGTTAGAAAATTTATAAACGACTAGAAACGACTGAAATTAAATTCTATAAACGACTGAAATTAAATTCTACTTAATTTCATAAATAGTGTTAAAGGTAAAAGTAACTTTTTGCGTCTTCAGAACTACGTTTAACTTCACCAATTATACTAATGAAAGAACTTTATATTTTATGTTAATAACAAAACGTCAATGAGAATTTCTAACCAAGCATGTTTGGGTCATACTTTAATATTTTACCGAAGTGTCAATTATTCACTTGAAGATGCGTGGAAATAAAAGCACACTTATTTCGTTATTCAAAAATGGTTATAGTTACTTGTGATAAATAATTAATAACTGGTAACATTTATAAAACTCAAATATCTGCAACTCATATACTATTCTAAAGTCAAGTTTCAATAGGTTAAATCGAAGTGACGAAATAATATGATTACAAAATTGCGCAAAGCATCCTCACAAACGTTCCCAACTTGAAAACATACAAGACATTGATATGCAGTCAATTTGACGATGAATTTATTAGTTAATTTATGAGAATGGGGCAAGTCAATAAATGTATAATAAATTTAGCATGCCAACAATATAATCTTGAGGTTAACGGTAGCAAAAAAACTTGTAACAAAACCCTAATCATTGGACTGAATACGTACTATTAAAATGTCCAGTAAGTTCAGACTGCCTTCGTAAGAAACTGAGCAACTAAGGTAAATTATAAAATTATATGCTGCATACACAGTTGGTTTAAACACTGTTATGAATGAATTCATTTAAATTTACCGAAAATTAAAGTATTGCTTTAACGTTCAGGTACGAGTCAATGAAAATTAAGGAATAAGCATATTTTAAAACATTTAAACAAATAATTCAAAAGAAAAACAAAATAAAGGAATTAGTGAATAAGCGCGAATCATATTGGAGGCTGTATGTAAGTATTTATGTACATACGTACTATGTGCATCTTTAAAGGTTTATAAAATCTGACGGGAGTATCTGATTGATTACGGATTTATTTAGTTCATAGTGGTTAACGAAACGTACAAAACGATAAGTTTTCTGGCTCGAAAGTGCATCCGCCCTTGGGTTATACCACTGAGAGTTTAAAGCTATGTACTGCAAACACTTAAATAAAACTTATTTTTTCGAACCAGATAAATTTCAGAAATTCTATTATTTATCTCAAGGTTCCAACTGCTTAGTCCTAATGCTGTAGAGGTACTGCCTGTTAAAACCCTGAGACTTGAGGATATGTTGTTTTTAAAATGGTAATTTGGGTCTCAAGTACAGACTCCACCATTGCACTATGAATTCCATTTTCTCAGTTCTGATGGTGTAGGAGTACATCCTGCTAAAGTTGAGACTTGAGGATAAACCGTTTCCAAATTAAAATGTTGGCTCTCAAGCAAAGATACCGCCACCAAATTTCGGTTTCCAACTTCTTAAACTTGATGCCGTGTGGGTACTGCCTATCCACACTGTGAGACGTGGGGATCTGCTATCCTTAAAATAGTACTGGTTGTCTTAAGCAAAGATTCTGTCATACAACTTCGGATTTTAACTTTTCAAACTGAAAATATTGAGTACTGTCTGCTTTACTGTGGACTTTATGATAGACTGTTTATAAATAATATTGTGTGCATCAAGCAGAGACTGTCATTGAATTAACGTTTCCAATTTCTTAGTCCTGATGTTGCAGGACTACTGCCTGCCAAAACCGTGTGACTTGCTAATATGCTGGTTTACTCTCTTCTTTTAATGAAAATTGCTTTAATTAAAATTGGCAATTTCGGAAATCTGACCAAAAAATGGACTTTTTTCCTTCTAACTTAAAATCACTAATATATCACGAAAATATTGCAGATAAAAATAAATTCTATGTTTAAACGATTTATATGTTGATGGTGTTTGATAACTAAATTCTAGATAGCAGCATGTTCTGTTGTAACTCGGAAAGGCTTTGTCCTCTTGATATGAAAAGTATTTGTGGCAAATTACGAGGTTGGTTGATTTAATATAAATTGTAATTGAAAACTAATACTAATAGTTTGTCACTTATTCGTGAGATTTATCACTATTTTATTAGTATCAATGTTTGGTTTGACAAAATTAGCACAAATCGCTAGTCACTTTTATATAATATGTATTACTCGTGAAATAAAGTAACCCGCAATTATCGCCTTGTTATTATGTTTGGCTAATGGAATTTCACTCTAATTTTATTGTATGTTCATGTACCATGCCTGTTCTCTTCAAATACAAGATAAAAACTGGGTATTACAAAAATAGGGCACAGATTAATAAGCAAACACAGGAAAATAGATAGCACAGAGTTCTTATACAAAGAGATTAGAATACAAGATGAATAAAGAGATTAGACACGTACTTAGTTCAGACCTCTGCAAAATGATATATTTTGTCTACTTTTTTCATGAGTAAGACAATACTAGATCTTGTGGATTTCCTTTCTATTCACAATATCAAAAATGATCTAAAATATAGTTTATACGATCGATTTCACTTCCTATATTATTCTGTCCTGTATTTACTACAAAAATGTGTCCACGAATCTCCAATACCTCATTGTATATATCTAGATTTAGTAATATAAATATTATTCTGAAACGCAACTAGATTTTACATTAAAATAATTAAGAAAAATAGTGGAAAACAAAAGGCAGACATAATGGGAGAATAAAACTTTGCCATGCTCAACTAATTAAAGAATTCCAAAAATGTCTAATTTTCTTGAAAGACGTTTGACTTGAAAACTTGAAATTATACAAAGGCACATTATCCCACACATATATGAATAATGATCATCTAAATATATTCGTAATGGCTTTAGAAGAGACAAATCAACAATACCTTTTTGTACTTTATACATCATATTACGTTTAAAATCGATTTAACAGACATTTATGAGTTTCCAAATTTTGACATTTTTACAAAAATTCACGATTTGTCTTAATTTCTGAAAGATATTATAAGCAATATTTTCACATAATGAAAATTAATACAAACTAGCGTGACCCGTGCGAAGTCTTTTCATTATAAATTAACCAACTTAATTTAATAAATCAAAATTGATTGCAGGTATTCAATTCATTTCTAATTTTGCACACTGCTTATTACGTTTTTATTCCATTATGAAGCTCAGATGACAGATCAAACAAATATTTTACTAAAATTGACATATAGAGGCGCAAGTATCAAAAGCATTGAGCTAAAGCGCCACTTTATTTATACGTGAGTGGATTTGAAATTAAACAAAAATTTTACCGACCGTCAATCATATTGACGTTGAGCCATTAGATGGCAGCATTGCTGTTTTGTGTATATAATTTTAATAATTAATTAATTTGCAAAGACAATAGCAATAATACATTTTTTAGTTGTGGATGCCGGTAGAGCAAGCAATTATCTATAAAATGATATATAATTTATGTGGATTAATTGTGAGGTTTTTTCTAAAAAGGTAGAGTAACATCTTAACCTTAGCGTATTAATATATATGATGATGATATTTATACATGCATTTAATTAGAGATACTGCATAAATTTAAATGTTTATGCCTATATTTGTACATATGAGTGTATATGTTTACGTATATATATATATATACATATATATATATATATATATATATATATATATATATATATATATGCATATATATATATATATATATATATATATATATATATATATTTTCTCTTTGTGCCTAACCAACCGCACATCCAAATACACGACACAAGCCACTTGCCGTAAAATAGAAATTAAAAAACTTCCATTATTGAAGATTTTGACCTAAAAAGTAACGTTAAAACAACAAATAAATTGTTAACTCAGGTTCCTTATAGCCTCGTTAACTTCCAATTTTATGTACAAAAACAAGCTTTTGTAGTCAAATTTAGCGGCGACATGCTTATTACCAAATTGTTCACTAAGTTTTGAAGTAATTTTTATAAACCTCTGATGGGACATTTGGCCTCGCTACAGAAATGGCTTAGACTAAACTTCAAGACACATTATGATTAATATTTAATTTATTAAGTAAACTTTGACAAGTTTAAGGATAATACAAGTATTGAATATATTTGGCGTTAATTTTGTAGAAATTCATTATTCACAATTAAATGAAACTACTTGATGTAGTATTATTTCTGCTATCTTTAATTTCTTTACCACGACCTAGGTTTCGTTGTATTACAACATCTTCAGGTGGGATATTAGCAAAGATTAACTCTTAGGAACAACCAACAGCATTTATATGTTTCAAACACAATAGCGGAAGACGGCTTTGTGCGGATTTTTCCATTGTTTATGTTAGTGAGTTTATTGCAGGGGCGCAGACTAGGTTTTATTATATTACAGAGAGTTATACAATATACTAGTATTCTAGTTGGGGTAATAAATTCAATTGTCGTTATTATGTGAAGTTATACAATGCAAACTTTAGGGTGTATGTAATAAAATTAAATGGAAGTTATTGTCGGTAATATATTTGTATAAAAGCAAGGGTATATGAAAGTAAGGCCAAGATAATACACTAATTCTACATATCTTATTATCGGTAATATATTTATACAAAAGCAAGGGTATTTGAAAGTAAGGACAAGGTAATACACTAATTCTACATATCTCCGGTTTTGTGTATTCATATATTCATATATTCATTTATTTCTTTTAATTTTTTTGTTTTTATTATATATACTTATATTTATATGTGTATTAGTGCTGAAACAATTTCCAGGGTACTGTAGTATCAATGTTTTATATTTATATTATATCTAGAAGATATTAAGAATGGGTGATGATATTATATTTAGTTGTTCATTTAATATATTGACCTTGATATCTTTTTTATGTCTGTTTATTTCTAATGTTTCTAGGATATTAAGTTTATTGCCTTTTGTATTTATTTGTAATATATAGGGGGCATTATCAGTATGGGGGTGATGGTTATTTTCAATGAGATGTTTAGCAAAGTGAGATGTGTCTGGATTATTATTACGCCAGCTGGCGATGTGTTCTTTATATCTTGTATTAAAATCTCTTCCATCTTATGTATATATAAATATATATATATATATATATATATATATATATATATATATATATATATATATATATATATTTATAATTGTATAAATACATATACATAAAAGCTTACGTATTTAAGGATACGTAATGTGTCTGTGAAACTATTTACAAGTAATCAATATTATGAATATATACATACTTCTTTATTTTAATTTCGCAAGCATTAAATTATCGTAAATTATACACATACTACAAAATCCAAAATCGGCGGTATAGTTTTCTTTTAAACTTTACCTTAATTTTTTCAATTCCAATTTCTAATTCTTAAAACTTCTAATTTTAATTATTATCCTGCAAAAGCAAAAAAAAAATCGGTCAAGAACAACTCTGGCTCGGTTCCATTTCTCATTTGAAGTTAAATTACTTTATTTGTCACAACTATTACTGCTATGGGTTTACTAGGTAGATCAAAATAGTTAAGTAGAAGGGACAAATATATTGTGGTGAAAATCTCTGATAATAACTATGACTTTTAGTAAACATTATGTTTTCCTTCAACCTACACTTAGGCTTCTGAAAACCATGTTTTTCATAATTTTAGGCTCAGCAGCTTGGAAAATAGAGTGTAATATTTTTTTTGTCTTATTTGCTTGTCCATATATATCTAAAATTATACTTCCAAATATTATAAAAAATCATTTTTAATATTATAACAAATCTTTAAAAATCTTTTTAGGGCATCTTACAGTATTCTGACAAAAATGGCTGTTGCAGACGGATAGGCGGGTACGTGAGTGTATTTGTGAAGGCTTCGTATTTTTTCCTTTTAAGACACGAAACCTAAAAAAATTATATGGAGCTCTCCATTTTTAAAACACTGTTGCAAATATTTTTTAGTTCCTTACTTAGTAGTATGTCCGTAAAAAGTCTGTAACGGAGCCAAATTTAATCAGCAGTGATAAATAGATAGAGGATGAACAAGTAAATGCTCTTACAATAGGTCGATTATATTCTGTTCGAGGCAAGAAGCCCTAAAAATATATGTTTACTTGTATGCGTTCATCTCATTGTTTAGCTCCTTAACAATACAACCGATGATAATGGAATTTTGCAGGTTTTTTATGAATGTCTTCAGAATTTTAAAGATTTCATCAAACAACGAAATTTGTAGTAGGAAGGTAAAATTAAAAAATGTAATTAAGTTTAAGAATGTAAATTTCTACAATCTTTATACATTGTTGGTTTATTGTTTTTATATGCCTCGCAGCACCTGGTGTGCGTGCACTTTCAGAACGCTTAACTCTCGTGTTAACATTCAGATAGTGTACTTAGAAAGAGGTCAGGAAACCAAAAAAAATTGAGATTGTAAACTTCTTATTTCATACTCAGTGATATATAAATATCGACTTTTTAATCTCACGCTTTATGTATGCTTTAATTGCGAGTGCACGTAAGGCGCACTTGTACTGTCCATTTAAATCTTTATAAGCCTTAATACGTTAGACCTTACACACTTAGCTTTAAATCTTCCCTTTTATTACCCTTGTTGATATAAATGTCGATACGCACTTTTATATATTTATCCATATATTACAAGATAATAATAATGGACTCTTTTTAGTAGTTTTTATTTTTAAATGTACGGTTTGTGTCAATGAATCTTCCACGACCTGACTGTAAATAATTAAAATTTTACGGAAATATCAGGCTATATAACAATGTCTTCATGTTTAAGTTACTAATGATTTGGTAGTTCAATTTTAATAGAAATATAGACGGTCGGATGACACGAGCCAATTATTAACTTTATTTATTTTTTTCTGTACTTTAATGTATCTAATTGATACATATGGCGGGCTTATTGCTACGAGAGCAATCTCTTACAGCCAACCAGAACACCAGCCCAGCCCCGCTCGACGAGCGACTGGGAATGGAACCCGGGTCCTCGCGGTGCGCCTCGCAATCAAAGGCCGTATACCTTGTGATCAACCCAATACAACACGATGACGACGTTTTAACTTTATTCGACATCTTCAAGTAAAAGATAATTTTTAAATACAATGTCTGAAAAGTTTTCAAAAATTTTTTTTACCTATTATACTGTTTGTCTAACTCTATCCCATCTTTTAGTAAAAAGATATACAAGGTATATTTAATAGTTCTCAATAAATTACAATGTTTAAAAACCGATATATTACCCATATACTACGTTTATACAAAAACAAGTAGAGTATCAATCGACTTGTAGTTTATTGCATTTTCTAATATATCTATATGCACAGGGTAATCTAATATTTCTATATACAATGAGTAACTTATCCACATTTATCTCCTTGAATAATAGCGGTCTCCGAAATCAAAGGATAAACTTATTTTGGTTAATATTAACATCATCTATGTACAAGGCTTAAGCAGACTCGCAACACCGGAACAGACTATATATTTTATTAAGTAAATAAGCTTATCTAAAACGGACGTTGTTAGAACACTATTGCGGTAGGATATGGGAGTATCATTAAATTACGAGTTTCTGCTTGTTTTCAGTTGCTAGTATGTTATTCAGTTAGTTATCTACCACAAATGCATTTATATAATAATGAAGGATGATGAAGTTTATAAATACATACTACCATATTTTGTTGTTAAAACGCCCGATTGTTTTGCTCTTTAAGTACTTTAATCTAGTCGGTATTGCAGAAGAAGTACTGATATTTTAGGATTCCGTACATCAAGAAGAAGAACTGTACTCTTATAATATTATTCAAGTGCTCATTTTTCGTCTGTCATAATTATTTATTGCAGAGACACCTTGACGTAGAACTTGGAATTTTATACAGTACATTAAGCTGATAAATCTCAATAGTTTGCATTCAAAAATATTCATATTAATTTAAGAGGGGCAGTTTGGGAAGCAATGTGGGGTATTGTTGAAGAATGCTAATTTTAAGTGTGTTCAAATATATTTTTATGTAGTATATTTTTGGAGATATACTAAAAATGATCTAATAAATATGCTTATTAGATCATTTTTATGCTATAATTACGTAGAACAGTGGTTTTCGAAGCCTCCGCAACGGCCGTAGGAATATTATAATGATGATTCTAGATGAGTTATTTTTTGAGATATTCAAGATAATTCAGACTACTTGTGTTTGGCAATATTAAATATTTATTGCGCTCGGAGGTCAATATTCGTAATGACTTTATGATAAATTACATTAATTCGATACGCGAGTCTGATGTGTACTTGGATGGTTTTATTTTAAATGTTAAAATTTTTGCTTCTTTGCCAACTATATTCTATATAATATGCATATTCATTCTTTTATCTGCGTGTTTTTCTATGTAATATGTCTGTCTAAATTTGTTCTTTACATAATCTGTTCTGAATATGCGCCTTGACAAATACCGGTTTCAGTTAAAATACTAAAGAAAAGTATGAAAAAATATTGATTGTGCTCGTGGTTGAATTCGTTTCTTTTACACCACAACTATTTATAACGTTCAGTAACAGTGTTCCAAAATAGGAAGTATGTATATTATAGTTCATAATATTTTTATTGGTCTATATTTTGAAATATCTGTAAAGTAAAATGCAGAAACTTATTCTGAGGCCTGAAATTGGGAATTCGTTTAAAATTTATTTGTCACGTTTTTGAAAATGGTGCCTTTCCATGGAGAACATATAATTATAAATCTATGGAAGTCAGCAATTTGATTTATTTTTTTTGTATATCGACCAAACATAAAATTTAAATTCGGCCATAACTAAAAATGTAAAACTTAATATGTATAATGATTTTCCATAACATTAACAACAACAGATATGTGAAAATATAGTTACTTATATGCACATTGTCATAAATACTCAGATATTCCTTATTTATTTCAATATAATTGTCACTGATAATAATGTTAGTTTTCCAATGTCACATGTTTTATAACAATTTATTTAGTACTAAGGAAATATTTTTATTTTTGGATCCACCTTGATCTAATATATATATGCATATATATATATATATATATATATATATATATATATATATATATATATATATATATATATTGTTTTTTTTCCTACTAATTTGAATGGGCTAACGTTTATCTAGAAAAAAATAACTCTTTAATAACTTTTGTTACAGAATGTAGTTTTAAGCGTTAGATAAAACAGTTGTAAGAAGCTATCTTCATATTGTGCAACATATAGCTTGTAAAATTATAGATGTATCTCGTTGATTTCAAGAAAAAACTTGTAATTTTTGAAGAAGAATTTTACATTCGTTTTTTTTGTCGTTGCTAATAGAAAGATTTTTTGCTAATCAAAACCGTTATCTATAATTACACATCGTTTTTTCGATCACAGGTTAAATTAAACTTTAGTTTAATCATTTTTATTTTATTTTGGCCGCAATTTTGACTTACAAAAATTTCGTAAAGTTTAATTTGTTTTCTCTCAAACAAGTGTTTAGTAATAGAATATATGTGTTTAGTATTAGAATTAATGTTCTGTTTCTACCTTACTAACTAGAGTGATAGAACTTTTTTTATAAATAATGCATTTAATTAAAAATAAACGAAATGAATATTCTATAATTAGCGTAACAAATAACTGCTGAATATATTCGGAAAAAAGCAAACTTCTAGCTGCAAATTTAGCGATTCTTCTTACAAAAGAATGAACAATGTAAGCCATTTTTTCTCGACCATTTTTATGTCGTGAGCCACGAAAAAAAAATAAAATGTTTAATTGAAAAGTCTTGCGATCACGTTAATATATTAAAAACATTAAAATTATAATTCTATTAATTTAATGTTGATCGATTTAAAGAAGTTATGGCTTAATTAATAAGGTATAAATCAATCATAAAATTTTAATAAAGGAATGTTTTGTAAGCAGATCCTATTTTTTTGGGTAGACTGAATTAAAATTCTACTTTAAAAATTACATGTACATACATCTTTCTTGAAATCAACCAGATATTACCATCATTTTACGAACTAAATGTTGTGCAGTACGAAAACAACTCCTTACAATTATTTTATGTAATGTTTAAAGCTGCATTCCATGTAGGTAATGACAAAAGTTATTAAAGAATTATTTTTTCTAAATACTTTCGTTGTACGATTTGTTCTAAATCTGGTATAATCATTATTATTGTAAGGTAACGAAGTTTTGGAAAATTTGGCCATTTTTTGTTTCGTACGTCGGCCTTCCTTTGAGACCAGAAATCGTTTCTTATCGATTTGTATAATCGGAAGGTAAAACTAATCCAATCTATTAGTAATATATATACATATATATATATATATATATATATATATATATATATATATATGTTTATGTATGTATGTATAATTACAAATAAATATATAAAAAAAATACATTCGATAAAATAAATGTTTCAACTCAACACTGTTACCATACATATTCCATTTATTTCCTCTTACTTTTCTACGCCATGTAAATAAAATAACCTCTTTTATTCCCGTGCTGCTTTTCTATTGTTTTGTATTTTTAATTTTTTTTAAGCGAAAACTTCCTTTAGCGCACCGTATTTAAAATTTGTTGTTGAGAAAAGATTTGGGATTTCGTATCACGCCAAGCGTAACGTGCTTCTGATAATTTCTTAAGCGGCGTTAGGTCGATAATCTCTTAATTGGTGTTAGATTGATTAAATCAGAAAACAAACAGCCGAGTTTGTAAGTATATTTTATTTCTTCACTACACCCAATTAGCGCAGCAGTAGAGAAGCGAATTACGAACTTAACACGATGGAAATACGAGTTCGAATCTTGATGTTCTTTATTAATTTTTTTATATTATTATTTATTTATATTATATATATATATATATATATATATATATATATATATATATATATATATATATATATATATATATATATATATATATATATATATATATATGTATATATATATATATATATATATATATATATATATATATATATTATTATTATTTATTATACGTTAAATTTATTTTATTTGTCTTTCATCCAATCATGTTATTATCTCAGATGATTGAAAACTTCATACACAGAAGGTCATATTGGAACAACACAGCTATATGTTGTATGTTGGTGTTAATACTAACTGTAATTTTATTGTATATTTAGCATTTTTAAATCGAGTTCAGCAAACTATATCAAAACAGAGTAAAAATTTTGGAGAATGAGATATAATTAAATAATAAATTTTTCACTTTTACTGTGTTTTGTTACGAAAACTTTTGATAATGTAATCTGAATATTAGCCACACATTTGTGTTGTGAAAATTGCAAAAAGTTACGGCTGTATGGTCTACTGGATACTTAAAAATCTTTTGTTTTATTGCATTAAGCAAGGTTATAAATCATGCGTGCTATAAAAGCAGAATTTAAATTTTTACATATCATTTAATCCACAAACCATAGCCTCCCAGATATTAGGAATTATGTAGGTAAAATATCATTTATAATTTCTTTCAAATTAAAGATAGACATGTTTATCGTCTCTTGCCTCTCGAGATATTGATTGCAAAATTTGGCAATACAAAATATTGAAAGGCTTATATAAAACAGATTTTTATTTTTTCTTTTCTCTTAGAAAATACTCTCATTAATATTATTCATTTTTCTTGGCACTCCACAATTTCCAATTTAAGAAAGTAGATCTGAATTCTCCACTTAACTGTTGTGCTTAATTTTTCTTTGTCGTGAAGACAGTTTCCCTAGAATGTAATTTATGTGCTATATACTCTTATTAAATATTGAATATATTTGGCGTTAATTTTGTAGAAATTCATTATTCACAATTAAATGAAACTACGTGATGTAGTATTATTTGTGTGTGTGAAGATCAATATGATCTTTGCTAATATCCTACCTGAAGATGTTGTAATACAACGAAACCTAGGTCGTGGTAAAGAAATTAAAGAAAGTAGAAATAATACTACATCACGTAGTTTCATTTAATTGTGACTCTTATTAAATGCAAACTTATGTTAAGTTTTTATTATAAATTAAAGTCTTTACCGACAGAAAGGTGGTGATGAACTAAAATCAAAGAACGAATATTTCATAAATTTTCAAGTTTTTTTTATCTGACAATGAAAGATTTTTTTTATTATCTGGTTCCTAAAAAGGTTTATAAAATAAAAATATATTTTTGAGTCATTACGCATACAGGCAAATAGTCTTGGTAAATGTATTTAATATCCACTTTAATTATAAAATATCGGTCGAATACGTAACCTCAATATTAAACGCGCACACACACACACACACATATACATATATATATATATATATATATATATATATATATATATATATATATATAATGAAATATTTTATATAATTATCAATAAATTATATAAAATATTTCAGAATTAATACGGCCTTAAAATATTTTAGCAAGTCATTTTGTCAAAACTTAGCGAAGATATGTAAAATGAATACATTCCGTAAGTACAATCTACTAATAGTTCATAACTAAAATCGATAATAAAACCATATCCCGTAAGAATAAGAAATAATTGTAATTTCAAGAGCTTGACATTTCAATATGAATTTTTAAAATAATTTGGGAACATAGTTTGCAATATGTCGCCTTCCAAATTTTTCTTTGAATATTTGTATGGGAATCTAATTGAAAAAAAAACAGTTTGTCGCATATTGGAAGACATAAAAAATAATGTAGTACTTTTAAAGTTACATTCAAAAAAGTTGCCTTGTAATAAAGCCACTTACGTGGAAAAAATTTAAAAAGGTTCTCCTTAAATAAAACTCTTAACCATATATAAACTCGTATTAATGACAGGAATTTACATAACTACAAATAACCTTATGTCAAATACGAGAAAAATCTTTGAAATAAATATATAAAAAATTTAATAGATTTCGTTAATTTTTCCTCGCTTTATACGAAAAATATTTAATAAAAAGTTATTAATGGAACCGATTTTTCCCAAAGAGCTAAATCACAGAAACACATTTTTCATTTGGCTTAATATTTTTCCTTAATGTGGCAAAAGTAAGTGCGGAAAGAATTCATGAAATGACGACAGGATCGATAAGGGTTGGTAAAGGTTGACAATTAATCACGTCTCCGCTTAGATTCGTCCGAGCACTCAATCTATTACGAAACCTTTTTGTTATCATCATTCCTCGGGGTTAAGCCAATTTTGTGGCCAGATAAAGGGTTTATATTTTATTAAATTTATTACAGGAAATCTTTCATGTAGGAAAATTAGGAAAAAGCTTCGCATTTTATAACAATTTTCATAATAAGGAGCACTTATGTCTCCTTTAAACCCGTTTTCTGAAATGATATCCATAAGTGAGTTTAAATCAAACCTAAAATAACGGACACTGATATAATTCAAAATTTATTGATATACAACAAACATTTAAAAATCACTTATTTGATGTGCCTGTTAGCCCGCCTAACATAGTCAATTTTCTTAGAAACAACGCGATGTAGAAACACAAAATTTGGCATAGAGATCCATTTGGTTAACTCGCGTATTTTATACTAGCGTTTTTTTAAGTATTCATATTAAAATGAAAGGGGGTTAAGAAATGTGTTTATATTTTTTGAAATTGGTATTATTTAGTTTTTTATATATAATTCTTTTTCTACTTGACAGACGTTAACAAGTACCCATTTTTTTTTAATTTACGTAGAATTATAAATTTTATAACAGTGGTTTGAATTCTTCTTAAAATTTTCATTTAAAAATCGTTACTCTTGTCGTGGGCTCACTAAAAACGTAGACCAAGTTTAGGTGACTAAGGAACTTGAAATTTTTCGATAAAAATAAAACGTGTTAATATGAAGCACACATTTAATGAGTTTTGATATTTCACCACTAATATTTTCGTCTTTATGAGAAACAAATTTAAATTAAAGTTCGTTGACGGAGCCAACAAATTCCCCTGTACTTATTGACAGGGGAATTTGTTGGCTCCGTCAATAGAATTGAGATCTAAGTGAAATTCAGTTACAATCATTTATGCTTTGACTTATAAAGAAACTTCCTTACTTTATCTTTAATCTGCAAGTATTCAGATACTTTTCTGAGTTTCAAAAATTCCCCCAGAGATGAAGTTGTTTACGCCATCCCCATATTCTCACACGAAATTAAAATTTGAATTATTCACAGTTATTGTGGTAGAAAATTTAATTAAATGAATTTTAGAAAAGCAAAATGAAGAAAAATTAAAAATTAAAGATTGAGGATTTTCCATGATCGCTTGCATATTGCTTGAATTGATTAATTTCCGATTTAATCAAAATATTATGTCTAACTACATGCTTGAAATGTTTCGTAATATATTATCACTACTATTATATACTGCAAAGGAATTGAGAGATTTCTGTTAAAGAAAATATTAATATGTAATTTATATGACTTTTGTCATTTTGAATAAAATTTGTTTATGGCGACGCTACAGAGAAATCTGTAACTTTCTCCATCCCCTGTAAGGAGACGTATTTTTGTCATATAAATGAACGCCAAAATTGAAAAAAGAAACAAATTAACGTGTATGAAGTCAGCGAATAAATTCCATGACTGTTCTATTTGTAATTTTTGTAACTTCTGGTACCCTTGTGTAGTAGAAATATATTGCATGATAGGCTTAAGATATAGTAATCGACAAGTACCGATTAATTAAATACAAATTTCTTCAACATCATTTGAAAGTATTGATTACATATCTATACATACGGCTGGCACGGGACAGGCAAAAATAATTTTATACCGACCCCTATCGTCTTTGCACTGATAAGTAGATGTTGCATATTTTGACTACCAGAAACCTTCACAATATCGTCGTGTAGACTACAACATCTTAATAAATCGTCTTGGCGACGCAGGATTCTCGGTTCTACTTTTACGATTTTTATTTTCGTGTCTTGCGTGTAGAAACCAATATGTACGCGCCGGTAAATTTATATCTGAGACTTGCTTTACATGATTAGGAGTAAACCAAGGTTCAAATTTCGGACCTTTAATTTTTACTATTCTGGAATACGATATTGATTATGCGGTGAAGACTGCGCATTGTTTGTTATTGGTGGATAGTATGAAATTTAAATACAGTCATTTGGGATACAGCAAAGGGTGAACGGTTGTGGAAAGAAAGAAACAAAATCAAGTGGTGTGAAGTCAGCCCGTAAATTTCCTGACTCTCATATTTGTAATTTCTGCAACTTCTGGATAATAAAAATGCATTGCCTGATAACCTTGAGAAATAGTAATGTCGATTCATTAAATGCAAGTATATATAAGTGTCGATTAATTAAATGCAAATTTCATCAACATCATTTGCAATCGTTGGTAAAACAAGGTTATTTGAAGCTACACAGGATTATGCAGAAAAGGGTTTATCAAATCATTATTATTTTTATGACCTTCTGCATAAAATTTTTTTTTGAAAGCTTAGGTTCAACTGCCACAGTTTTTCTATTTAATGTATTTTTCTTCAAAATACGATTCAGTTCCGAGTCCTTGTGTTTTTTCTCTTGATTCAATGGAGTGATTGAAATTTCTGTTAGCTTTTGTTATTAATGATCCTTCCTTAGTCCTAGCCATTTCCAGAGGGGATTTTAATTTACTATCAACCTTAACATGTAGTTGTTAACAACACTAGGCTTATTTTTTTAACCAAAATCTTTGTAGTGGAAAAAATAAAGCAATTAATCCAATTTGCTATATTTTTTTAGAAATTCAAGTCATTATTTCTCCACTGAAAATTATAAAATGAAAAGTAATATAAATTTTTGAAAGAAGTTTATTATAAATCCTATATCCACTTAATATTTCATGTGTACCCTAATTTTTCGAAATCCACATAGTGTAAGTTCAGCTCGTATTTAATATATTTTTGATTTATATTTGCCAAATGTCCGCAAAACTCCGTTCAACTCTAATTATCAATCTTGAGTTTGAAAAATCTGAAATGCAGATTGGTTAAAATTGCGATTTGCTTAAAGTTTTATTTATAATTATTGAATTCAACTTGCGTCAAAATATGAAGAAATTTAGAAAATTCCAAAACCCACTTTGTGTGTAACACGCGCGTGATCGACTATCGGATAAAATGGCAAGATATATTTTTAAAACAGCCACTTCTTTAGATATAATCAGTACCTCCGTAAAACTAATGAAATTATTTTATTATTTAACTATTAAGATATTTAATTAAAGCACTCATAGTGAAAAGAATATTATTTTCAAGTTATCGACACTTTGCGAAAACAATAGTTATTACTTAAAGCTTGAGCTGTTATGAAAGTATATATGTAAAGTTGGAAAATTACCCAGGTAACACCTATATTAAGGGTGAAAAAGGGACAGATGTAACCAATTTCACATCGATTCGCTATTCTCCTTGCTCGACTGTATTATTTTGGCTTTGTTTTACATCGCAATATCTAGTAGAGCTACACAGGTCAAATTTGTGATGAGCAGCACAGATTTTGACACGGACGTTTTTCAGTGGTCACGAATCTTGTATGTTTCCTTGTACAGTATTGCTTATCATATTAACCTAGGGTTTCAAGTAGATGTTGCATATTTTGACTACCAGAAATCTTTCAATCATATAGACAACAACATCTTAATAAATCTTCTGGGCGACGCAGGATTCTCCGTTTTACTGTTACGTTTTGTTCTCTTTGCATCTTACTAATAGAAACAAATACGTACGAGTGGACGACTTAAATTCTAGACTTACATTACACGATCGCGAGTGAGCCAGGGTTTGAATTTCGGGCCTTTGATTTTTAATATTCTGTTAACCGATATTGATTACGTGGTGAAGATTGCGCGTTGTTTGTTATTCGCGAATGAAATGAAATTTTTCACAGTCGTCACTGATTCAACAAACGGTTGCTGCGTTACGCAAATTAAAAGATTAATGCAAACTAATGTTCAATAGCGAGTCGCAGCCGAGCACATGCTCATTTTGAATACGAATATACTGTCAGCAGAATCTACTACATCGTCTGAATGAAGTCATTCTAATTCAAATATAATAAAAGCACAATCGTTCAAATATAATTATTTAAATATTTTTCCATTAAACGGTTATCATGTAACGGGTATAATGAACTTTTTCACCATGTAATTGCATTGTCTAATATATATTGCATTTAGCAAAACTATTAGATTTAGAATTAGTGCATTGATTTTTTTAAATACTTTAAATATATTTCCAACTTACACCTTGTTTTTATCAATTTTGCTTTCGTAATTTCGAATAAAACGGACAATGACCATTTTTTCGAGGGCATTTTCAAAAGTATTTTTGGAAGCAACATAAATTAAATTTTAATAAACAAAATAGTGTTATAACCGTTATAACTTGTTCTTTTAATCTATAATAGACTAATTAAAAAAAATTAATAACTTCACCTGTCTCTTCTAAAATCTCTAAATAAATACTTTTGAATATTAACTGGTTAAAATATATGAGAATTACTATGCAATTATAAATTTGTGTTAAATTTTAAGTCACTGCACCAAAGGGATGGACAGACGGACGGACACGTGAGATCTCATGTAGGTTCCATTTTCGTAAATTTTTAGGTACGGAAACCTAAATGATACATGTCAATGTATAAATAATTCCTGGTAATTGTAAGCTACGCCTTTGTACATCAAAATATCATATAGAAAGTTTTGCTGATGTTGTGTTGTAGAGTTGTATTGAGCAATATTGAAGGTTTCACAAATATCCATTAATTTTAATGCGCTTTCGACAGCAGTATAAGCGATAATTAGCAGTATAGGTTAGGATATTCACCTTTATCCTTGGAAATGGAAAACTTTTATGCTACGAATGCATTTGCGAAATGAATCATAATGATGTAGTGATACCTAAATTGCCACTAGGTTAATCACATCCTAACACAAGTTACGTATTAAGTTGTTGAACGAGCACTGAAAGTGATTAATTAGCGTTTATTTTTCTGTATTTTCTTCATCATTCTCCATATGTCTGTCTCCATTAGAACAAATGAGTTCAAAAATTACCACATAATATGATTGGTGCCTGAGATTTTTTTTTCCGGTGTGAAAATTCGTGATTTCCCAATTCAGATATTCACCTATAAGTTCTCTATATTAAAGGCTCCACAGTATATAGGTGAGCCCTAATATAGTAAACCCTGCCTAAAACCAATATTGGAAAAGAAAATAAGGTTTTCATTTCAATGAATTTTTTCCTACTCGGAAATATGCCGACAATGCACTAAAAAAATTTCTCCTCGTAATTGAGCGACCTTATCTCGCTCAGTTTTCTTCGCCCCGGATCCATCGTAAAACGTAACTCAGTTTACAAACCATCTGCATTCGACTCGAGTGGCGGCTTTGATATGGAATGCTGGAATGATATAAATACATTTTTAAATGGTCTGTAAATCGTAACGTTAAGAAAAATTTACTTGAAAGCTTCACTTTTATGACATATCCAACTTAAAATTAATAAGACAACAAAACTATTCTGGTAAGTTATTACATTTCTTATATTTGTTTTTCTTTCCAAAAATTAGTCCCCATACAACCTTTACTTTTATAATTGCTCCATTCAAGTATTTCTTACTACTAACTCAAAATTACCTACTAGAACCTTTCTCGGTCATTCACATCTGATTAGTTTTTCCGCTTATGCTTATTTTATTGGTCGTATCAGCACATGGACTATAAACACAACCAAAGGCAAAACAGCTCAATTTCACTTCTTTTGTTTTCATTTCTTGTCGAATATATAATATAATTTTATATAATAAACTTTTTAGACACTTCTTTAACCATTGTTTATAACCGTATTTTAAACTGTTTTCTGTATTATGTATTTCTGCTGTATTTCTGATTCAGTTAAAGATTTACTTATTTACGTCTGTGATTTGATTTCTATTTGACTTTTAAATTGTAGAGGTTTATTTTATTTGCGTGATCAAATTTAAAATAGTAATCATTGGAAATCGACGTATTTAGAGCCAACCTTTCTATTTCAGATAGATTTTATTTATAATTGAATGGTGCAGGGAATGTTTGCATTTTAAATTCCCAAACCCTTACTATTCACAATGTTTTTTGACTAATTTTTCACTCTATGTTGAGTGCGATTTTGAGTACCTATTTTTTGTGGTGTGTTTGCATGAACTTTGACCTAATTGTGGTATCGTGTTTTTTGTTCTTTATTTTTTTAAATTTTTTTCTTAATAACTCGTATAGTATTTATTCATTATATCATTACTTAGACAAAGTCATTCTTGCATAAACGGAAGCGATGTTTAGCTATACAAAATATAAAACTTAATACGTACGTTAACTTTAATTTTGATCGCATGTTGGAAATATTTCTTCTAAACTAATATATTAACTACACATATTGTAATTTTATATAGAACTATTGTCTACCTTGAACCTCGTGATACATTAAATCTATAGAATATTATCATAACCTTTCTACCTTTAGCTATGTTGTACAATTTTGGTCAAAGACCCGTGAAAAATTGATAAAACAAACTGCGAAGGGTTCACATTTAACGACCAATATAATTACATCACTAATAGAGAAATGTTAAACTTACGCTGCCTATAATTGAAGTCTGAACAAAAAGAATATTTTTTTTTAACTGGTCAAAATACACGCAAAATGCGGTAACCTAGTTAAATTAATGTAATTCTCCAGCTTTAGATTCCTTTGCTTTCTGGGATGCACAAGGTAATCATAGGGATGTTTTAGAATACTTTCTTAAAATATAATTTTATAATACATATTTTATTATTATATGTTTATTATGGATATTTTATTTCATTAACCCGCCACGGATCCAGGTAAGATTTCGATTATTTATATCGGTGGTATCTGTTACGGAACAAATATCCAAATTAATAGTTTTTTAAATAATCAGCATTAGATGATAGTTGCTAGTTATATTCACAAAAGCAAGATAAATAGATGGTAAATATAGGAGAGTAGAATTTACCTTCAGATATTGCTTGCCCCCATGAAGGTTTGAGTTAAATTGATCAAATAAAAATTTAAAATACATTAAAGTATTTCAAAACAGTTATAAGAATATCGAGGTTAACAGAGTTTAATTCGAATACAACAAATACTTTCATATTAAAACATTATCAGTGACCCTAAAATATGCAGTTGAGGTATAGAACTAGTTTTAAAACTAAGCTGGTTAATTTGTAGGTATGGTGGAATCCAAATTTAAAGTATAACATAACCCATACAAAGCTTTTCAATTAAAATAATAAACTAATGCCAAATGGAAAATTCTAATAAATACTATTTACAGGCAGTCTAAAGCAACATATTATAGAATTCTAAAATAAATTTTGTTCTGGTAGTATAAACCAATATTTCATGCCAAGGAAGTACAGGAATTTTTCGGGGTTGAAGAAAATGGGTTTAATAAAAGTGTCATTACAAGATATAACATTTGCGAACATCGCAATTAAAACGGCAAATAGGGATATCATTCCCGCGTGTACGAAAAAGTGAAATATCATTTTATCACATGCACATATGTAACCCATATAGCCAGGTGTTCGTAATGAGCCACATCCTTTTCCTCAACATTGATTTATGCAAAACCTTTTTTAAGGCAAATTATGAAAAAAAGATTTAACCCGTGGGAATTATGTTTTGTTTTATGATGTCCTACGGAATCCTGGATGAGTTATTTCATTAATCCATAATTATGTTATCCTGGAACGCCATTTATTTTTATTTATATTTTAATAAGATTTCAATACTGTTTACATTTAAAACACTTTTACTTACTA
Source organism: Druceiella hillmani (assembly GCA_039881145.1). Lineage (NCBI taxonomy): Eukaryota > Metazoa > Arthropoda > Insecta > Lepidoptera > Hepialidae > Druceiella > Druceiella hillmani. The sequence continues at coordinate 1,525,816 of JAYKKI010000115.1, forward strand.
TTTTCTGTAAATGTGATTTTTCAACTTTACAAGTATATGTTGGAACTTTTATTTAACCGAAACTTGTCCAGAGAACTAATATTCAGATAATAATTGCCTTAGGATTATGTTAAACTGTAGGCAGTCTGGAAAACTCGTCAAAACTTAAATATTTTTTAATAATTTTATTTAAAAAATTTTTGGTTTTTCAAATAAAAATATTTTTTATTTCATGTAGTTAACGTATAGCAAATTTTTATATCCGATTTTGAGAAATCTCCGCTATTTTTAATTAATTAGATTTATCTGATACCAATAAGCCTGCTGTTTTTTGTACACTGAATTAAAGTTAGAAATCTTAAATAATTGATCAAAAGGTGGAGAGTAAAAATAGGTTATCTAAATGTCAAATACGGTTAAGCTAACTTCAGAAAACGTAATGGAAGTCTAAATATTTTTTTAAATTGACTGCAGCAGAAGGCAATGTGGATTTTCTGACAAGACATATTAACATTGCAATTTTTTTGTTATCGTATTTTTAATATAACCTTGTAATTGCATACACTCGTCAAAGTTTCCATCAATCCAGATGCGAACACACGTATGTTTACATATGTTTGGAGTAGTGGTGTTAGAACTCATAGCTTATAAACAGTATTAAATAAAATGAAATATTAATAACAATAAAATAAATAACTACGTTGTATGCCAAAAGTTACATAACGATTTTTTGCCTTTTTTGTATGTAAAATATATTTTGATAAATGTGAGTCAAAAACATATACTTTCTTTCAATCCATATACATCTAAACAACGATCGAGCATGTTTTCTTTATTAGTATATAGTTTCCATTGTACACTTTACAAAAGATTTCAGAATATTTAATTTTTAAAGAATGCTAGAAACAACTTGAAAATTAAAAAAAATACAAAATGCACGAAAAATTCGCTATAACGTAGTTACGTGCTCTAACTAATATGATTATTCGACTTTAGTTTCTTTAGATTTTGAAGCTACAGAAGGTGATTCTCATGATGTTTTTAGATACTTTTTAATGTATGTTTTTATTATATAAATTTGGCTCGCATTCTTTAATATTAAAGATCACGATATTTTTTTTTATATTATATGGCAATAGTTGAAGGTTCAATTGTTAAAAAAACAAAATTCGCTTTTTATTACAATTTTATATTAGAGTATCTACATGTATTCAAAAGTTATTTACAGTAACATCTTTCAATGAGTAATTACTTTTTTGATCGCATTTGATCGACTTTGAGCTAAATATTTTATGAGTTTGGTTAGGAGCAGCCGGCCGCCATATACAGGTTAATTGTATTATAGCCAGGTTTTATTTACGATTGTTCTTGAAAATTTCACACAAACATTTTCCATAAAACTTTTTAATTTTTAATAAGAAAATATTTTATACATATATATATATATATATATATATATATATATATATATGTGTATATACATATATATATATATATATATATATATATATATATATATATATATATATATATATATATGTATGTATATGTATATATATAAAGAAAGGGAAAGAGAGGGTAGGCGCTGCAGTGCCAATGTTTACTCCGGCTCCGTATTAATAGTGATCTAAAAATTAAAATAAGTGCATTTGATTAGTGAAAAAGACGGCTAAAACTATGTAATCAGTATAAATGACTCGACTGTGAACATTAATAGTGAATGTATTTTATACGGATATATCCCTATACTTTATGCATCTGAAGTGAAAAACAAACTAAAACTGATGAAATTGTGAACTTTCATAATCCCAACAATTGTTTTTAAACATAAAAGTGTAGTAAAATAATATTTTTCCAATAACAAGAAGTGACTTACAAGACGAAGCGAGTTACACATAGCGCCATCTGTGGAGAGTTACCCGTATCATTAGTATAAATCCGAACCATCTTCGATCTGTCCGTCAAAGTCAAAGAGCTAGCAGTCATCTTAGCAAGTTGGGATAAGTACGCAAGAGGGCGCTAGTAGTATCAAAACAATCAATCTTATATTGAATTACAACTTTAAAGCGGCCTAGAAAGCCCAACAAATACACGAGCTTCGGAAAATTCGAAGAGATTTAGACGAACAGAAAACTGCTATTAAGAGAAGTGGGCAAAAAGTGACGGAGAAAGTTACACAAAATATAAACTGCATTTTAGAAGACAAACTATTTAATGAAAAATACGAACATCTAAGAGAAAAATGTGAAAACCAAGAAAAACGACTGTATTTTCTAGAAAAACAGGCAAGGAAAAATAACATAGTCTTTTTCGGAATAAAAGAAACGGAAACATCATACTCAAACCTAGAAAATATAATAGTGAACTTTATCAAAGAACATTTCTCTCAAGAACTGGATCGCTGGAACATCCAAGAAGTTAGAAGAATAAGCAAGAAAGGTGAAAGACCTAGACCAATAATTGTCACCTTTAGTACACTGGACACAAAAATTAATTTGTTTAAAAATAGAATTGCACTGAAAAATACCGGTTTCTACATAACGGAAGATTTCCCACAAAATATTTTAGAGAAGAGGAGAGAACTTCAGGAACAAGCTAGAGTTGAAAAGGAAAAGGGTAACCTTGTAAAAATAAAATACGACAAGCTTGTCATAATTGAAAAAAACAAAACGGCTGTCAATAACAAAAGAATGCTCTCAACTTCACCTGAAAACAGTACCACAAAGGGAGCCGGAACAAAAACAAATACACAGGCTAGCAAGAAAAATAAATCACAAACACAATTAAGAACTTCAAGCCTGAATGTGTTTTAAAACCAGGCATGCTGAATTATTTGATTAATAAAAATACGAAAAACCCATCAGATCTACAACAAAATAACAACATAAATAAATAGCAATTACCACCCCCCTCTCGCAACGCCAACATACAACAACCACTATCAAAAAACCAAATACATCCTCCAAGCCGGCTGGTCACCGTGGAGGATCGTGACCATAACCCTCCAAATAACAAACTGGATGCAAACAGCGCAATCAAGGGAAAACTGCCTCAATGTGGAGGAGGCCTTTACCTGTAGAGGGGTTCTTTCAGAATAATTTCGTATCTATAAAACTTTAATTATAATTACTAACTACTATATAATAAACTACAGATTATCTTTTTTTCAATAAGTACTAACGAAACAAATTAACTTTGTAAACTAACAATTTTGGAAGAAATAAAAGGCTTTTTAATTTTATTTTATTATATATATATATATATATATATATATATATATATATATATATATATATATATATATATATTACAGGTTTTTTTTTAGTTCGAACTTTATCTAAATTTAAAAGTTAAATTTCTTGCATTTCTAATTGTGGTGTAATCACGTGGAACTTCTACAGTTCTGATGATAATAAAGTAATTTTATAAAACTAAAAGAAATTTGGTTTTTTTTCTAAATTAAAAAAAAACTAAAAATAATTTTTATTTAAATTTACGCACGCTTCTAGCAATATTTAAAATTGTCCGCCCATGTCCGCATTATTTAAAATTTTGCATATGTATCAGGAACCGATGACCATTTCATAAATTAAAAAAAAATTAATATAAAACAATAAGCACTATAAAAATGAAATTCTTCAACTAAATTTTCACCCAGTTCCAGTTGTTTGAATTATTTTAAATTTTAAGCAACCACAGACGAAAGTACGTTACGTTCATAACATAAACAATTTCAGTTTAAACCGAAGAGAATTAAACAAAATATAATGAAATGACTTTATTAAATTACCACCCTCTTCTAGGCGAATTATTTAAAATTTTCCACATGTACCAAGGACAAGTACAATAATTTGTTGAATGCAATTAGAAAACTATATACTAACTTAATACTGAAATAAAGTCCTAAAAAATGTTAAAATATACGAATAGTTTGTGTTTTTATAAAATACTGCATTAATAAAAAAAATTAATATCGAACCTATCTCTATTACACAGAAAGGACTTTAGTGTAAGCGATGTTTGTTATTGCGCATAATAATTGAATGTTGGGACACTTTCTCTCAAAAATCAATTATTTTACTTCTCAAATTGACGTTAAGAAAATTCTAAATAATTTAGTCAGGTTACAAGGGTTTAAATCGATTTTCTTTCATTTATAATTAGCTGTAATCTTATTGGATGTTAACATAAGGTAGTTATTTTGAGGCGCAAAGTTACGCATATGACAAATAACCAGCGCGTACACACGTTTGCATAGCTTAAAGTTATAAATTATTAAAGTTAAAAAACCATCAATGCGTATTTTTCGTATATTTATCTTAATGATTTTATTATAAGGCAAGGATTAATTTCTGTTTTGTATTATTATTAAGATTTACAAATTTCAATTTTTCAATTTCATATTATTATATTTATATAGGGTAAATTTTTGTTGACGTAGATGTAAAGATATCAAATGATTTAACCACAAAACTTATTTCAATGAAATACTAAGGGTCAAAGTTATCTGTTGATTGAGCAATTAAGTAACCATAATATTAGTTTCCAAGTAACAATAACTTCATCGGAGCTAATTTATCATCAACATACGGGCTAATTTGTAATGTATTTTGTCCTCAAGGACCGATATTATCGTTGAATACTCTTCATAAATTCTTTCCTTTTTTCCAGTATATATTTATTTATTAATTCATACAACAGTGAAATAATTACCTACATAACTTTACATTTTCAAAAAACTTTCGACCTCATTCTAATTAATTATCAGCTATTTATCAAAAAATACATAAAACAGAGAATGCATTCAAATATAGTAATGACACTAAGATGTGCATGACTAGAAAATAATCCAGAATATTGATTCCTGATTGACAATTTAATACAAAATGCCAGAGGTAAGCTTTGTCAATGTTATCAGTTAGGCTAATTTTTTCTACCGCATTATATTATAAAGGAAATATATTTTATCCACACTCCCGAATATCATTAAAATTTATAGGTAAATTTCAAAAATAAAAAATATATTAAAGTACTATGTAGAAAAATAAGGATAAGGAAAATTTTTCAGGTTATTTCTATAAACATTTCATTGTTTTAGATTTTTATATTTCTTATATATAATATATTTTATAATTTTTATAAGAATAAACATATAATATTAAGTTTAAAAAATAAATAATCGATCCCCATGTAATGTTATTCGGAGGTTGTTAATTAATGAAATGTATATGTTTATCACACTTAATTAAATTTTATTTACTCAATATAAAAAGTTACATATATTTTATATAAAACCATCAAAGAATAAATGAATTTAGGTCATAAACAAATTCGGAAACCACAGATTAAAAAAACGCCTAAACGCGGATCTGGCTCCTAAAATTTAACTTATATCGCTCGTTTGGAATGAAATTGTTTTATTTAATGCTTCTTCACTAATATGGTTTCACTATGGTTTCACGATGGTTTATTTAAAAATTTAGGTTATAAACAAATTCGGAAACCACAGACTAATAAAAAGCCCAAACGCGGATCTGGCTCCTAAAATTTAGCTCATATCCCTCGTTTGGAATGAAATTGTTTTATTAAATGCTTCTTCACTAATATGGTTTCACTAATGAAACAAATATTACAATATAACCATACATAAGTAAATATCTAAAATTCCTATAACCTTTATATCGGTATCAATCTTTTTTTTTTCAACAAGTTAGGTTCAGTAATCTTGAAATCAACGTCAAGATTACTATTGAAAATTGCGAGAAAAAAATATTTTTAAACCCTAGCAAAGGGTAAAACTTAACTGTTTTAAATGGTAGGCTACACGATATGTATATTTGAAAGGAAAACATTTTTATATATATTTTTTTTTTAAAGTTCCTGTATGAATATGATTGAGAGTTAGTATTGAAATTTATGCAGAATCAAACGAAATGAAAATGGTCAATATGTTTTAATTTTATGTCAATTCCAAATTCCTACCTCAAATTTTTTCAGAGAAAGACCGCGTGATAGACGCGCAGACGGACACGTGAGTTTTTACAAAATTCTTAAAAAAAGTAACAAAACGGTACGAGGTAAATTTTTTAACTCATTAATAGTCATAATTTCTAAAGTGAGCTTTTTAAATTTCATAGTTTAATTCGGATATTAATATCTGTAATTGGTATCACACCACTGCTGTATAATAATGTATTACTTGAAATTATAAATTTACTCGCAAAAGAAACACTAACAATTTCCCAAATGAATGTGTTTAAAAATGAATTTCGAAAGATCTTGCAGACACAGAAAAATATTTTTGTAACTTGTTTAAATTTAATTATAAATACAAATCACGTCTTAGTGTTGAAATAGGTAGTCATAAGCCACAATAAGGCAAAAAAGAAACCATATAAAAACTAATATAATTTCATATGACTATTTACATTGAATAGGTCATTTAATCCACATATGTTTATGCTGTTTTCAGACGTCAAAACATTCTGCCATTAGTAATTATTTGAAATGCGTTTTATCCCATTATACTCTGGGACTTATATTTCTAATTTAAATGTAACCTAAAGAACTTAAATAACGTTTACGTACTTTACAAATTATATGTGTAAAAAGTACGTTTTTAAAGAAAGATGAAACCAGTGGATGACAGATTGACTCATCCTACGAATCTGAAAACTTGATATTCATAAAGGGCTCGTGAAAAGTTTAATGCATATATAATTAATGTAGAGCGAATGCAAGTTTATCCCTAAATTTACAACGTAATAAAGAATGAAATCGGAAAGCTTTTTGTGGCGAACTTGAGTGTGATGTGATATTGTGGAACATGGCAGCAATACACATGATAATATCCATTTTCGTTCAAAGTAGAGTATCCGTTACAGAAATAATGATTATCTCAAAATAATTATTATATCAAAAATACTTAGTTAATAATATGCAAAATTAATGTCATTTTTGAACACCAATCAGAATCAAGTGACTTCATCGCCTCTATTATTTCTGTCACTGTCTGCAATTTCACTTATTATTTTAAATATTGAATATATTTGGCGTTAATTTTGTAGAAATTCAGTATTCAGAAATTCATTATATATGATGTTGTAATACAACGAAACCTAGGTCGTGGTAAAGGAATTAAAGATAGTAGAAATAATACTACATCACGTAGTTTCATTTAATTGTGGCTTATTATTTTAGTTCACGTTCGTTTGCGTTTTTTGGCATGATGGTCAATTCCTTGTTTTTACTGTGGTGTTTGTTTTATATATTGTATTGTCTAATTGTCAGATATGTGTTTTTTATTTTACAATAACTTCGTAACTCATTGTCCATAAGCAGTAAGTTGAAATCTCAAGTGTCATTTAATTTACTCGTTTTTTAAAATGTCTACTATCCAAGAGTATCATGTTTTGGGCGATTTAGAAAAAATAAATTCATTACTGTCCAAAATTCGATGGAATGAACATAATTATTTCAATACTGGTAATTATGTGAATATTTTTTATTTATGTAAATGTTTAGTTATTATCATTTAATTTTCATTCATTTTCATGTGGTTTTCACAGTTCTAAACTTGAGTTTATTTGCTCTATGCTTGCTAGACCACCCAACTTATATGGGTTAAACTCATGAGATGGTGACGGAATTTCTCACCGTGAAATATGTAAATTAAAGTTTAAATACGTGGGAAGCACATACATATGAAAGACTAATTTTTATGCTGACAGCAATATAGTCGCTGAACTCGGCACCTATTTAAATGTCAAAGAAACCATCATCCATACTGCTCAACATTTATTGAAGAGAATAAAACCTGTGATCGCTCATAATGTGCCACACCATAGATCGGCAAAATCTAGACTAAATTTGTTTTCTGTATCTAAACTAAGTTTGTCCACGAAATTTAAAATATTTTTCTAATTTTCAATGTTATTCTAAAATTTTGATGATACCACTTAATTTACTTGTCTACTACGATATTTTATGTCGTTTCTATTCTACTTAAAAGAGCATGCTCCATAAATTTATTTTTACGAAATCGGCGTAATAACTACAGGGTCTTGTTTTTAATTTATCTATTAATATGTTATTAATAAATATTACTTAATACAAATAGGGTCTAAGTTAAAAAGTCAGGTAAAATGACCCCATGTTTACAAAGAAATAATTTTGAAATATTGTTTATAATTACAAGGTCGTATTATGAATAGAAAAATTTTGTTTTATGGTCCTTAACTTTGAACTGTTCCAGAGATAAGTAAAGAAAATTCGATTACAAAGGTATTTTTATACACAGTTTTCTTGTGAACTATGTAAGTTAGAAAGATGAAACGAACACCATCTTTTAGGGAATATCTAAGTAAAAATAATACTATATTAGGTAGTTCCATTTAATTGTTAATAATGAAATTCCACAAATCTTACGCCAAATATATTCAATATTTGGAATATTTTAATAGATGAGACCCGATTACCCGATTAAATTAGCATTTTTCTATAACCTTTGTTTTGTTCCTTGAAATGAAGACCAATTTATGAAAATAAAATATTACTGTCTTGTAACTCTACTATTAGATAATAAATCAAAACAACAAATTTATTTTGAGACTCACTCATTAATCATTGAATTGATTATTAATCTATGTTTAGATTAATAATGAATTCAATGAAAGATAGGAGAAATTAATTAGTCCAACAACCATATCGGATAATATTTAAAAAATAAAATAAACGAGTATAACACTTAATGCCATATCTAAAATTTAAAAATAATGCAAATACTATTAAATTTTTTCTAAAATGAGTATATAATTACGCAAGTGTCGGAAGAAAATCAATATTTATTATAATCGATCGCCGTAAAATATATTACAATATGTTTAGATTTTGTACTAAAATTATTCTTATTTTGATAAAATAAATATAATGATCAGACCTGAAGTCAAACGGGGTAACTTTGCACTGCTGGAACTTTGACAGTCTAACTTTTTTTCACTCTTTAATTTCTTTTCCCGACTTCAAACGCTAAATATAAGGCTGGAAGTTTAAAAATATTCGTATAAGTCTTCATAAAAGCTGTTTACAAAAAAAATAAATAAATATGTCAATACCAATTGTCAAATTTATATAAAAAATTGCGCTTAATTGCGGTGTTTAAGTCAAAACTTTTAGCCAAAACAAATAGTGTTTAACTTTTCAAGTTGTATTGTATATTTGAAATACCTCGAATCAAAGTCTGGGAAGTATTTTGTTTTGATAAGTGTAAGCTGAATTTTAATTTTCCATAATTTTTCTATGATATTCTCAACTCGTTTCTTTGTTATTTACTCCTACTGTCAATGTTACCCATACAAATATTTTTTTCATCTGTTTAAATTTTACATTATTATAATATATTTTCTTTTCATATATACATAATATCTGAAGTTTTACATAATGATGTTCTTTTTTCATTTTTATCTTGTAGGTAAATTATTATTTTCTAAGCTCATATAGCATTTTAGCAACAGAATTACATATGCACCATGCCGAGAAAATAAAAAATTCCAAATCTAGGTAAAAGAATTATTATTTTCTAAGCTCATATAGTATTTTAGTTACATAATTACATATGGATCATGCCGAGAAAATAAAAAATTCCAAATCAAGGATATATGTTGTGATGTGATATATCAAGGATATATGTTGACATAAGGTATCGTAGTAAAAGAAAGTATGGAACCAGGTCTAACCATTCCCTAGAAACCTTACAGAAGCCATAACAAATATCAAATGTAAATTATTATTTTCTAAGCTCATATAGTATTTTAGTTACATAATTACATATGCACCATGCCGAGAAAATAAAAAATTCCAAATCAAGGTTAAAAAATAAATTACTTACCAAGCGTTCCAAGAAAGTGGGAAGATTTATACCTCTTACCATCGAAGAAGAAATAATAATTAAACGACATATTTTCGCGCTGGTAGATATGGGTATCCCTCTGGAGCTAGATGATACAAGTTTCATTATCAAAATTATTTAAATGCGACTCGGAGACTGGTAAAATTTTTTATAAGTAATTTCCCCAGATGGGAGTGGGGTAGTTATTTCCTAGCCAGAATTCTGTCTTGAAACAAGTGATAGAGCGCAATATCAGTAGAAGCAGAGCTCGGGTCAATGTAGACATAATTAAGAAGTTTCAGATCATCTAGAAGAAGAATTAAAGGAAATACTACCTACAACACTACTATCTACAATTAATATACTATCTACAATTTTGATGAAACAGGTTTCCATGATGATGCCAAAAAAAAAATTTTTCAAATTATATTACACAACTTTTTTCTGTGGAAATGCTGTTACAGATATTATTCCTCTTTTTTATTTTTGAAGCCAAAAACACTTTGTCAGACTGGTTTGTTAGAGCATCACGTAGCTCACATATGACAGTCACTCAAAGTGGCTGGATTGATCTGGAAAGTTATGTTCTATGGTTTAGGCAGCATTTTTTGCCACTAGTGTCAAAAGAAGTGGAGAAAAAAAGTTTTGGTATGTGAAAACTTAAACTGTCATATCTCAGGTAATACACTGAGATTGTGTACAGAAAACAATATTCAGTTCATATGCTTTATAACAAAGTCAACCCACTTACTCCAATCTGTTTCATTCCCTAACAATTGTTTTGCACAACATATATCCAAAGTTTTAGAAGTTGGAGCTGAAAAATCTGCAGTAAATCTTGCTGCAGTATTTAAAGTCAGTGGAATTTATCCAACAAATTGGGAAGTGGTATTAAATAAACACCCGAATATGCCAAGTCTCAGTTTTCAAGTGAAGATGTTGTTAAGGAGGACATAGGACAAAATCTCAAAAGTTTCTTGGTCGAAATGCGTAGCATCGATTTGGGAATCTCCAGAAAGAAGAAATTTCAAATGTCAGTATTTGCTGCAAAAAGAGTGTTTGTAGAGGAAGTGGAATTAATTTACAAGGAAAGAGAAGAAGAAAAGGGTAAGGCGTCTAAGGAAAGTACGGGAAAACGAGGTCACCTACAAGGCTATAAACATAAAAAGAAAAGTGAATAGAAGAACAACAATAAAATCAGTGGAACACATTCAGATCAAGATGCTTTACCATTAACTGCTTTACAATCAGTGTCAAATATAGAAGAAGAGAAATCTGATGAGACAGAAAACACTACCATGAAACAAATCACTCACAAGAGTAGAAAAAAAAATAAAAAAAGAAAACATATGAATTATTGCCAATATTTGGTCCTAGGCCTACAACAAATATTCCGGAGAAAACTCTAAATAAATAAAACGTAAGCATAGATGATATCACTACCAAAGACAAAGAAAATATACAACAGATATATGCCATTTATGCAATAGAACCGCAGGTCGATGACAATTGCATCGTAGTAGAATATATTGTATTATCAGACAATTTAGGTGCTCTTAGTAATGAATAAAATTTCTCCAAATCTAATGAAAACCAATACCCAACAGTAGATACAATAATAGCTAAAGTAAATTCGGTAATATTTAGTTGTGAAGAGAGTCTGTTTGCCCGTAGGGTAATATCTGTTTTCTATCTTTGGTACACCTTTACGATTATGACAAAGTTCATGGTAGATGGGTGAACTTGGCTCAATAAACAAGATATAACAAAATGCAAAGCAAACAACATAATATCAACAATGGAACACAACCAAATTTCAATAATTATTTATAGAGTCTATCGAATAAATGATGATTTATAATTATGGAGTAGAGTGAATAATTTATGGGTTGTTATTTTTTTTCTAACAATATTCTAATAATAGATTGTTTTGTGCATCTAAAGTTACTTCAAAATACATACTGTTTGTTATGTACTTTAATAATTTTAAGATTTAATCTTAAATCCCAGAAAGTTTCAGATGTTATTTTAACATTAAATAGTAATATTTTAGATATTTAAAAAATATACCAATGTTATCAAATTATTCAGAAAATGTATTTAATGCAGAATTAACATGACCAGATTTAGTAGTAGTGTCGACGTTACCCACATAGGGGATATAATTTTGACACACAACAAAAAAACAAATAAAAGTATCCTACCATTCATAGGTATTTTTTTTGAATAAGATGATATGCGCTATTATCTTTAAACGCAAAAGGTAATGTTATATTTGAGTTTAGACTAATAATTAATGTAAGTATTATAAGAAACTGTACACGGCATGTGAAAGTTACCCTGTTTCAGTGTATGTTTTAAGTACCTCTTATATTTTATCTGGTTGCTGTAACTAAATGCTGAAATCAAAGCATCCTCGTTTAACAACTGCGTGCAAAATTGTTTATAGTTACCAATACCAATATAATGTATTGTGATTATGATATGTATTTTGTTCAGTAAACTTACTCATGTATTAATTTTAAAACGCATTTACAATTATAAAATATTAATTTATAGAGCATTTGGTACAGTTTTATATGTACCAAATGTTTCTAATTAAAATTTAAATGAATAACTAGCAGCGGTAGAGAGACAATATTAAAGTAATTTAATTAATAATAAACAAATTATTTATTTCAATATTAACGTTAAATCACAAATTAATTTAACTCAAGAAGTGTTGTTCAGTAGATTCTTTTTCCGTGTTTTTAAGCTTCAATGAAATTTAACAGTTAATTCTCTGCTCGCGTACTTATGTCAAGCAGCTAAGATGAAACTTTGGCAAATTTATTAGTATTGAACTGGAAACTGTTTTAACAACTCTCTCACGCAGCAAACCCTTCTTAGTAAGGAATAAGTTTAGATAGTGACGTGAATGCTGCGTGAACTATAAAGGAGCACAAAGCAAATGTAACTGACAGCAAACTTAGCTTTCCAGTTGCCACTTACCGAATATTGGAAATCGATAACATGTTGTTACACGTAACCACAAGCTGACTGAACCGAATGTATCCCATTTCGGTGTGTTGATGGAGAAATGTGTGTTATACGATGTAGTTGAAGAGCATATTGATGAGTTTGATATATGTACTCGTAAAGATAAATCGAAGGTAATAAAAATTTAACTAAATATCTAATTAAAGATATAAGTTTGAAATAAATTAAAGCTTAAGCCTGATTTTTGAAAGCATTCAGCATAAGCTTTTGACTGATGATACTTTACAAATTTATTTCATTATTATGGTGTTATTGTAGAATTAATAACTATTGATTACAAAGAAAATATTTTGAGAGAGGAACTAATTATATTAACACTGCTTATTATTGTCGAATTACTGGGTATGATCTCATGTATATCCACAGACCGGTAGCTTTCTAATTCAGTGCTTTCTCATTAAATCGATCCCATAGTACTTTTGTAAAAACAAATAACCACGAAAAGACGATTTATAACTTTTCATACATTTCCGTAAAACAATGTTTTATTTTATATTAAATTGATTATTATAAGATAAAAGGAAAAATAATAAAATATGATTACGATAATAAAGGATACCAATAACGTTCGATGCCCGGCTGAGGCGTACATAAAATGCGAACATTACTAAAATAGTAATGCATCCAAATTAAACAACGTTGACTTGAACGAATACTGAAAGAGACTCTATGAGCAGAAAACTCTTCTAAGAATGACAGGAGAGATGTGGAGGTGGAAATATTAATAGTAATTACTGACAGTCAACAGGACTGAAATGACATTCAAGTTATGTAAAGTTTAACAAGAATTTGGGGTTTTATGAAGGATAATATAAGTCCACCATATAAACCAACTTTTTTTTTGTCCATTGGTATGTAAACAAAATTGTAATATTGTTACACAGATCTAGAATTAACTAGTTATAATGGACAGACTGTATTATTTTATTATGCTAAGATTATTTATCGATAATACAATGAAAATAAAAACGTTCGAAAATATACCAACGAATACATCGATTTTGTGAAGAATATGGGAGGAAAGTAATGCAATATCAGAGATCGATTTTCATTCACATCTGGAATCACTAAATTTATTCTGTGAGTTATGCGTACCGTCCGCGTATATATATATATATATATATATATATATATATATATATATATATATATATATATATATACATATATATATATATATATATATATATGTATATATGTGTATATATATATATATATATATATATATTTCTGTGTGTGTGGTTGGGTGTATGTGTGTTTATTCCAAATAAGTCCCATTTTTACTTTTATGCCCAAACTTTGTAGCATCACATTTTCCAGCAGTGGACCGACTAACGTATCAAGTTTTGATTGTGCCACCACTTGCAGATTAAGAAATAAATTTATTCTTAATTTTTTTTCAGAAACTTTGCGCAGCTCATTTAGAATTAAATACCTGGAACTAGACTCAAATTCTAATTTTGCGAGACGTTTGATAGCCATAGGCAGCTCTAGTTAAAAACCAAAGTTTGAGAAGAAAATTTTAATCCAGATACACTGAGAATAAATCTCTGCATGGGTAATAAACCGAAACGGTTTTCTTATATTTGTATTTATTTTTATTCCACCTCATGGCCCCCAAAATAAGTGAAAATTCTGTGTCCTCTTCTTAATTTTCCGGAATATATCGAATGAATGAGAAAATTAGTTTAACTTACTTTAAACTAATTTTACCATGTTTTATGTAAGATTCTCCTACTTTGTACGGATTAATATTATTAATTTGGAATCGTTTACTTTCAAACGATGTCCAGTTTCATTTTATTATAATTTTCTAATTTCTAAGTACACACAAGCGAAGGCAGACACAACATAACGCAAAACAGAATAAAAAAATATCGATATTTGTTGTTCTACTTCAGATATTTGAAGTCTGTACTTTTTATATTTTTCCGACAAAAATTATAACCTTATCTAAATATGATATATATTTCGAAACATATGTATTATTTTCTCTTAATACAAAAGGTATTGTAAAGAATTTCTTCTTCAAAAAATAACCGTTTATATAAATACATTAACCAATTCACCAATTACTACAGAATTAATGTAGTAAAAATAAGTTTTGCGTTTGCTACGCAATTACACCTATATATTTTTCTTTACAGGCTTGAATGAAAATTGGTACTAATTTCGAATTTTACTATAAAATTATATTTAAAAATTACTAGCATCTTGAGTGGTAACAAAGGTACAAGATACAAATGAAAATATTATTTTCACTGAAATGTGAAAATAGTATTTTCTTTTGTGTCTTGGTAGCATAAGAGTGAATCAATTTAAGATAGGAATCGTTCAAATTACTGTTTATAAATAGTTTATAGTAAGTTGTGTAAACACTAAAGTATTCAAATCTTTATATGTTCCCAGATAAGAACGAAATCCTATTAAAAGATATACTAGTATTTAATAGATTCGTTTTTAAATGAAATGAACATTTTCGTATAATTTTTAAAACTATATGATGTTGCAAAGAAATGAAATGCTAGTTCATTTATATAAGATTTATCTTGATTATATGGAATTATTGATTATAATTATGTATAATTCATTCCTTACAGAGGCATAGAAAAATACAGTGACATACTATATTATAGAACTAGTCAATATTGAAATATTTTACGAAACAAAAAGGAGGAAAGCGATTAACTTTAGATTCGGAACACGAAAAATAAATCCGACATTACACTTCAGTAGAAACTGTGATCACTAGTAGGTTAAGTCATTAGTACAATAATTTTATTACACCAGGCTTAATCAAATTAAATTCAACTATATCTTTATTTCGTTACATCCCGTATGCTTACACACATGCTTAGAGTAATTACTTGTGAATAATTGATTCTGAATCGCAACTGTAATAGTATTGTACACCCAATTATTCTTCAAAAGCTATGTTTATGTTTAGCAAGAATATAAAGTGAAAAGACTGCCCCTTCTACAGTAAATTAATTTTTTAAATATGTGTTTCAATATTTGGTTTCTTCAATAAACATTTTTTTAAATAACATATATCGTTTATATATGTTATTTAAAAAAATGTATATTTATATTTTGCCTAATTTTAAGGTAAGGAAAATTTCCCAAAACGTTAATTTTAATACACTAATGCACAGGAATATATAGGAATATATATTTTTGTTAATAACGCAAATACAACCTCCAGATCAAGCCGAAAACCAATTAAGCGTTAAACCTGCTTCTGCGACAATTGAGGTATGCAAATAAATTAGTTGTGTTTTTCTGAATCAAAAATTAAACAAATGTACCTACGATTTATTAATTACGTTATTTGTCTCGGAAATACTAAAACCAATATTGTATAAATAATTAATGAAAATGTAAATAAGCACCAGTTTACTCCATATATTATATTATGCATCAATAGGTCAATAGATTAGAAAACAACTTCGTATTTATGTAAAAAAAATATAAGTCAGTCATTTAAGTTACAATATTCATAGATTTGCATAGTCTGGGAACAACTCAATATACATACAAAATAATTATATAGAAATCATTAGTCTATTATATCGATATTACAATATAGGTAACATTTTTATATACCATATATACCTAGATAAATTATTTTACTTTCAAATGAAGTTTGTTATAATTATTTTCGTAATAAATATTTATGTGGTATAAATTCCGGCGTTAATGCAACGCATGCATTTCAATAACGAATTTTCTATGTTATAGTATACGTCTATATCATTTTTTGTACTAAATATGATAAGTATAGATTCAAAATAAGTTCTCTGTCACGGTAAAATCTTAATTTCTATAAAGATCTGTATGAAAATTGCTCACAAATATACCCTTTCTCTTGAATTTGTAAATAATAAGGTCAAAAAAACATCATAATTTACATGTATATTACTTTATTTGTTCCTAAATAATTCGTATTATATATCCTCTAATTTTCGTCAATTCAGAAGTATACGATAAAATCTATTGATATGTAATCAGCATTATGAATCATAGCAAACATACTAAGATCTATTATAGAGATAATTTATTGAAAATGATCTTTTGTAACTATAAATATTTCAAACTTAGAATAGTCTTAAATGTAAACGGTATATTCATAAAATCTCTTTTTACCTCAATAGTACTTCAATGAATATAAATACCTCAATGAATATAACAATGACAAAAGGAAGCTAAAATATTATAACTACGCTCAAATACAAGAATAATTGACATTTCAAAAATTAAAAGAATATAACAGAATAAGTTTCACATTATATAAAACTCTATGAAAATGTTTGATTTCTGTAAATGATCAGAAAGAAATAAACCCAAAAGAAATAAAATTATTAACCATCATAATTCAAAAAATTGCAGCCATTTTTATTGGCCAACGCGTCAGGATTCCATCTCGAATTTACTAACGAATATTTAAGATTATTTATGAAGGATAATTACATACACTTATAAACACAAATGTTTTACTTAGTGTGATATATATCCTCTAAATGTTGAAAGAAATAAAAAGATTTACGAGTAACACAGGTATAAAATAAAAGACAACTGTTATTTATAGATACATTACGTCCATTTATTTCATCATACATATGTTAAGTAAGTCGGTAACTAGTATACGATTGAGATTGGAAACGCATAAATATTCATGAAGTCTTCGCTTCAAAAGGTTCTTTCGAGGGATTTCCGAATGTTATACTAAAAAAAATATTGGCTTGACAATCGAATTGCTATTTCTACGTTTTACAAGTTATATGCCATCCGTAAGCACATATCGATATTGTAAACAAAGGAGCGTTTTCTTTGTAACCGCTAAATAAATACGCTCATAACAAAATTTGAAATAAGATTTTATTACGTGACTTTTAATTTAGTTTATAGAAAAGAAAAATCCCGTATTGGATGTATAAAAGGCATAAAATCCATTTAAGCCCTTTTCTTACATTCTTCTAGATAATTTATTTAAGCAAACCTCCACAATCTTCAGCAAAATTAGATGATAATACAAAGTACCACAATGCATTTACATAACAATAAAATATTCACTTTGTAAAAATCACCCTTTCGGAGAAGAGAAAACTATCAACACTCTTTCTAACACCAAACAAGCGTAAACTAAAACATCTTTAACATACGAGTATAAAGCTACTAATTTTCATATCTTATTTCCAAATTATTATATAAGATTCAATTTTATATCGATTTAACTTGAAACTCGAGTAAAAGATTCAAAACAACGTAAATATTATACAACCTGTGACAATAGTTTAATTCCTTTTTTAGCAGCTTTCTAAAATGGAGAAAATTATCCAATCAATTTTGTTATCCCATATCTCCAATATTAATCAACCAATTACTAGGAAATAAATAAGAATTACTAGGAAATAAATAGGTAAATATACACGGACACATACATTATAATTTTAACTCTTGATCCACAAACCTCAAGCAAGAACTCTGCTACTAAACTCCGGACTCTAACTCTTCAATATTAATGGTGCAGTGGTACTGACTGCCTATACCGTAACACAAGAGGATCTGCTCTTTTTAAATAATATTCTGGGTGTTAAGCAAAGGCTTTATCACTAAACTAAGAATTTTTAGGTTTTAAGATAGTAAGTTTTAAACAAAGAGTTTATCATTCAACTCCGGGTTTATACTCTCAAGTCCTAATTATGTAAGGGTAATGCTCTCAATTCTGAAATTTGAGGACATTCTGTTTTAAATTCATGTTGTTAGTCTCATCAGACAGGGATTCTGGAGAGTCATTAAACACCGGGTTCCGAATTTTTAATATTGATGCTGTAGAGATACTCTCTGCAGCATCAATAATGCTTATCGGTTTTACACAGAGTGATGATATTTTTCTCTGCTCTGAAAGTGTGATTTTATGAACTAATTATTTTATTGTTACGTAAATGCAATATGGGGATTGAGGATCTACAGTTTTTAATTAAGATTTTGCATGTCAAGCAGAAACTCAGCCTCTGACCTCTGCTTTCCAACTCCTCAGTCTTGACGCTATGAGGTACTGCCTGCTAAAGTCGTGAGATTTGAGGAAATACAGTTTTTACGATAGTATTGCGGGTTTTAAATAGGGTCCCTCCCTATCATTGAACTCCGAAATCCAACTATTCAGATTGATGCTACTAGGGTACTGCCTGCTTAAATGATGAGATTTAAGGATATCCTGTTTTTATTTTAGGAGTTTAAGTTTCAACAACTCTATTGTCGGATACCGGGTTCTAACTTTTTATTGCATAAACCTGTGGGGCTTGAGGTTCTGTGGTTTTTAAATTATTATTTCGGGTCTCAAAAAGAGACTCTGCCACTGAACTCCGGATTTCACTTCTCAGTCTTGACGCTGAGAAAGTACTGCCTGCTTAAATCGTGAGACTTGAGAATCAGCTATTTTAAATTATAATTATGGGTCTCAATCAGAAACTTTGATATTAAAATCCGGATTGAGGTTTCTCAACCCTCGTACTGCCTGCATAAACCATCAGACCTGAGGACCTACTGTCGTAAATTAGTATTTTGAGTCTCAAGGGGAATCTTTACCACTAAACTCCTATTTTTAACTCCTCATTCTTGAAGTTTAGGAGGGTGCTATTTGCCTTAATTGTGAGATGTCTGGAACTGCTGTTTTCAAATCAAAATTTCAGGTCTTAAGCTCTGTCATAAAACCCCGAGTCCTTACGCTGAGAGGGTACTGCCCACTCAAATCGTTAGATTTGACGACTTGCAATTTTTACATTAGTATTGCGGGTTTCAAACTAAAATTCTGCCATTGAACTACGGATTCTAATTAAGACACTTTGTTTTACTAGTCTCTGTTGCCATCTTTATCAGATCTGTCCATTGGGTTTGAATCGCCCCCGAGAAATATTCCTTCAATTTGTTTCTGCGAAACTAGTCGCTTAATAGAAAGCTGCTTTTTAGAAATACGTCCGAAGAATTAAAAAATTTGCAATTGTACAGTAGACAAAATATTTTTTTGATTCTCAACCCTTTTACAGTGAGTCAATAAAGAGGTCCGAGAAATGTTTCAACTTAACTGCCGCTTAATTTTTAAACCGCCGTATTTCTCTTGTTTGAAATGTGAACTACTATGTTGACGTTGTTACTTAATTATTTTATTCTTTTTGAAGAGTTCTACAAATAAATATTTACATATCACTCTCGTGTGAAACGTTTTAGTAAATTAAAAATATAATATTACATGTTCGTACATTGAACTTCACCTTGGCAACATACATCACTTTTGTTTTTTGCCGCTATAATATTATAGTAAATTATTCATACATTGAACGTATTGAAAGGCAAGTGATATTAATCGGACTTCGTCTTTATTTAATTATATAATTGATAAGCAAGAGCAGACAATATAATTTGAATTCTATCATTTAAAGTTGAAATTACTGACGAATTAGAGAATACTTACTTGATCGACAGCGCCCTAACTCAATAATTACTCTTTATTGGAGACTTCAGATGATTGAATGCTTCCCATGTTTGTGGTGTTGTTATAATTGCTGTTACAAGAATAATTAATAATTAAAAGTATATGGTTTGATACAAATTAATAGCTATATTTTTTGGTCCTTTGTGTCCGATAAGTACTAGCTTATTTAACAGTTTATTGGATATTTGAATCCAATATAGATCTTAATTTAAATATTCAAATTGTTTCTGGGGTTAATCACGTGCCGTTGGTGTAGGCTATTTCATGCCCCACCACCTTTTATTTTCAAAACTATTGTGCAACAGACAGAAAAACCATAGCTAGTCTCTTAGATTTGGTAACTTCTTAAATGTGTAACATTTTTATGTATTTAAAAGTGTAAATACCATATTTATGTTTTGAAAAATCAATATTTCTAAACAGTTGAATAAAAATACTATGTCGCTTAATCATTTATAAGTGCCTAAATAAATACGGAACCCTTATATTGCGAGCCTTACCGGTATTTGAAAGATAAAACATACATTAATAACTGCGAATTTATATGCGATATTTAACAAAACATATTCAATCAAATATCATTAAAAACTGAATTAAAAAATAGAGATGCTATTAATGCCCTGTGAAAAGTTTCCAAAATTTTCTTATTTTATTACTTATATATTTATGATATAATAATCTAAAAAGAAACAGTCGGTGTCTTGGTTAAAAACTAGTGCAATAAATCAAACGAAATATTATATAATCTAATGAAATAGAATTTTCAGTCACAACAATTTAGGTGTTCAAGCATCAAAGTGCAGGGACCAAATAAACTTTAACATAAATAATTAAAAACTAGCTTAAGAAATATTTTTTATATAATTTTTACATTAATATTTATATTTATATATTAGACCAATTGATATTTATATATTAGACCAAAAACGTAGCAAATAATATATATGATCAAAATAAACATCTCAATTTTAAATTGTTGTTAAATTCCGAAACGATTTTTCGAGTAAAAATTTGCATGAAAAACTTAGGGGCCTGTGGTTTTGTTTCTTTTTTGATACTTATTTCTTGATCCCTAACCTTGACGTACTACCCAGGTGAAATATACACATACTTTTGATAATTTATATCAATACACGTAACGTTACTTATCTGGTACGGACAGTATATAAATATCGATATATTCGACTGTATTTAGTTATCACTACCAATTAAAATTTAAAAGGTCACATAATCAAATACTAGTTGTGTTTGATAAAATTGTTTCTTACGTAATTTGATATTATATATTGGAAGTCAAATATTTGGTCATTATTGTTATATTTGCCTTATTGTCTTAGACAACGAACGTAGAGATATTAAGTGGAAATATTTTTTTCATTTAGTAAATTTGCAACCCGTTTTCTGTTATAGCTATTATAATATCCAATGCTAAATATTGGCCTTCATAGTGATATAAGATAATTATGCTGACCGATAAACAATATTATATAAATATTGTTCTAATACTAGTTTAAGATTGTTTTTGTTTAAAACTGTGTTTAGTTACTCTACAGAAGTACCAATTTTGGGTCTTTTGTTCCAAATTGCTTATAGGGAATATAAACTGAAATAATATTTGATAGTTAAATACATCTATATTAAGGTCAAAATTAAGTCATGTTATTAACGTAAATTATTTATTTCACTTAAAATTTGTGGTACCCGCTGCTTATTTACTCCAAATCCAGTTATACATTTTAGAATTTAATTAGATACCATATAAATATATTTCGATAAAATTTGATTTTATGGGACTAAATTAAGCCTTCTGGACATTTTTGAAAATCTACTCAGACGTAACTTTCAGCAATATTCGTTATTTTTCAATCTTATGACTACATTATTGTCGTAGTGAAAGTTTAAAATATTTTTTCTGTCTTCTTTTAAATGTATCTTCACTGTGGTTTATTTTTTTCCTACTATAAATTAACTGCCGAATTCCACAATTAAGTAGTCAATTATAATCAAAACACCTAAGACCATATTTTTTTTATTAATAATTTACCTTATGTTTATCGATAAATGTAATATTAACTCGGATAAATAAATCATTTCTTATTATATGATCTGAAGTTACTCCTGAAAACTAATTTTTTTACAAAAGATTAACCATCTTCAATTAGAAAAAGAAGCGTAGAGAAAAGTATAAAGTAATGATAACGCGAACACTTAGTTGGAACTTTTGCGGTACAATATCATTTCTGAACATAACTAAATTTTCAAGATATTGCTAATACTAAAAATTTTTGGAGACGGTGTCAAGTCTGTTTGTCTGCCGCATACATGCACACGCACATACGCAGATGAGTATTACATTTGACTTCTTTGTGCCCCTTCTCTCTTCTCGCCGCTGTATAACTTTATGGAATTTTTGCTTTTCCTTGTGGTTATTTATTTTACAAGTAATTGAATATATTTGGCGTAAATTTTGTAGAAATTCATTATTCAATATTATTATCGTATTTCTATTAGCAAAGATCTTTGCTAATATCCCACCTGAAGATGTTGTAATACAACGAAACCTAGGGCGTGGTAAAGAACTTAAAGAATGTAGAAATCATACGTACGTTATTAAATAATACGTACGAATGTAGAATAACACGTAGTTTCATTTAATTTTTTACTAGTAATAATAAATACGGAATGTGCACTTTCGGCTTTACTAACCATTTATTAGATATATAAATAATAAAAGAGACACACTTGATTTGTTATCTTTCTATATATTTGTCGTTTTAAAAAACCCATTTTATTGTAAGTCTGTAAATAAGAAATGAATTGTCTTATTTCGATATATATTCTTTGGTTCATTACCTATAAATCTCTTACGAAATACCTTCAAAAATAATTATAATCACAATGTTAAAATTTACTATTTTTGTATGCACGAGGATTAGTCATATTAAAAAGTCATTACGTTTTTGTATTTTTCAATATGTGTTCTTAAATATTTTTCTGTGGATATGCAAGATACATAAACTATGTTTTTTCATCAGAATTTGTTACATACGTTCTATTAAATACGACAGTTCAAGTGTATAAAATTTAGTAATAATCTTTTTATTTTTCGATTTCACACTTCAAAAAATACGATACTCCGTGTATACGTGATGTGATAACAAAGTAATTAAACATGGTTTAGAAACATCAGTTTCATTTAATTCCAGTTTATGATATTGCTAAAAGATAAAGAAATTACTAAATGATTGTAGTGAATGATAAAATATGTTTATAAATTATAAATAGTGGTATGCACTCTTTTAAATTCCACAGTTTAAATGTATGAATATTAGTAACAGTATCTTTTTATTTTTCCATATCACAGTTCAAGCTATATGATACTCCATGAATATGTGATCTGATAATGAAGTAATTAAACAACTATTGGAAATATCAGTATAATTCAATTCTGGTTTGGGTTATTGCTAAAAAAAGAAGAAATCACTGGATAATAAGAAAAAACCTAGGTTTGTAGTGGAACATAAATAAAGAACTTCTTTTTATGAGTACAATAATAAACAGGACACAGGCAGTAAAAGAGACTGACGAAAGAAGTGAAAACTTAAAACTGTGAAATAACAGTGGTTTCATAAAATGTTATAGAAATAATTTTTAAATCTGTGACTAAAATATTATCGAACAACTAGAAATTCTTGTTACCACGATATTATTATAACTCCTAGCACACTATGAAATACTCATTGTATGATGTATTAGAGATGTAAAATATTTATTTTACATAAATAATACTAATTTTTTAAACGAAAATATTGATACGCATATTGGAAATCTTTGAATGTAAATGTTTTATTTTATTATCTGTTTTTCTACATAAAAAAATATTAACATATTTAGTTCCCACTGTTGTACTGCACAGTGATCTTATAATTAAACAGTTAAATAATAATCAAATAAAAATTTAAAACACATTTTAAACAGTGTACAGTATTACACACATTGAACTTTCCATGTAATCAATTTAACTTTACTTGTATAGATGTACACAGCACTAATGTTGCATAACACGTCACTCTATAATAGCTACAGATATACTGCTATTACAGCTTGTCATATATACGTATATATATATATATATATATATGTATATATATATATATATATATATATATATATATATATATATATATGGTTTCACTGTTGGCCTAGCGGAACACATCATATTCATAGCTACACTATTAACGGCAAACAAACTGATAATATTCAAAAGAAATTTTCTGCATTTTTTAATATGGATACAAGATTTTAAAACTTTTTTCAACATTTTCATTTTATGAGGACAAACATTAAATACGGAATACCGTGCGAATGCACAGCTAACAACGCGTTGCTGTGTTTTCATCATAAATTAGACCATGAACTTATCAGTACCATTCGACTTTGGTGATTATACTACCTCGCAATAATCTCTATAAACTGTTTCGGTAAACCCTACACCATAACCAACTTCGTATTGTTTACTGATATCGTAGCCATTATCTGGTCTTTTGATGTAAAATTTTATTTGCAAATTTTGGATCTAAACTATTGATAAAGAAAAAAAGGAAATCAAAAAATGCATCTGTGACGATTTCCTGTTTTTTCCACCGGAGGCCAACGTACAATGGAGATTCGTAATCCTATCTAGCAACAAAATGCTAACCTCTATATTCTAATCGTATTTTCTATGCAAAACGAAATATTCGCATGTAAATGTTTATTTACGGTTATCTTGGCCCTTTCTTATTATTTAATTTCGTTTTTTTCCATATTAACTGTACCATAATTTCAACCCGATTAGGGACAATAAGTCTTAATCGGATTTTGTAAGTGAAAGGACTAAACATATATAAATAAATCTGTGTTATCTTTGCTTCATAATCTCAATCATAATTTTCAGGTTAATTTAACTTGCTTCAGAAATTGCGTTTATGGAATGAAAATATTAAAAATAATAATCAAGTGATTTTTTCATACCGTGAAATTCTAATGAACCACAACAGTATTAAATGAGCTTCGTAATATTAAGGGACTCTGGAAAGGGTTGGAGGAATATAATTTTATTTAAATGTGCTTCCTACTTCAGTAGTACTTGTATAAATTCAAACTGATTTTGGAAAGCAGAAAAACCATTTGTCACAAATTTCAACCAAAAGTGACGATAACAAAGTCCAAAATTTCCTTTCATTCAATGGAATATCTTCTCTTTATCGTCAGTATACTGTGACAAAATACGTATAGACTTACATACATATTATGCTATTCATTTGTCCATTAGGCTGCTCTTAATTGGGTCGCTTCTTTGCTGAAACAATAAACCAGTACTCCAAGGATCATTGCGGATTTCGTCTTCCTTAAGTTCTTCCTTGAGGGAAGAATTCGGTTTTGTCGTCCCCTTTGTTATTTGACATGCATTATGTTGGTGTCTTATTTAATTAATTTAAACTGTCCTAGAAATTCAAATATTAAATATATATATACAAAGTTAAATGCTACCTCTTATACCCTATGGCGTTCTTAAATCGTACAACAAAAATCAATTAACAAGATTCAGTAGTGTAGTCACAGGAGTAATTTCAAGTAGTTCATAATTTGTGCCAACAAAAACGACAACCGCGTGCCGTTGCCGTTTTACTAAGGTTGGTAAAATTAACATTGAAAATGGTGTTTATCTTTTGTTTCTAATAATTTTTAGTAATTTTTTTTTATTCTTGGCGTAATTGTGTATTTCAGTATTTAAATATATTTATGAAAACTAATAGCGACAGGATTTTCATTCAATGTCGAACGGTCAAATCGACATATTACATATATATGTATGCACACATACACTCACATAGAGACAATTATTTTTTAAAGCTAATTCGTTAGACAATCATCGCACTCAAAAATAACTTGAACTCAAATATCTCAGTAAAATAACAAATATTACATTTCAACAGTTATTATTCAACTGTTAATTAGTCCGTTACTGTTAGTTATACTGCCACTTTAAAATCGTGAAAAGTTATCATGTAACTGGAAAACATCGTTCTTACAGGGAAAATGATTAAGATAGTTTGAAGGGAAAAAAGACAAAAATTAGAACAATGTCCATTTAAAATACTCCTGTGGCGTTGTTAATCTCAATATGAAGTGTAAAGACATTTATAAGTGAGATTGCAAATACCAAAGTCAAGTTTATTTCATATATCGTATAACGTTAAAATGATTGACTTTAAAACTTTGCCTGTAATACTGCTTCGATTAGTTTTGGTTAGCGATGCGGTAAATCAGTTTGGCTTATTTTGTTTTTCGAGGTCCGTATGAGAAATAATACCTTAACTTTCTTCCCATCAGAGCTGTTTTTTTCCGAAAACATTTAACAAGGAAATTTAAGTTAAGCGTGGTAATAAAGCATGGTAATCCACATATATTTAATTGTTAATACTTAAAAACATTTATATAGAAATTTGAAATGGGGCAAATCATATGTTGTATGGTTTATCTTAATTTGATATGCCGTATGGGCTATCATTAAAAGAACCATTACTTTTTCAAAATATTTTGTAAGAGAGTTCTAGAAATACTCTACAAAAAACCGATAAAAAAGAAATACTCTAAAAATATCTACAAAAAACCAGTTATAGTCCCTCCCCCTTTACGGAAACTGATAAAATCACTTAGTATTTACCCGAAAACTACAACTATGAGTTTAAATCCCATCACTACGATACTTACATTTGACGCCTGTTAAAGTTGTACCAGCAATATATTCAAATGGAAAAAATATTGTTAACATTTAGTAACTTGATAGCGATTCTATAAATCTTTAAATATTTATGTGTCTAAGTGTGCACGAAAAGCTCACAACGTGATTTTCACTCATTTACTTTTTTATTTTGTTTAATATTCCGTTGCTAGTTTACACGCGATAACTTTAACATCTATTACGTGCAAGAAAGACAAAAAAACAATATTATGAAAATATATCAACCTTATTGCCGTTGTAACGTACGAGTATCGTGCCATGTATACGTCTCGTATATAAATAATGAACTGTCCGTTATCGACAAGTAACGTATTATTTCGACCCTTCCCTTTGCTTTCCCTAGGGTAAGTCTTTTCTTACAAAAAAATTCCCGGTTACAAACGAGAGCACATTAATCTACTCACCACTAGGCAAGAAAAGTATTTGGTATGCTCGATGACCTCCGTAGCTGTTGTCGCTGCCGCTGAGCATAATTTATGGTGACATTTCCGCTACGCACTGATCGTAGTAACTATTTTCACATTTTCAAATTAATTGAATGTTTGCAACACAGTATAAACCATTTACATGGAATATGAAAAAAAGCCAAAGAGCATGAAATGGAGTAATAATTTAAGAATTTCAAAATATAGTTAAAGATTTATTTCAAGCAACTATTTTATAACAACCGTTTTTAATTATTTTAAAAACTTACAAGTGGTATTTTTTTCAAAAAAACCATGACATTTTGCCTATTTGTTATTTGACATATGTCTTAGCTGGGTTTTTGACAAATAATGCACAGAAACACGTTCTAGAGCTATATGACGTTAAATCTGTTTATCAGATTAACTGTATCTTCAGTCTAAGATCGTAATATCTAAAATTGAAATTAAATAGGAAGACGAGTAATGAGATATATGAGAAAAGGAAGGAGTCAGTGTAGTAAATGCGATCAATTCGAGGAGATTTTTAGTAGATGAGTTGATTTCAGCAATGGCAATAAAATCTTTATTAGAATAATAATCAATATTCCATGCGATTAATAACACAAAAAGTAACCTACTCACTAAAAAACTAAATAACAAGAAGAAAAATACCCTTATCTGATGAACATATATAACCATAAAAACAAATGAGAAGGTTTATTAAGGATGGATGTGATCTGTGGAGTATTTTCAAAAATAGAGAAGAAAATATTAGGTATATTAAAGGTATTTTTGAATATCGATGCGCTGGTTACATTTTACATCTGGTTGACTACAGATTATTAGATATTCAAAAACCGAATTACTGGCTTTATCCTTTTGTCCAAAATTAGTGCTAAAAGCAACGTTCGTGATAAAAAGGTAAATTTTTTAATAAATTTCTAGATTTATTTAATATCCTGTTTGTCTTAAAATTTGAAAGGTATGACTAGAGGTAGAATATGATAATTTTATGAATAATAATTTTTTTGGCTATTTTAATGAATAAGTTTACTTTTCATTTTATATAATAGAAAAGAGCTGGTTCTTTTGAGTTTTGGTAAAAATGATTCCCTGTGCTCTTCAACTTTGGAAAGGTTATTATAAAAACAAAAAAAGAAAATACTTTAATTTTACTTAAAACCTAATTCCACATAAACTTCATTACACTTTACTTTTCGACTAAATATACCGACTAACTCCCAATTATAATTTCAGTAAAAAATGAGCTACTTGCATATCTTTCTATGATATACATATCAACGTTTCTATATTAATCGTAAGAATATAATACAAATTTAGTACACGATGATATTTAAACTTTATTACATAAGATGGTATTTTTTATTATTTATTTACATAAGATGGTAATCTGAGATGCAATCTTAAATAAAATTATCCATATTTATTGTCTTACATTGAAAAGTGTGTTGAGTAGACCTATTTTAATTTCAATTTATTAATATACATTTAAAATTTCTATTTTAAGTGGAGCCAAAATGCAATTAAAAATTTATTAAAATTTTGAGTCTCCTTGCAACAAAACTTGAAAATTTTGGAAATCAAATTATTGTTTTACAGTGTGTGTGTGTGTGTTCACAATACATAATATAAATGACGGATTGCACAAAAAATAAAAAAAATTAACATTGTCATAAATGCATACATAGCTATGACATCCTTAATAAAAATTTAACAAGATCCATGTATTCTTTTCATGAAATGTAATTTATAAAACGCTTACTGCCCAAGAATATACAAAAAAGAAACCTAATCCCAAATTTTTGGTTTATGGTAAAATACTTATAACTATAATTTAATTAAGCAAAAAAATTAATAAAAAATGGTCTATGATGGCATGGAATGGCAGTTATGAGTTCCTCAATCTTAATTACAGCGATAAATTGTGGATATATCTTTGTAACATTCACTCTCGTAGAATAGAGTGAATATTATGCCTAAATGGAATTATAATTCAGTTTTGCCCTTCTTCTATAAATATTGTCACAAACAAATTATTTTTGGCCCTTCAATTGTGACATTTGAAGAATAGTTATACGCAAGTAAAAACAATAAATAATTGGTGAAAAGCGATTACTCAAATAATAAAATTATGGCTATAATGAAAATTGATAGCTCAAAATGTTCATTCTTATTGCTAAATATTAAAAGCATGTTATAAAACTAAGAATAAGAGATAGACTTCGTTTTAATAACTAGGTTGTTCAAAAACGGTCTCAAAATAAAATTTAATCGACTTGAAAAACCATTAACAAAAAATAACTATGGACATTTTAAAATATAACATTTCAACCTTAAAATTTAAACGACTTCAAACAACCATGCCAGAAAAGTTTACTGAAAAATAATACGAGTACATAATTGAATCTGCTCGAGTTTTTCGGAACAAATTAATATACCAAGTCAATATATCTCTTTGTGTCTCATGTGTATGCACACTCATACACACAAACTTGCGCGCTTTATTTCAATTGGTACCAATTTTGAAAACCTTTAAAAGTCGGTTCAATTTTTTTTATTAAAATTATATTATTTATAAATGTTTAGTGCCTCATTTTAAGTTATCCAATAATCAAATAGCATCTAATTTATTGAATTGAAACAAATAAATCACATTCACTATTTTCATTACAACATAGCTAATGTTTCGTGCCTAAGTAGTTACTTGTTTGTTTTATCACAGTTGCTTTGTGGCTTTATATATATATATATATATATATATATATATATACATACACACATATATATATATATATATATATATATATGTGTGTGTGTGTATATATATATATATATATATGTATAAGTAAGTTCATATATACCTTAGTTTGTGTATTATGTATGTATAACTTACCTACCTATTTACTTTGTTCGTTTCTTGCTTACGTCAAGATAAATCGAACTAATCCACACTCGATGAGTTTAACCTGCTTCACATTTGTAATATTTCGGCGCCATTCGTTCGCGATTTCGTTACATACCTTTGATTTTGCTAACGGCCAGATTGACTCTTATTCATTTTAAACATTGTATCATTAAACTATCATTCAACCTATATTACTAAAATTTGGTCCCTATACCGTACCCTTCATTACGAAGGATTTCTCTGGTGTATTTTTCATTTCCATTCACAAATTAAAACCAAATTTTCATGGGACTACAAACTTAGGATATGGGTTTTCAAATAAAGGAAGCATTTTCTAAATTAATTGATAAATGCTGGATATATAAGGTAACAAGCAAAAGAACAAAGGCAATAATTTGAACCTCTTTTTTCAATTCCTTAAAATTTTTGAAGTTCAGCCTCATTTCCGAACATAAATAAATTGGCAAAATACGATTATTGTTAGAGATTTAGTAATCAGTGCCAAATCTTTATCTCTCTCTCTCTATGTTTCTCTCTCTCTGCTTATCTTACGTACATGCCTACAAATATAAGAGATACATTCCAATTTTTTCTTTCCTTTAATTTGTTTTTATTCTCTCTAATATTTAAATGAACGTCTCATACTATAACTCAAGTATAAAATAAAATATAAACACAAAATATAAATACTTCAAGAAAACCATTCTAATTTGAGATATTTCATTAATGGAGTGTAAAGTGCTCAATCATGATAAAACTGCCACGTAATTGGAAAAAGCGACGGACCGTGAGCTCCGGTCGTTCATTACATTACTAAGGTCTTTAAGTACATTTTCTTAGAATTATCAATATCCTTAACAAGAAAGCAGTGTTCAAAATTTGAACAATATGGGATTGAAAGAGTCTACTTGTTATACTTTGCACAAATTTTACAGATATGTACTTTAGTAAGTATGAAATTGTTGCGTGACCGTTATGTACTCTGATCATGTTTTTATTGTTATCTTATCTACTCCGAATATATCATCGTTCACTCCAAATAGTGATTGACTGCTTATTCTACCAGATATATACCACACGCAACTTGACTCAACAATGATAAAAAAAAAATCTTCAACATTTTCAATAAAATTTCATGCATTTAACATGAAATTATTCGCCTTTCATTTTCAAAACCCTTTCAAACTATGATAAAACTATTTTGCATATGAATTCATGTTTACGCGACTGTACAAATCTTGTGATGTATGTTTACTGACGCGCCCGTTCGCTGTTCGTATTTCACTTCGGGATTAGACGTAAATAATATACTTGTTTTACATCATTTTCTTATAGTATAAGTACGACTTTGCTTTTGTCGTTATTCAAAATTAATAAAGATTCTAATAACGGGCTATATCTTTGCCAACAGACCACCTGAAGATGTTGTAATACAATGAAACCTAAGTCGTGATAAAGAACTTAAAGAAAGTAGAAATAATACTACATCACATAGTTTCATTTAATTGTGATTAATGAATTTCTACAAAATTAATTCCAAATATATTCAATATTTGTTGTTATTATTAGGCAAGTGGATGGGTAAATTAAATATATATGACAAGAGCGGAGTTACATTCGTATCATCACATTTACGAAGGTGTAAGTAATGATTCAAAAGGTTTCAAACAACGAAAAAGTTGCTTTAGAATAATATGATATTTGGTCAGATCAGCGAAAAATTAAATTTAAGAGTTAGAAGCTTAATATAAAACGAAATTACTTGAGTTTAGTTGGTTTTAATTGTGATTAAATTAGCGAAAGAGACAAATTCATTGCTATAATATAAAAATAAATTGACGTGAATAAATTTGAAAATATCAATAAACTTTTAATAATATTTAATAAAATTAGCCTAAGTGACATCATTTTCGAATCGTCATTATAATTTTTCTATAACCTATAAGGTTTCTAAAATTTTAGGATAAGTAGTTTTGGAAATAAGGTGAAGGGGATTATTATTTTTAACATGTCTAACTCTAACTATATACTAGACAAAATTATCAATTCATGTCACCTTTGTAAGGAGCCCGTTTAAACGATACATCACACTACATATGGGGTTCAAAATAGGTTTTATAATTTCCTAAATTGACTGATTGCGTTTTGAAAGAAACACACTAATTTTGAAGAAAACATTTTAATCTAATAAATATTCTTGTAAATAATTATAAGTAAGAATAAAAGGTATGTTTCTACAATATTTGGTGTCATTACGAATCTGAAGTGTCTGGCGACCTGGCATCAATACCGGATGATTCCGGGCATCATATGTTTGTCCAATGTCCAAAATAAATCTGAAAGTTTCACAGTTATGATAGTACGGGAAGTATTGTAAAGAAATAATTTTTTTAATTCTGTGCCTTTACATATTTTTTTAATTGTTTTTTTTTCTTTTTCTTTATTTTTTGTCACTTTTCATTCTGTTTGTTTCTAATATTTCATTTAGTATAAAATGCAAAATAAATGTCAACATAAGCCTCATATGAAAAAAATATTAATAAGTTGACAATTTAATATAAACCAGTAGGGTAGACTGGGTACGGTTGAAATAATTTCACTTATATCGTTCATAGTTTTGCTTTTCATAATCCGAGCCATGAAGAAGATATGTCAAATAAAAGAGCATGTTTCTGTCTACCAATGGGCAATTTGATTTTAGTTCCAGGTATGTTATTTTAAATAGTAGATCGATTTAAAAAAAGAAATCCGCTTTGTTTCAATCGTCCCTATACCAGGGACGGTTGAAACAGTGATTGCGGTCAGTTGAAACATGTGCGAATAATACAAAATGTAATATTATAACATGTTTTATTAATTGTTTATTTTAAACTATAAGGATAATTAAGGAACTATTGACAACAATTAGTATTCAATGTTTTAAATACTTCTAACGATATTTTTAATAAGCTTTTAACGTTTTTAGATCACGCTAATTAAAATCTACATAT
Source organism: Druceiella hillmani (assembly GCA_039881145.1). NCBI lineage: Eukaryota > Metazoa > Arthropoda > Insecta > Lepidoptera > Hepialidae > Druceiella > Druceiella hillmani. Next base: position 1,559,322 of record JAYKKI010000115.1, read on the forward strand.
ATTAACAGTCATCTGTAACTATAGATTATTTAATATTGATATGTAATTTACGTAAATTAATGAACAACAAAATAAAAATCCACAGTTTGTTTTTTTAAATATTACAAAGTGAACAATAATAATTTGGAAATAAATGAAATAAAAACTCTCCTTGACTTTCATTAGTCAATCAGGCATTAGTCAAATATAAATATCAATCTGAGTCGCAATTATGGCAAATATAGCTAAGGCTACTTTTTGTGTATTCTTCGTGAGCCCATAGTTTACAAGTGGTGCATTGGATCTACTTTTCTTCGGATCCACTTAGAAGCACTCCTTTTCTTCTCATGGTACTTCCTGTTGTACGTTTTCCTTTTGTGGTATTTCTTTTACTTTTTCCTCCATCCAATTGCTTCTTCTTTCCTCCATCTAATTGCTTCTTAAATCTTAATCTTGTTTCTTGCTTCGTTCTTATTTCTTCCTTCTCTTATGTATCAGTGTAAATTATGGACTTCTTGATTTTTCGACCTCCATTGTTATTTTTCCCCGCAGGAGCTTTTGGAAATGATCGTATTTTTCCGGTTAAAATACAGCGGGGACACTAGAAGAAATTTTTTAAGCACTTGTACTAGGTTTTGAAGAAATTTTCTGAATTTTAATGCTGCTGTGATATCAGGGTGGTGTAATTACAAGTTTCCGGACGTAAAATTACGTATTCCTGTTCAGTTCTTGAAACTGCTGAACTCTTGTTGAACGACCTTCTCTACCAATGGTTCGTGATTTAAGAAAGAAGACGATAGTGGCGGCATTTCGTCTTCAGGTGGGCTAGTATTCGATACAGGAAAAATTGCCGCCTCTACCGTATTTTCGGGATTTGGTCTATCTGTAACAAATGCAGGACCAAAATTGAGCTCAATAAACGGATTCCGAATATACGTGTAAGTTCCTGTTTTGCAAAAACTGGCTTGAATATTTCAGGGTCTAAGAGCAATTGGCATAGCAGACTCGACAATCCCTGGAATATCATAAATGGACATCGTCTTTCGTGGATGGTTTCCCATCCATGCATCGGAAGCTAAATTTAGAGTATTCTTCAAAGGGCCATATGTAGATCAATCAAGCGGCTGAAATCTGCGAGAGCAGTGGTGTGGGAAAAATAGTAAGATAATGCCATAGTTGTTGCAGAAGTCTAGTGCGTCGCGCTAATATAGACGCGTGAAAAGTTATTATCGAGCAGAAGTAACACCACAATGGACTCGCGGGAAGACAAAGAATGGCGGAATTACATTTCCAATGGCATTTGTTGTAAAATATAACTGTGATAAATGTACCCCTTTTCGCTAAAGCTACTAAATCTACTTGTTGAGCATCAAGCCTCGAACAGCAATTATACCTGTTTCGTCAGCGTTACAAATTTCTCGAGGCTCAAACTTATTACGGTTGTCATGGAATTGTCAAATTGTCCTGAAAAGAATCTACATTAGTTTTGTTAAAGGTAGTCACCCTGGAGAGGCTTGTAACTTCCGTTGCGCGTACAGAGATTTCGGGGTTTTTTCTCATAAATATGCAAAACCATTCCTCACTTACTAGCTTGTTGTCATCCCAAGTCTGAGAATGTGATAAATTATATTTAACTGTAAGTTCATAGGCCAATTTTCTTACCTCCTTCTTAGGTAGGCCAAAATATATATCTGCACATCAAAACAAATACTTTGAAAGCTCTCGCTTTGTCTCCTCATTAAAAACTCGGTTGTGTGCTTTATATCCCATGTTTAGATTTTCTTTCTTGCTAGATGCATCTCGCCTTCGAATATATTATAGGAGCGAACAGTGGTTTACTCCGTGCTTCTCTGCCACTTTTCGCAATGAATCTCCTGTTTTCACATCCTTATAAGCTTTTTTGTGCTTCGGTAAGTCGATAAATAGACGTGCCTCTCTGAGTTTTTATGCGTACTTTCCGCATCTAGAAAACATGAAAAAATAAATAAATAAAATGTTTCAACCATACCTAACAAAAATGTTTCAACCGTCCCCAACTTCTACTTTAGGTAAAAAGCAGTTATAGTAATTATGACAACAACATAACCATATCTATTTATCCAAACAGTTTTGGGTATCAAGAATATTATATTTTACTATAGAATACAAGCAATGAGAAGAATCATTGATGTCAAGATGTAAACTCTTCAATTAGAATACGCTTTAAAGTCATTTTACGTGTGAATGACAAAATTAATTTTCTGTAGTAATATTGCTCGCCGGTAAACTCTTTGGTTTTCACATTGTAGATACTTTTTTTAACGCCTGACTTTCAGAATTACTTCAATCTTTTATAACAGTGTGCTTTTATGAGTTGACTTGCCCGTGGGAGCTTTATGTACATTTCTTGAAAATTGAGAGGTAAAAGTCGATATTTTAAGTAATACAAATAATTATCTTTTAAAAATAAAGTGAATTTAATTCTTCTGAAAAGAAAGGTTTAATTTTAGATTGGTAAATTTAGTAAAGTTAATTTAATAAACTCTTAACAGGCAAAATTAACTTACCTCCGTTCGCTCACCATATTACTCAATTAAGATATATCCTTAAGTATGATAATAATATTTCTCCTATGTACGTCGTGAAATTAAATGGAATATAAACTTTAATGGCACTGTTTAATCATTATTTTATTATTTCCAATGTTTTTAACTTCGCCGAATGATGTTTTGAATTTTCCCGAAATAACTTTCGTCGATTTTAAAATCATTGAATCTTAAAAAAAGTGCTGTTAGTGCTGACAGTTTTATTTCGTATCCACATATTTGGTCAAATATATTTTTGGTATATTTAGACTTTGTTATATAAGTCTTTGTATTCGATTTGAAGTAATAAATTTAAAAAAGAAAACAAATTATTCTAATAATTTACTATTCACAGAATATTAAATATTTAATAGAATTAATAGGTATAATCATGATTTCTGGCTTGTAATAGTAGCAATTGTCACCAAGGATAAAACACATTATATGAGAGTGTTTGGGCTGAAAGACTTTTAAATGTAATGAAACTAAATTATCATAAATTTAAATAATATTTCATTAAATAAATAATTTTTGACAAAGAAATAATATTCAACTATTTTATCGTGTGAATGCGTGTGGTACTTATAAGTAGCTACTTGTACAATCCAATAACTATTAAGGTTATAATGAGGTGAACATATAAACATTTACATATCATATAAAAGACAACGAAATGAAATAAACAATCAAATAATTTCAGATTCGTCCACAGACGACGATTAATTTCGTAACTCTTAAAGATGGGTGTTCATGGTCACTTTTGTGACCTAGTCCAATCTAGGTCTGTGAAATTGAAGAACTATATTTTCTAGTTCATTTTTCATATCTAAAAAACTTCAAATTACCACATAATTCTAGTATTTTTTAATTGAACGACTTCTGAAAACGAAAATCACTTGGATATATAACGGATTTTCAAAAATAAAAAATATATGGATATAAGCACATTTAAAACAAACTTAATTTTCTAAAGATTTAACTATAAAACGGACCATAAAAAAACATATACTCAAATTTAATATCATCTAAATCATACTTAAAAATAAATGAATTATAGTGTAACAATAACAACAATATTAAATATAAAACTACAAAAATCATTATAAATTAAAAAAATCCTGAAAAAAGCTGATAACTAATGACTCTTGGTCAAATAATTTGAATCTTATATACTAGCGAATTAAACCTATTAAAATAAAAGAAATTAAACGAGTGTGGTAACCTTTACGCGCGGTGGAAGTAAAACTTTATATTCGAGTATGGCAGGTATTATGTAGTCAATGGTGCAGTTATATTGCAAAGTATCTGCTACCAATAGCAAATATCTTGAATAAAGATTGGTTTATTCTCATGCGTTAAGGAATTACATAGTTCAACTCCAATACACATTACCAAACCCGGACTTTGTGGATGATGTAGTTATTTTGCAAAGTAATAACTACCAGTAACAAATATTTTGAATCAGGATTGATTTACTATTACCACCACAATTAAATGAAACTACGTGATGTAGTATTATTTCTAATTTCTTTCAGTTCTTTACCACGACCGATTAGCAAAGATCTCTCTTTGCTAATAGCCCACCTGAAGATGTTGTAATACAACGAAACTCCCATCACACCCTGACCTAGTCGACCGTGTAGTTATTTTTTCAAATATTACTACCAGTAACCAATACTATGAATCACGGCTGTGTCGAAATGCATAATAACATGAAATATTGCGAAATATTGCCATCACACTATTGATTTGTGCAAGCAGGACTAGAATCTAGTCTAGGTCTAGAATAGCACATAAAACATCAATTATTAAATACATTTTTACTTCATATTTATTACTTGTTTTGTCAATATATATTTTTAATGAGCATATTGCTTGTACATATGATTTAAGTGTATATATATGTATATATATATATATATATATATATATATATATATATATACATGGATATGTATATATCGTGCATCTTATTTTATGGAAAAATTAATGAAAGATTGTTTTTTCTTTTATTACCATTAACGTAGTTGATGAAATAAGTAAATTTATAATTATTAACGAGCAGTTATTATTGATTATTATTATTGAGAAGCATAGGAAAAATTAACAGGACGTTATATAAATTTAATGTAAATTACTTACTTCCTTCGCAAGTTTGAAGTGTATGAAATAAAAGACGATCATGGAATGCACTCGTATAATAAAATAAATGAAATTCTTGGAAATTCCCAATCTGCTCTATTTGTATTTAAGTTTGGATGTAATTAGTCGTGTAGGTATGATGAAAACTCAGTAGTTCTACTCCGAAGTTGAAAGAGTGTTAGCCCATGTGGTAGCCAAACGGAATATTTTCACTTCTTCTCAAAGCATGAAATTATTTATCTGTCGCTGTATAAGAGCATGAAAATAGCTCAGCCAAAAACACGAATTTAATCAGGAATCTGTTTTAGCAGGTCGCTTTCGATGAGGTTTGTCGGACAGGTGAAAATTTCCTTCTTTGAATATTGAGAACAAGTGCTTGGTTGAGTCCTAAGAGGGCATACCTTCGCCTGTCGTATTATATATATTGCGTGAGTCTTCTCTATTTTTTTGCCCTAAACGATATTCATGAAGAAATAGTTCTCTAAATTCACTTCGAAATACTTCGATTCTTAATTTATTCTTTACTGACCAATTACTCAATTGCAAACTACATAGAAATTCAAATATTTCACTCTTCATATGCTTTACAGGAAATATTCTTTAAACTTGTATAACATTCCCGAAATCGGTCGAAAAAAATTATGGATTTATAAGTTACCAACTTAATATTATGATTGCTTTTTAAAATAAAATTATTTGAATAACTCCAACTCACTATTTTTATCGTCTTAATAAATTACTTGTTTTTAGAATGGCAGTGGGCATCACGAGTATCAATGGCTTTTGTTACGTATTTGTAATACTTTTTCGAGTACGTAAAATTAATCAATATATAGTTTGTTATTGCAAGTGAATTTTTGGACATAATTTTAATATAGATCGAATGCAATAATAATACTGCCGAAATTATTAGGATGTGCTCTGAGTCATACTCGAATCGAATTTATGTAAATATTCTAAAATAAAATAATTTTAATTTTCATGTATACGTGCACGAACTAACTTTCAAATACAAATATGAATGTTATGAAAATGAATGGGTATTTATTAAATTAAGAAATAATAAAAGAAAAAAATATATCCAATAAAGCCCATATTTTTAATTTAATTTCGATAGTTTACTAATTGTCTTTTTAATATTTAAGTGACGAATGCTAAGGTAATTGAGACCAAAAATATTTATTTCCGCGCTTTTTTCCAAAAACATAGGAAAATTCTTTTTGACATTTCACAATTGAAAATTAATTACATGTTGCCCAATTGATTACTGACGCTCTTTACACAGATACTAATTTACACCTAATTGGTCTTTCATTTAAACTTTAAACACTTTTTCACATATATGTATATATATATATATATATATATATATATATATATATATATATGTATATATATATATATATATATGTATATATGTATATATATATATATATATATGTATATATATATATATATATATATATATATATATAATGCTGCGATAATTTTCATTTGGTTTGCTATTATTGTTTTACCTTTCGCTATTATTATATAGGTATTATGTTGGGTACAACATATTTACTATCAATTATTTTTACCACATTATTTTATCACATTTTCATTTAATTTATCATTATTTTTGATTCAAAATAATTTCCTTATGCAATCGTTTAGGCGCAATTTGTTATTTGCACTGGCAAAGCTCGCATGAAATTCATAATATGAATTTGGTACTCCGTAGGTGATATTTTGCAATCGTTTGAATATTGTGTTGAAAATAAAAACATTATGTATTAATAGATTATAACGATATTTACAATAGAATTTCGGTGCGGCGGAGATTCTTAATAAGCGTAGACATATCAAAAAATTTTCTCTCACGTGTCTGGACGCACGAATGGATTTTCCGCTTACGGTTCACATTATGAAGTAGAATTTGTCCGTATACACGCAACCGTGTGTTCATACACATCCCATTGTTCTATTGTTCCACTATGCTCTTAGCTTGTTTCAGCAGCATAGAACTGTATCGTAATGGAGAACTTTGTTTTTCCTAGCTACCATATGTATGGTATAGGAAACATAAAAGGTTAAGAGCCTGTAAAATACAGTTAATAAAACATCATTATTTCGTTTTTTATTTAACTGTGTTACTTTGTACTGATACTTCGTAACGAAATATTTATTAATAAGTTTAATTTTTGTTTATAATCGGGTAATTAATCTGTTTTTTGTATTCTTTTTAACAATTCATTTGACTTGACATACATTTGAATGTGAGTTCTGAAGAAAGAAATATCTTGAGTTATTTGTCATACAAAATTTAATCTAAATCTATTTTAAAGGTTTATCTATAAAAATTTAATAAATAAAAATGAACGGAATAGACAAGTTCTTTTTTGCTCTTATTATTTTAAATTGAATTTTATTGACTGGACTTGGTAAATAATTTACTTCGATAAAGGGAAAAACATAATTTTTCACTTAAAATGCTTTGATTGTTATTTAAAATTTATTATTATTTTAGTATCATTTATTACCTTAAGCATATATTTTATACAAGAGGAGTCATATGAACGATATATATTCAATCATTATATATATATATGTATATATATATATATATATATATATATATACTAGCTGACCCGGCGAACTTCGTACCGCCTAACAGTCAAAGAATGTCGTGTTACCTTTTAGCTGAACTAATTTAGGCTTTGATGAACGTAATACAATAATACAAAACAATATTAATATAGATAGAAATATAAAAGTATTTTATTATGATGAATGATGATGAAAACATACAGAATGAGAATAAAAATTTAAAAAAAAGAAATAATTAAGTTTTCCAAACACATGTCAGAAAAAAATCATTGAAAACTATGTTGTTCAGGTTGGGATACACTCTGATTAATTTATTAATCGGATTTTCATTCAAGCACCTTGTGGTAAACGACATTCTTCGTTTTTTGGTCAGGTGCAAGAACAAATAATGCGGATGGTTTGCCGACACGTGAGCATGCCACGTACAATTGACCATGAGAAAAACACGCATTTTCTAGATTGAGGCCACAAATAGTCAAGGATTGGCCCTGTGATTTGTTGATCGTCATGGCGAAGGCAAGACGAATCGGGAATTAAATTCGTTTGAACTCAAAAGGCATATCTGTTGGGATCATCGGAATCCTTGGAATAAGAACTTCCTCATCTTTAAATTTTCCTTTGAGTATCGACGCGTGAATCACATTGCTCATCAGTTTTCTTATCACCAAACGCGTTCCATTGCACAGTTTTGGTTGGTTTAAATTTCTAAGCATGATAACTACCGAGCCAACTTTCAGTTGTAAATTGTGCGGTGGTAAACCAGGCACATCCAAGGAGTTCAAAAATTCAGTTGGATAATTAGTGGCTTCTTCTTCGTTTGTTACACAGTCGATAGATTTGAATGAATACAGAGTACCTACGATTTGATTTTGAATTATAAAATTGAGGTCATCTACATCTTTATTTTTAGCCGCCAAAATTGCTGGCTCACTTAACCATTTAGTATTTTTGTGGTTAGCAATGATATCCGGAAATACTTTGTTGATAAGCTCATCTTTTGATGAGACGAAATTGCAAAAATTTGGAGGAAATGAAATCAAACCGCTCGATTCGTCAACAGGAACACGGCCATTACCGATATTCAGCAATTGCTTCGAGAAATCATCAGCAGATAGATCGTTCAACAATGCAACTCTCATATTTACAGACAGTTGAAGTTTGTTTACATATCGCCACAGATTTGATGCTTTGAGGCAAGCGTTTATTTCGTCGGCAGCAGTAGATCTTGGAATTACTGGTAGTGTTTGTCGGAAATCTCCAGATAATAAAATCATTGAACCACCAAAACATCTCGAGTCATTGCGCAGATCTTTTAATGTTCGGTCTAGTGTTTCCAATGCGCGTTTGTGCGCCATTGTGCATTCGTCCCATATGATAATTTTTGATGCTACTAAAACTTTGGCCATTGCGGAGTGTTTCGAAATGTTACATGTCGGTTGTTCAGTAGTTTGAAGATTTAATGGCAATTTTAACGCTGAGTGAGCCGTACGGCATCCGTCTAACAATGTGGCCGCTATTCCAGAAGAAGCAATTGCTACCGCAATTTCGGATCTCGCACGTACCAGTGGCCAAAATCAATGACATGAGGAATGTCTTCCCAGTTCCACCGGGGGCATCCAAAAAAAGTAAGCCACCATTTCCATCATCAATTGCATTAATCAGTGTATCATAGACTTCCCTCTGCTTAGAATTCAACAGTGGTACATTCGTTTGAACTGATTGGATTAGTTCATGTGGATCATATTCACGTTCACGTTCTAATTCTCTATTAAATGCGTCATTCATTCCGCGATCTGGCGCTGGCATTCCTAACCTAACTAACAAACTGCCGCATATGAGGTAACACATATCTTCGATCAAGAGCAAGGCCTGGTTATGCATCTCCTGATTCGCCTCAAGATCGGGATTTCTTGAGCTGACACGAATTCGATATAAAATGTCTTCTGACATGTTATCTTTGTATTTGTTCCACAGGTCACGTGGGTTCGATGGGAAGCATGTCGAAATGATGATTGCAAATAATGTGCGTATCTGACTTGGAGATGCAGAAATAATTGCTTCAGCGATTGTCGTGTCCCAATGAGTATCGTTTTCAAGCAAATTCAGCTCTTGACATGCTGCACGAAATGTGGGGCACACTATACTATTAACAGTTCGTATTGATTCAAATGATGTTGGCCCTCGAACATGTACCAGCAACAACCGCAAATAGAAACATTCATCATTCTTCGGATGAACTGTGTAAATACGACCAAGAGCATCAGCAGAACGCATATCTGGATGACCAGGAACTGCATCGCCTTGCTTCCGACGTTGAAATTTCTTCGATGTAGCGTTCCAAGTGTAATAACGTGGCATTTCCGAGTAAAGTAACGTTCGTGCGAACGGATCGTTTTGACAAATCGCAAAGAAACTGGTCAGTGTTGTCGCTGGAGGTGTTTGGGCACGTTGAGCAGCATTCGACGCTGTGAAATATACTCTCTGACCGTTCTCTAGATGCACCCCCAAATGTACAACAGTGGGATAACGTTCGTGAATAGGGAATGAGAATATACGCCAAATTGCTTCATTGCAGTTCACATATCTACCAACTTGATAGCGCGTGATTTCATCGTTGATATTGGATGTTTGGATACCAAAAACCGCCATATCGCTCCCTTTCGTGACATATTTGCAAATGTATTTAATAGATTTGACCGAATTGCAATACTCAACATTACAATGTGCCTTGAATGTTTTGGAAAGAAGTGGCGAATATGGAACAATCCAACTGTTGTCAACTATGAAATCGTTTCCTTTCACTTTAGTTGTGATAGTTCTACCATTATCATCGGGCGATCGACGCCGATACAATGGATAACCATCGTTGCCTGTAATGGTCTCTGCCGTGAATTTTCGCGGATACCGTTTGGAACACTTGCCGTCGACCATGCACGGTGATTGGCGGCTGATAGTGCCACATGGTCCATGAATCATATTCGTGATTACAACATCATGTAGGTCTGGATCGGTTTCAGGAGCAGGAATCTCCGCACATATGATGTCATCTATTTGATCTGGCCGAATTCTGTCTACTAACCAAATTAGAATGTGAGCATGCGGTAGGCCTCGTTTTTGCCATTCGACTGAATACATCCAGCATCGAGTAATCCCAAAGACGTGTTGCTTAACAATGTAATTTATTAGTGACCGAATTTTTTGCTTGAAAACCCGTGCGGTGATGTCGTGTCGATCACTTCATGTTTGTCCGGGAAGCAGCAATTGAATAATTTCCATCCATTTCGGATTACATGTAAATGTAATGAATAGATCTGGCCGACCATAATGACGAACATATGTCATTGCATCTTGCGCATATTCATGCATATGACGCGGGCTACCTGTGTATGTCGCTGGTAAAATAGTCAATCGACCAACATTTTCTGAATCTCCTTCTGTGCTTATTGCATCGCGTAAATGAATATACTCTTCCGAACGCAATTTAGCTTGATTCAAACGGATGAAAGTCAGGCGCTCCGTTTCGATTTTAACGTACATGTCAACGCAGTATTGTTGAAGCAGTCGACGAAATCGCAACAAATAATTGTCAGAATTTTCACGAATCATCAAACGATATGCGTAATAATTCATCGAACTAACCTTCTTGGTAGTTTCCTCACCTGAAACAAATACAGTAAAAATAGTATTTTAGAACCCCTAATAGGTTTACGACTCTTACAGCTACTCTCTACTAAATTAAGAGTGATAACCTTTTTTGTGTACCAAAAGCAAACAGAATAAAATGTGTATCAAGATAAAATGAAAACAATGATATTGATCTTACCATTCAATGGATTAATCATTTTGATATTAAAGTGATATCCATCGTCTCCTTGCCAAAACATCAGCGGGTATTGTAACGCGTCATATGAACGGTGCGTTTCATATATTCTTTGTAGTTGCCCAGTATTGCGTCGTGTAAGCACAATATCACGTGCTTCCAAGTTTTCACCAACAATCAGGATTGCCACTTCATCGATGGTTGGAGCATTAAATGTGCGTTCATGTGTTCCAGCTGGTCTTTTATCTGCTCTGATTACAACTTTATAGTCATCACTTGGCATGCGCTCTAAAGCAGTCTTGAACAGCCTGACCAATGCATGATGTTCATGAAGCATTTGCTGCAAATCTTGGAGAATTGCTCTTTTCGTAGCTGTGTTGATCCCTTGACGCCGGTCAAGTTGTTCTTCCATATTGCCCATGAAGTATATTTGCAAGAATTTGTGCTGTCCATCTTCAATCGGTTGCAATGATCCAATGCGATGGCAAATCTGGCCTTGAATCTGTAAATTCAAAGCCATAGTTATAGTTAGATTTACAAACACTTTTTACAGAAATGTAACAAACTACATTCCAAATTTTTTTTACAATCATAGAAAATAAAATTTTTAACGTAAATTACCTTAAACGTCGGATTATATCCGTGTTCTTCAATAATTTCCGCCCCAAATGAAGTCATTTGGAAACAGGCATTGTATTTTTGAGTGTTCGCTAGAAAATGTCGTGATTCTAGTGTTTCGCCATAAAGCAGCTGAACGCAATGGCTCTGGTGGCGGGACCACTAATGGCAATGTCACTTTACCACTAAGGCAGCATAAACCGGGTGTTTCACCAGCAAACTTCAATGCGCCACAATGCTGGCAAACAACGTCCATTGGACCAATGCAAACTAAACGATGCAAGGCGTAGTCGATGGTGCAATCATATCGAAACGCTGCTCGATTCAAATCAATACTTGAACCATTTCTTCTTGCACTTCGAAGATTATTCCTCCGTTCATCTGTACGATAAGCTCGACGATTTCTCGTTTCTAATCTAGCCGTTTCACGGGCTGCCTCTCTTTGCTCTTGTGTTTGAGAAGCACGAATTAAGGCCCTTCTTTGCTCCATACTAACGCGGCGCTCTTCACGGGCGATATCTCGTTCTTCGTCAGATAATTGACTCGCGATATTCCGTTGCCTAATTGCATTACGGGTCCGCTGGGAAAGATTAGATCTTCTAGGACGCGGCATTTTTATTAATAGTAATACTGAATATGCACTCGCACAAAAACACATAAAACAATCGAGACATAGATAATAGCTTATCTAGAAAAATCATAGACAACCTATGAAAAGACATTTACACTTTTGTTAACCTGTAGAATAAATCTTTAATTTAATAAATAATTTACACAAATTAATGTCTAAAACAAACAAATATAACAGTACCTACCTGAACTTTCGAGATATTTTGCACAAAATAAATTTCTGAACGCACACATAAATAGTTGTTACAGTATTTGACAGGATTGCACAACAAATGTTTGACATGTAATAAACAAATGAGCATTTATTGAAATGATTTAGTATAATGAATACACATTTCTGAACGCGCGCGTAATATTTTTCAATCTTCTTTTAAAAAATACACATAATAGTTTATTCATCCATTTTAAATAGTTCTATGAACGCATGGATAAATGTCAATCATTACTTACAGATTTTGACAAAAAAATTTGACAGCTCCGAAATTAAAGAACTTTTAGGGAAAATAACGCATTTTTCAAGTATTCGTCAATTTTTCAGTATTTTTTGGATATATTCTGCTATTCGGGGCGGAGACAAATCCAACAAATCAAAAACCATGAAAATTGGTCCAGCAGATCTCGAGTTATAAGTGTTGTAACAAACCCGACTTTGTTTTATATATATAGATATATATATATACGTGATTGCATATGAGCATGCGTACGTGCATGTGTGCATATTCAAAATATAATATATATCTGTAACATTTAGTCAATCATAACTTCTGAATATTTGTCATTTTTAATTTTCTTATAAAATCTAATTAAATAAAACAAAACATGAAGGAAACTCCCTATACAATAGTCCAAAATAAGTAATAAGGCAATAATAAATTATGAACGCAACCACTTTCACTAGAATATTTCATAGAATAATTTTTTGTACGTAGTTAATTAAAACTTAATTTATTAACTACTAGTGTCATATGAAACTTAATATATCATGAAATTATAATTTCATATGACACTAGTAAAATTTCTTTATTCTAAGCAGAACAAAAATTATTTGCATTAAATAGTATTCACTTAAAATGTTTCTTGCGATATTTTTGTTGTGTGTATGCAAATTTCGAATATTTTACACTTCCATGTAAGTCATAAATAAAAAATTTACATATAATTAATTTCATTGAGTTAATTCAATACATAATAGTATGTATACATTCATAGGTATCAATTTTCAAGTGTTTACATTAAAATTTTACTACAGCAAAACGTACTAACTATAAAAGATGGAATTAACAACGTTTTAATAATAATTTTATGTAGGAATAGATAGCACAGAAAAAAAATCAACGATAATGTGACATAAGTTTGAGTCGAAACCCACACAATACTATTAACCCATTGAAATCAATTGAAATTAAATTGCCGCAGACCGCCCAAAAGACAGAATAAGTTCAACTTGTATATGAAATCAAATATTAAATCAAAAGGTGTTATAACTTAGACTGTGCCAACAATGAAATGAAAGGATATCGTAGGAAGAAAATTGATTTTCTAGTTTAGAAAATGTTTACTTCTCTAAAAATATTCTCCCCTTTGTTTTACAACTTACAAAATGTTATATGGAAAGTTTTAAGACGTAAAAGCTAGAGAAACAACCAATTTAAGTTTAGGAAAGCTATTAGCAAAGTTTAATGTGAGTTACCAGCCTATTATTAAGTTTAAGGTTTATTGCAAAGCGCCAAATCACAATTGTTCTAAACTTTATCAATTTGTTCTAAACGTAATGTAAGTTTACCTAGTCTCAGATCGAAAATTCCGCGAAAATAAATACTAGATATCAAACATGTGGTATAGTCGCAGACAGTTCAAATTGACATTGTAACTTTGTCAGAACAATTGAGTAATGAACATTCTTTTTTAAATTTCCTGTGTCCTTTGGGACATGAATTGAACGAGTAATTTATAACAAATAGAAACTTTATTTTTTCACGAAAGTTCTAGTTTTCATGAAAATTGTTTAAAAAGATAGGAAATTGATTTTATTTACATTTTTATGGAAGATAATTCCAGCGGTATTGTTGAAAATGCCTTCTATGTTTTTTTTAAACGTCAATAAAACTTGAAATTTATTTTGGTAATAATATTTAGCATATATTTTGATAATAACGCTCTCTTTAACATTTTTACAACAATAGTCAAAAATATTGATATAAAAGTTTGAAAGAGGCACACAGTTTTATGGAAAAAATATTTAATTATGATATGTCTAAGAAACAAATTACGTGCATTATAGCAATTTTTTCTCTAAACTGTGTAAGGGGTACCTAAAAGTATTTTTGAAAATATTTCCAAATTAATATATACCACCTTCGGAAACACTAAAATCAAAATTGTGAAAACATTAATGGAAATTTACTTAAAATTTAACGATATTTCATAGCAATTGTCCAACATTTTATAGCTTTTTCTAAATTTGGTACATTTTATGGTTGTGAAAATTAATACTCGTATGGATAAACTGTCGTAGTAGAGATATTGTATGCCTTTAAATAATTGTATGTGCATTAGTGTTGTGAAACTCTCGCTATGGGAATTTCACTCGTACTTAACAGGTTTTTTAATACATATTAACCAGTACTATTTCAATTTATACATAATGCAATTTTAACATAAAAAAAATTTGTCGAACCCAACGACGCGAATAAAAGAAAAAAATATATAAATAGAAAAAGGTAGATATATATAAGGTTAATTATTGGTGCAACGTTATAACGTAAAATTCATATGACTCCTCATGTGTGAAATATATGCTCAATGTAATAAGTGATACTAAAATAATAATCAATTTTCAATAAAAATCAAAGCAGTTTAACTGTAAAATTAGGTTTTTCCCTTTATTCGAAGTAATTTATTTACCAAGGCCAGTTAATAAAATTCAATTTAAAATAACTAGCGTGACCCGTGCGAAGTCTTCGCATTATAAATTATTCAACTCAATTTAATAAATCAAAATTGATTGCAGGTATTCAATTCATTTCTAATTTTGCACACTGCTTATTACGTTTTTATTCCATTATGAAGCTCAGATGGCAGATCAAACAAATATTTTACTAAAATTGACATATAGAGGCGCAAGTATCAAAAGCATTGAGCTAAAGCGCCACTTTATTTATACGTGAGTGGATTTGAAATTAAACAAAAATTTTACCGACCGTCAATCATATTGACGTTGAGCCGTTAGATGGCAGCATTGCTGTTTTGTGTATATAATTTTAATAATTAATTAATTTGCAAAAACAATAGCAATAATAAATTTTTTAGTTGTGGATGCCGGTAGAGCAAGCAATTATCTATAAAATGATATATAATTTATGTGGATTAGTTGTGAGGTTTTTTCTAAAAAGGGAGAGTAACATCTTAACCTTAGCGTATTAATGTATATGATGATAAGGAAAAAAAAGAGCTTGTCTATTCTGTTTGTTTATTAAATTTTTATATATAAACTTCCAAATATATTTAAATTAAATTTAGTATGACAAATAAGTCAAGATATTTCTTATTCAGAACTCACATTCAAATGTATGTCAAGTCAAATAAATTGTTAAATAGAATACAAAAACCAGATTACTTACCCGATTACAAACAAAAATAAAACTTATTAATAAATATTACGTTACAAAGTATCAGTACACAGTGTTAGAGTTAAATAAAAAACGAAATAATGATATTTTATTAATTGTATTTTACAGGCTCTTAACCTCCTATGTTTTCTTTACCATATGGTAAATAGGAAAAACAAAGTTCCTCATTACTATACAGTTCTACGATGCCGAAACAAGCTAAGAATATGGTGGAACAATAGAACAATAGAATGTGTATGAACACACGGTTGCGTGTATACGGACAATTTCTACTTCATAATGTGAACCGTAAGCGGAAAATCTATTCGTGCGTCCACACACGTGAGAGCAAACATTTTTGATATATGTCTGGGCTTATTAAGAATCTCCGCCGCACCGAATTTCTATTATAAATATTGTCATAATCGATTAATACATAAACTTTTTATTTTCAACACAATATAGGAACGATGGCAAAATATCACCTACGGATTATCAAATTCATATTATGAATTTCATGCGAGCGACTTTGCCAGTGCAAATAAAAAATTGCGGCTTATCAATTGGATATAGAAATTATTTTGTATTAAAAATAATGATTTTTTTTTTAAATGAATTATTTAATTGTTTAAATGAAAAAGAGCTAAAATAATGTGGTAGAAATAATTGATAGTTAAATATGTAGTACTCAATATAATACCAATATAATAATAAAGTAAGGTATAACAATCATAGCAAAGGCAATGAAAATTATCGTAGTATTATATATATATTTAAAGTTTAAATAAAAGACTAATTAGGTGTAAATTAGCACCTGTGTAAAGAGCGCGAGTTAGCAATTTGGCAACATGTAACTTATTTTTCATTGTGAAATGTCAAAAAAAAATTTCGCATAATTTTGGAAAAAAGCGAGAAAATAAAAGCGTAGTTTTTCCTCTCAATTACCTTAGTATTCGTCACTTAAAAATTAAAATGATAATTAGTAAAGTAACGAAATAAAATTAAAAAATCGATTTGATTGGATATATTTCTTTCTTTTAATATTTATTTATTTATTAAATACCTATTCAATTTCATAACATTCATATTTGTATTTGAAATAAAAACAAAATTAAAATTGTTTTATTTAGAATTTAGTTTTTAATTTATCTAAATTCGATTCGAGTAAAGCTCAGAGTACATACTAATAATTTCGGCAGCGTAATTATTATATTCAATATACACTAAAATCATGTCCAAAAATTCACTCGGAATAAAAAACGTTATATTTATTAATTATACATAGTCGAAAACGTATTACAAAAAAGTAACAAAAGCCACTAATACTCATGATGCCCACTGCCATTCTAAAAACAATAAATTTATCAAGGCGGTAAAAATGGTGAGTTGGAGTTATTTAAATAACTATATTTTAAAAATCAATGACGGCATTAAGTTGGCTTAATGCGTAACTTATAATTCCACAATTTGTTTAACCGATTTCGGGAATGTTATACAAGCTTATAGAATATTTCGTGTAAAGTATATAAAGAGTGAAATATTTGAATTTATATTTAGTTTGCAATTGAGTAATTGGTCAGTAAAGAATAAATTAAGAATGGAATTATTTCGAAGTGAAATAAGAGGACTCTTTCGGACTTTTTATTCATGAATATCGTTTAGGGCAAACAAAACCAGGAAAGCCCCACACAATATATACAAAACGATAAATGAAGGTATGCCTCATACGACACAGCCAAGCACTGGTTCTCAATATTCAAAGAAGGAAATTTTCACCTGTCCGACAAACTTCATCCAAAGCAACCTGCTAAAACAGGTGCCTGATTAAATTTACGTTGTTTGGCAAAGGTATTTTCATGCTGTTATATTGCAATATAAAAACAATTTCATGCTTTGAGAAGAAGTTAAATAGTCTGTTTGGCTGCCAACTGGGCTACCACTCTTTCAATTTCAGAGGAGAGTTAGTGTTTTTGGAACTACTGAGTTTCCATTGTACCAACAAGAAGCTAAAGACCTTGGTTACAAGAGATGAAACATGTGTGGCTTATGTTAATTTTTAGCGTAAACACTAGCAGCTAGGAGCTGAAGAAAACGACCAAAATATAATTTTGAACAAAAGATACTTTTGAGTTCATAGTGGGGAATAAATGAAGTTATTCATTGAGTTACACATTGGGAACACTTTCAAGCTAACAGTACAATTGCAGTTAAGATTTATTGTGAACAGTTGAGAAAAGTTTCCTCTAAATTTTCTTTAAATCAAAGCAAGTTTATTTTTACATGACAATGCTCGATCCGACGTGGCAAAAGTAACGTGGTAAAAACTATTTTCACTTGAATCCACTTGAATCCAGTATG
This sequence comes from Druceiella hillmani, assembly GCA_039881145.1. Classification (NCBI taxonomy): domain Eukaryota; kingdom Metazoa; phylum Arthropoda; class Insecta; order Lepidoptera; family Hepialidae; genus Druceiella; species Druceiella hillmani. The sequence continues at coordinate 1,577,630 of JAYKKI010000115.1, forward strand.
CCACTTCTGTCACCGCACTGTCTGTCGCCTGTCAAACAATCCTTTTTTTCTGTCAAATAATTGACGTGATAGAAAATTTAAAGAGGGAGGTCATATCAAAATCGAATTTCACCGGTCATTCAGTCAAAGGCACAAAGATTTTTATAAAAATGGACTAACTCTGCCTACTCGTTGGCGACAACTTTTAGGTACTGACAAAGCTCACATAATTAATAACTGATTTTATTGACTGCATATAAAAGTTGAAAAGTTTGTGTATAGAGATAGTGGGTTTATAAGTTGTAAACTTAATAATTTCATAATCTAAGATATTTGGGTGAATCACGGATATCAAAAAGTTTGAAATGTCAAAATTTTCATTTAATATTTTATAACTTTTTTTTTAAAACTATGCAAGGGGTAGTTAAAAAAGTTAAATTCACCATCGAAAGGTATGTAACAGTGCCACATTTGTTATGTTTATTGAAATAAAACATTCATTTCCATGAAAATGATTTGTAACAATTTTGAAAAGATAAGGTGTATTGCAATTATTACAGATTGAAGTAGCACTGTTTAGTCAAGGTATATATATATATATATATATATATATATATATATATATATATATATATCCCAAAGTTCATACCGCTTTTGCCATTCAAATTAGTATTCGACCCTCGCTCACCTCACGAACGGTTCACCGTTTCCTGAATAGGTTATGTTTACAAGTCATCGGGCGACTCGAAAGACGATAGAAGTTTTGAACATTATATAAGAAATTTTCATATATCTGTTTATATATAAATACTCGTACACACTTTTAAACTGTATCTTACTTGACTTTTTTTCTTATATAAATATAAGTAGTTTATATTTAAAATAATGAATTTTAACCTTTTACGCTCCTTATTTCTTTAGATAAATGTTAAAAATTGTAAGAAACTCCCTTCTATGTATTTTAAACGCTTAGAGGAATGTATTTGAAATGACTAAAAATTATTTTGTAATTCAATTGTTATTCCAAAGAAATTATAAATCAGAAAAGCATTTACTTCTTTCCAATCAATAATAAAGGTACATATAGGACTTTCTCCTAAGTTTGAAAATTATGTTAAATTTACCGTATTTGGTAATAAAACACTCTTACCTAAAATATTTACTGAGAATGCAAGATATATGTTAAATAAGAATGTGTTACAGTAAGCACAATAAACTCGTTAGTTTCTCTCCATGTTGTACAAAATATATTACCGGCAACAAATGAGATCTTGCTAAATTAAATTTCTTCACGGCAGAAAATTCGAGGAAAACCAATTTCTGAAAGGTTTTGAACCAATAACAATGTGTAAAGAGCCTTACGTAAATCTAGCCTGAGAGTACTTAAGATTTCAAAGTTTTAATCTGTTTGAACAAGGAAAACTTATAATTTGAAACGACGAAGAGTAGATCTGCGGCAATTATCAAAATGTTCTGAGTGTTATTTTGATTTTATAATCTTATGTTAGTGTGTAAAGTCTACTAAAAAATCGTACTTAGTTATGTAAAATAGTACGTTTATCATACATTTCATGACATTATAATTGGTAATTGATTCATTCATCTCTAGTCTTGTTTCTGCTGCAGTATGACATCACAAAATATTATACTATTTACATGAAGTAAAGAAAAAATAGCTTACCTGAAGACTGTTTTTCGTGGAAAGACAAATCCACGTGTCTACACGAGGTAATATCGTGACGACATAAAAATGAGTCATCTTGCACTTAATCCTAAAAGCCCATTTCTATACGAAGTAATATCGTGACGACATAAAAATGAGTAATCTTGCACTTAATCTTAAAATCCCATTTCTATGGAATATAACGGGAACCTTTGAAATATATGTATGTAGATATTGGCCCGTATAACATTCCAATGAATACACCATATAGCTCATAAAATTATTGTAAGTGGATGGCGTACAAATTTGGTATCGACACGAAATAAATCAAGTTATTTAGGAACGTTTTTGACACTAAATTAGACAATAATGAAGTTTTTGTTTAATCCCTATGACAACATTTTTAATAGCTACTCAACTTCATCGTAATGAATCCATTTGCAAGAAAGGCAAGTATTCGCTACGAAATTATACTACGAAACAAATAAGTACAAAAAAAATTAGTTTACAACTTTCTCTCCTAATATTCCGCTCTCGGCCTTTGGTTATTGCTAACAGTTTACTCACTCTCCATATTATGAAGCTTTGTTTTACTTCTTACACAAAATTAGTTGCAAGTAGTAAGGTCTGATAATCAACTGGATGATATCAGGTAAATATCCACGAATAATGTCTTCAAAGGCGGATTAAAAAAGTTCTGTCTCTCCTAAGGCCTTCGCTATCGTCCTTATTTTGTTTTTCAAAACTTTGTTGTTTTTCATTTTCTTCTTATTAAATAAGTTTTTTTGTATCCCTTATATTTCACTCCTCACCAAAGTGTGTTAGTTTGATCTTAATGAGTTAGCGCCCGGCTGCGCGAAGACCGGACCTGGACTTTTGTTCTGGTTGGCTGTCAGAGATTACTCTCGTGGTCACAAGTTATAATGTAGCAATGTGTAATAAATGTTCGTATATATATATATATATATATATATATATATATATATATATATATATTGCACTAGCAAACAAATGTTTTTTTAAACTTATCGTTGGTTTTGAATGGGAGAGATTGATCTATAACAAGTCGCCCAAATGTACTCTAAACGAAAGTTGGTTAATAAAAAGTGAACAAATAAATAAACTGGAGAATGCACCACTTTTTCTACTTGCCGGTTTATTATGGTTGGAAATACGTTTTAACAATCTTACAGTACGCATTAACGCTATTATAAAGGGAATTTACCAAAAGGAGAAGGGGTTTTCTTTAGCAAAAAAACATCAAATTTTTAAAAATTTGTCTTTATTTGTGTGAAAGAAATATTATGATGAACTTTGTTTCCAATAGTTAGAAGGGCCACTTGTGTAGTTTAATTGAGGTCACTTAATCCACATATAATCTTATAACTTTTTTTCAATGCAGATAAATTTTTGAATAACATTTTGGTAAAATTTTTTGAGTTTAAGAACATTTATATATAATTAAGCATTTAATATGAAAATTGTAAAAATAAGGAAAAATATTTAAAAATTGAGTAAACAACGAAAATAAAAGCACTTTTCAATCAATTTTTTTTATAAATTTATCTTGAGCCGTCTTTGTGACTCCTAAATACATTAATATTTTAAAAGTATTCTTCTGATTTTAATTCCAGGTAATAAATGTATTAAATGAAATAAATTTAAAAAATACCAAAAAATCCACTTAGGCCAATTTGCACTTCAATTAGTTTACACGGCACACGTCAATCGACATTTCGCACAGTTTAGTCTTAAACAAAAAACTCGCAACCAAATACAGCAATATTGTTGCTTACTGTTTCAAAGAAAGAGACAACTTTTATAAATTTAATTCTATAACTACATACAAAACGTAATTGAAAAACATTTAAAAAATAACTTATTTTTACAAAAAATGGAAAATTTTAGAATTTTCATTTCGACATCAGTCTTTAACATTGCTATTTAGAAAATATATGCAGACTAAATTATTCTTCAGAATCGATATAATTCTGCTTGCTGTATTTGATTTATCACACATTTGAGAAAAGAGTGCTTAACTACAACAAATTTAAGATACCTATTGTAAACTCATAAGTTCTTTCCCTGCACCCTGACCTTTCAAAATGTGTTATTCATAGAGTTATTCAACGTTTTTTCCTAAAAATAGATACGTTGATCACTTTAACCTTTTAAACAACTCCTTGATGTTTTATGGCAACTTAATATACCTACGCATGTTACTTTCAATACCAGCGAACATCAGTTTAAGATCCATAGAAAATACTTATAACTCGATTAAACTAGTAAATTTATGCTCTGTGCTGGGTCGAGATAACCTTTTTTATTGCCATTGCTAGCATAGGAGATGTATTTTGTATTTCTCTTACAAGATTAGTTTTTTTCCTAAAGACTGATCATATTATAACTTGATAGCTGATAGCTTATAATTAAATTAGTTACGAGGAAAATTAATTGCTTAAGTTTTCATGCTTTTACATGCGTAAGAACGTGTGTACTACATGCGTTAGTATAAACTAAAATTAACAATTTTTTAATAATATTCGTACCTTGGTGTGTTCTATTGATGACAGGTTTACGGCCTACGATAGAACCCACAACCTTCCGGCTCCCGGGGATTCTAGCTTCGATTCCTGGTCTCTCATCAAGCTGGACTAAATTGTTGTTTGTAATTCCGTTTCTAAATGCCACAGATCGGTAGCAAAACATTGTGATTGTTAACCCATCCGCCCTGCGTGATGATTACGGGCATTACCTCTATTTATACGCATATTGGGTATACATATATAAATATGTCCAAGAGTGGACTGAGACAGAATATTAATGATAATGACTGGTTAATTTTTTAACCATTTCGTCTGTTAACACTCACATTAAAGGTTAGTTCCTACGATAAAAGAAATCACTGTATTTAACTCGAGGTAATTGTGTCAATGCCAACTGCGACAGTAAGAAAAACTAATTTTTTTTTTCAAAATATCTTTCCAGGTAATAAATTGTGAAAATAGTGTAGTTGTTAGGATTTTAATACGTAGGTTAATAATAAAATCGGTCATAAAGTTTCGTAACACGCATGAATTAGGGATTTCTGGTTGTGTATATAGATATATCAAAAGTTTTATTTAGGGGAAACGTAATTTAAAATAATAATTTGAATTAAACTTACGAAAAGTAATTCTAATTAAAAATCATATCATCATTATCATATAATAGTCATTCTGAATTTAATATTTTAACACTTAGCTAGCGATCAATTAATACAATTCGCAGTAACTATCTACATAAGTTTTAAAATAATTTTTAATCTCTAGGTATATATAATGAGAATTAATTTTCCAACTTTACCGCTACTTCAAGTAGTCCTCTAAGCATTTACCACTATTTTCGATTCCTACTTTCATTTAACTATGCTATATTTTGATTATCATTATTCCAGACATTGTTTTCAATTAACCTTCAAGTCTGGTCATTATTTATTGTTGGTATACAGACTAAAATCTGAGCGATGCTCAAGACTATCAGTGACAGAGAACAATAACATTAACTACAAAGAAGCAACTATAAGAGGTATTATAAACTATTTTATTTCTAGAGACGCTAGGGAAGTTTTCAAAGTTAAAGGCTTTACTCGAGTAATTTAGTGTATTTAAATTAATTTTAACTTTGAAACCAATCGTTTAGAAGATACTTAACGATTGTAAAAATATAAAAAAACGGTATAAAATTCGTAAATGCATTGCGAAATTAATTTTTCTAATGTGGTCGATAATATAAATTGTTATATTGCTACATTCAAAAAGAAGAAAAAAGGGATTAGTTTGGAATGAAAGAACGCCAGTTCAAAATCTCCCCTCTAAACCCTCACTAAAATATTTATATATCGTATAACTTTCGGAAGTATAATAAAACCTACACCGCTCCCCTAAAATAAACTTAATGACATAAGCAGTAGGAAAACACACACAAACCCGGCTTTCGCTATTGTTTTGAAACATATAAATGTTGTTGGATGCTGTGGAAAGAAAGTAGAAATAATACTACATCACGTATTTTCCTTTAAATGTGAATAACGAATTTCTACAAAATTAACGCCAAACATATTCAATTTTTGAAAACAGCCGATTTGGCTACATTGGCGATATTGTACTGTCGACTTCGAAATAAATTTCGGAAGACGATACAAAGCATTTGGTTCAAAACGTGCATAAAGTGTAATCGTACACCGAGTCACGTGAACATCAAGACTAGTGGAACAACTCGAGCAGCCCACAAAGCAACAGCAAAAGCCGTCACCACTTGGCTGAAGGAAGAAATTCGGAAACCAATAATCAAGCGAGACAACTTAAACCTTGGCCTAAAGGTAATACACTCTTCTTTAACATATTTCCTTCACCCTATAATAACATCAATTTAATTTATTACCCTCACTAAAATACTTGTATATCGTATAACTCTTGGAAGTATAATGAAACCTCAACCGCTCCCATGCAATAAACTCACTAACATAAGCAGTGGGAAAACCCACACAAACCCGGCTTCCGCTATTGTTTTAAAACATATAAATGCTGTTGGATGTTTCTTCGAGTTAATCTTTGCTAAGAGCCCACCTGAAAATGTAATACAACAAAACCTATGTCGTGGTAAAGAGATTAAAGTAGATTAAAAGAAAAAAATAATACTACAGTTAATCGTTAGTAATTATGTTGCATATTTTTCTGATCGATAGCTTTTCTACTATTTTATATTGCAATTACCAACCATGTATTCAAGTTTTCTTTTCTGATAATTCAAAAAGCTTAAGTGTGCTTTAATATTCAAAAAATTTCTTGTGATACCTAATCTATGAATAATATGACTAAATATGTGGTTGTAATCTATGTTACGGAAGAGATTATAATTTATCTAAGTGGAATTGCTTTATAAGGTGCTTGTCTGTGAAAATAGACGCCCAAAAATTCAAGTTTTCACGTATACGTACGTATACGTATACGTACGTACGGAATTTATTTATGATTTACATTATTTATCCATATTTTTCAATTTTTCTTCCTTTTTCCTTTTTTGAATAGCTTTAGTACGAATTGCCAAAATGTTTAATTGCCAAAAACAAGAAGTGTATTTAATACATAGTGTATTAATAGATCATGATTACATCTGATCCCTGACACTGCAAAATTTTTAGCCGCGAGGAGCTTTTTAGAGAGCGCTAATCGATAGCTTTTCTACTTTGTTATTATTGTAATTGCTCATCACGTATTCAAGTCGCGTCTTCTGACAAGTCAAGAAGTTTATGCTTGCTAAAATACTGAAAACTGCAAAATTTTTAGCCGCGAGCAGCTTTTTAGAGAGCGCTAATCGATAGCTTTTCTACTTTGTTATTATTGTAATTACTCATCACGTATTAAAGTTACGTCTTCTGACAAGTCAAGAAGTTTATGCTTGCTAAAATACTGAAAACTCCAAAATTGTTAGCCGCGAGCAGCTTTTTAGAGAGCGCTAATCGATAGCTTTTCTATTTTGTTATTATTGTAATTACTCATCACGTATTAAAGTCACGTCTTCTGACAAGTCAAGAAGTTTATGCTTGCTAAAATACTAAAAACTGCAAAATTTTTAGCCGCGAGCAGCTTTTTAGAGAGCGCTAATCGACAGCTTTGCTACTTTGTTATTATTGTAATTACTCATCACGTATTCAAGTCACGACTTCTGACAAGTTAAGAAGTTTATGCTTGCTAAAAGACTTATGAACTTCCTTGTGATATATAAACCGTAATTAAGGTAACTAATATATTTTTGTAATTTAAGTGTTGGGAGGGATTATTTATTCACATCGAATTGCTTTATCAGGAGCTTGTCTATGAAAGTACACGCTTAAAAGATCGATCAGTTATTAGTTTGAGAGCTGAGCAAAATTTGGAAAGTCTAATCCATGGCAGATCTTTTCATTACACAAAATTATATTATTTATCGAAATTTTAAAAACAGTGCAAGAGATCATGCGTGAACAGAGTCGGATGAAATCGTCAGAATAATTAGGACGTTGTTTATTTAGTAACCGGGGCTTAGGTCGAGAAAAAACTTTTGCAAATACAAATAAAAATCGACCAAATGCGTAAACACTTCGTGCGTCAGCAGGCCCATACATATTTGAAGTTACATTGGTTTATTTTCTTTAAATCTATTTTTTTTTATAATTTTAAATTTAGTAGCCCAGGAATCAAGGAAGGGGAAATTTTTAATTTTTTTTAATAAAAAGATATATAATCTTTCACAAAAATAACTCTAATATCACACTAGAAATTAATGTACAGTTAATTTGTTACTAAAATAAATATATTTATTTCAATAATATATTACTTGAATTATTTTAATAAAGATTACTCTTCCGTAACTTCTTGCCCTATTCCTCTATACGATTAATTGCGTTGCTCATAAACTACGGCGAATTGGATAGAGAATCCAACATTAGACCCGCTATGTTTACCAAATGATCTCTCATTAAGTAGACGAGAGATACAGATTATCTGTTGTGTAAAGATGAAGAGGTAAAAGTTAGTTGATTGTGAAATAAATTACGATAAATTAGAACTACGTGTGAGAAAACAATTTGTTAAAGTAAAACTTGAACACATATTAACTCGCTCCGAACATGTTATATTTTAGCAATCTCTCATTGTGGGTTTAGAAGATTAATTTTCTCAACAATCTTATGTAATGTTTACAAATAACAAATGTGTTCTTTGTTACATGCGATATAAATATATTTGTGACGGAATATCAAAGACAAACAGTGAGCTCTGAAATATTTGCGTATTTGGAACAAAGCAAACTGTCAGATATTTTATCTGATATGATTCGATATTTTTTGGTAGATCGGTTTGGAAATAGATATCAGAACTGTGTTTTATTTTACAACACCATTTCTCTAACTTACATATATCCTAATCGGCTGCTATTTTGCAATATATTGTGTATATATCAGAACTATTTATTTGGAATTTCACACCGTTGTAGTTACATAATTGACATTGTATTATGATACGAGTAGACTTTTTCTTGTCTTTAGTGATCTAACATTACAATGGTTTTTAAATAAATGCTTAATGTGTTCCAATAACATCATTGATCTGTATCATCATGTGAAAGACGGCAGTGAAAGTAAATATATATTAAGATGAATTTAAAAAAGCCCAGTCAGAGTTCGGTTTAAGTAGCGATAGATCCAGCAAGTAAAGTCTTTAACTCAAGCGATTTCCCACAAAAAATGGATGTGGTGGAAGGACAAACAAAGACGTGAGTAATTTAACAACAGTGAATAGAAGTGATTAAATAATAGCTTTCATAATAATGTACCCATTTTTGAAACCATATATTCATTTATCTTTATTCAATTTTATCCTACGAGAGAATTAACAAGATCGCCTAGTAACCAAGAAAGTTTAACCGTAAACATCGTATATCAACTCTGTTTAGATATTTATTAAAATTTAATAAAATTTATTAAAAACCATAAGTGTATGTATAGACTGCGAAAAAGTAATGAACATTTATTTATATTGTTATCTAGGAAATACACAAGTATACAAACAAACGCCTAAAGGTACAATAAAAATACTACTAACAGGATGTAAATGTTTACTATTAGGATTTAGAAAATCATAAATATACCCTTGATCCTTGGTTCACATCTTTACCTATATAGAATGACTTATTCCAGTCGCATAAATTAAGCATAAAAAGCAACTCTATGTATATATAAACTCACATTCTGCTACAAAAATTTTGGTGTAAGGAATTATGAAGTTTGCTTACATAAACACCCAATTATATCGTGGAATATAAATCTTTTGGTTAAAAAGTTTATTTTTCACCATTTGTTTTCCTTGTAACTATTTTTATAAAACTCTCCATTTTCCTAACTTATATCTTCTGAGAAACAAATATCTACTTCTAAAAGGAATCCCTTCAATTGATTCTTTTTCTACGTAATTACAAATATTTTACAATCAATATGCGAATACTACGAGTTATCCATTTCTTTCCCTCAAAGTATAATGTATCTTCCCAGCTTTCAATAAAAAAGCATAGGGAGCTCTATTAAAACTTTTGAAAATAATTTTCCCCGTCGGTTAGCATAATTTGTTGCTTCGATTCCTCCCTCGGTATTTTGGTGTAGCGAAAATCTAGTTTACATGTTATTCATTCGACATGGGTGAATATGTAAATGATTGAAAAAGTGTCTACCTTTTTTTGTCAAGGTCGTTTAGAATGCTGGATACAGCGATATAATGAAAATGATAACATGTAAGTATGATGTGAAAACACTGTAGAATAATTTTTCATTTATTGAGTATTATTCAGAATAAAATATCAAATTTAAATCTTAAGCAAAGGGAGCACTAGCAAAAAAGTCTTTTTAAAAATTTAACGTCTCGAGATAAATCTCAGTTTCGTTAAGCAATTGGGACCTATTTTGTTAACGCTATTTAGTTAAGCAAATGGGACCTATTTTGTTAACGCTATTTTGTTAAGCAAATGGGACCTAATTTGTTAACGCTATTTTGTTAAGCAAATGGGACCTATTTTGTTAACGCTATTTTGTTAAGCAAATGGGACCTATTTTGTTAACGCTAATGTATCCACTGTCTCTAAACAGTGTTTGCGTTTACGGTAGTTATTGATTCAAAACAGAATTTTATTTGTCTGACTTAACTTTTTAACTTTGTTGCCGGTGGAAAGGATATTTACACAAAATAAGTATTTAATGTGGGTGGACATGAAAATTAACTTAGCTATAATATATTAAGCGTATCCATTACAATAAAGCAGAATTGTCCAGGTTTTTTCTCCATCTTTCTTCTTAAATCTAGTTTGAAAATTACTGTAGAATAAGTTGAATCCTAATGCGCTATAATGCTCCTAATGCCTAATATCCGGAATGTATCGAATATACAATTTTTTTTCTCCTCTAAATGTAGTTAGTCTAGGTAAAAACTCTCCTTAACACTTTAGGTTTTCCTTCTAAATACTTTATTTCTATTAATATATTTTCATCAATTTTCATATTACATTGCTTTTATTTGCTATTCCTTTAATCGTTTCCTTGTTTTCACAATCTGTTGCAGTATTCTACAATACATGAGAAGCTTTTTACTCTCAGCTTTGGTTGATTGGGAAAGATATAATCTGTAGCAATAACTTTGATTATGAGTTCGTAAATTAAAGGAAAATAAATTAATCAATACAGATTTTCTATCTGTTATATGAACTTAATTATACTTAATAATTGTTTTGTGAATTTTGGATGTATTACGCTTCTGCTGACCTCATTTATTCACCTTTGCTCTTTCGGTAACATTTGAACTCCACTTTAGCTCTATCATTTCATAGAGATATAATTTATACCATACATTTTAATGAGGAAATTACGTAGTAATAGAAATTCCACATAAATCATTCCGTTGTGTACATGTAACCTGTTAAGCAAACAAATACTTTTATATTTTACAATACATAAATATTGTTTTAAATAAAAAGTAATGAATGAACAGAAACTACTAGGTTATGATTTTATTATATGGCTTAATACCAATAACATATTTAAAAAAAATTATTGCATTTATCATAATCAGTCTGCACTTAGCTATTGAAGTTTGCACATTATATATACACACATCACTAATTTGAAGTTTTTTCCAAGTCCTCTGCTGAATATCTATAATCTCAAGTAATATAATTTATTTCCATCCAAATAAAATTCCTTGTTATAATAACTATTACTTAAAAGATTTATAATGCATGTGAGTTGTTTGTGTGTAAGTATGAATTACTTTGCGGTAAACATAATTTCTTACAGGTGCTCTTATAATGTAATTTTAGGTCTATTCCTCATTATTTTTTTAATTAGAAATAATATAAAAAGCAAGAATGAAAAAAATTGTGTGTGAATTATTTAAAAAATAGTCAATATTTTCTTGACCCCTGTTAATAAAAGAGAAATGTATCCTTTCCTAGATAACACCATGATATATGTGATAACACATGGAGTTTGGAAGAATGGTTCAGAAAACATAGAATATGAATCGCTTGAAAAAGTTAATCAGAAAAAGTTAAGTCAATTTTTTTTACAATTTACTGGTAGCCTGTTTTCAAATTAATTTTGTCTCTCTGCTTGAGCCTTTATAGGAAACTGTAATTTTATTTAAAATTAATCAAATTAATTACTTTTCAGTTGTATTTAAATATTCCTTTATGGACACTCCTTATGAACATAAACAAATTTTGTTTGTGGCGTCATTAGGCAGAGTTTAAATAAATCTATCATATTGAATATTGAATATATTTGGCGTTAATTTTGTAGAAATTCATTATTCACAATTAAATGAAACTACGTGATGTAGTATTATTTCTACTTTCTTTAATTTTCTTTCTTTAATTAATGAAAGTAGAAATAATACTACATCACGTAGTTTTATTTAATTGTGAAATCTATCATACTTATCTTTTATATTTCATGTAATATTGACCCAAGATTATTATATAAATAAAATATTTCTCCTACTACTGAATATGATAATAAGGTCCTAAGTTATTTTCAAACGCTCATGTTGTCTTTAATAATATTCCCTTGGAGTATACCTGAAAGAAAGTAATTAAAATCGTTATGAATTTCCACTAAACCGTGGCCGTATTGGTAAATAGTTTTCATATTTCGTTTAGTTTAAAAACTTTCATGAGAATAAGTTTTCATACCCTGACATTATGACTGAATTACTATTAATGTGCCATTATAAGGAAATATGTTCCGTGTTCTTTACCCTCTTCCTGTTCTTCTTCATCCTCATAACATTAATTATTTTTTAAGATTGTTAGTTGCCTCAAGATTATTATGTAAATAAAATATTTCTCCGACTTTTAGTTCGAGTTATTTTGAAACGCCCATGTTGTCTTTAATAATATTCCCTTGGAGTATATCTGAAAGAAAGTAATTTAAATCATTATGAATTTCCACTAAATCGTGACCGTATTGGTAAATAGTTTTATTATTTCTTTTAGTTTAAAAACTTTCATGAGAATACGTTTTCATATCCTGACATTATGACTGAATTACTATTAATGTGTCATTATAAGGAAATAGGTTCCGCGTTCTTATCCTCATAACATTAATTATTTTTTATGAAAAATCCTTCACCGAAAATGAGTATATCAGTTATTTATAGGTATGCAAAATGCGATATCGGTGTCTTTGTTTAAAAGTTGTTTGATATTTTGTCTATCTTATATCAAGGATAATATGATGCTCACGTGTTTACAACTTATTTGTCGATATTACACCCTCAAAGTATTTATGTTGACATGAGTATATTCACCGTAAACGAGAAAATAAATTTCAGTTAACTCTTGCTTAATGCGATAAAATATTGGAAAAGGAAGCTATACGGCAAATTAGGGCACGCGTCATCGAAAATAACATTTGGATTGTAACGTTATTTACTTACGTAAATAACAAATACTTTCAAATCATAAGTATATACTTACTACCATATTCGGTTTAACGTGAGTAAATTTTTTTAGCATGCACACCTTTTTCCCATGGTTTCAAAGTAATTTGATATTTTTATCTGTACTGTCAAAGTTATAAATGTTTAATGTTTCTTAATGTAATAATCGTTATTTTATATACACACGCACACACACACACACACTTATATATATATATATTTATATATATATATATATATATATATAACGCATTATGAAACAATTATTTAAAATAAAGAAAGGAATGTCACTGCTGATCAATTTATTTAACTATTTTTAGAATTGCATACCTCACAATGAAGTAATAAGTTAAAACTTACATCAAATACTAAGGCCAACGTCGCTATATCATTTATACTATATAAATGATAAAGGGACGTTGGCCTTAGTATTTGATGTAAGTTCATATAGATACTGATGAAACTTTAAAAAAGAATTCAAATAACTTTAAGTAATAACAAAATAAAAAATTCCCTGAAACTTACAGAATGAAGAAAATACGAGTGGAAAATTGGAACTTTTGTAGTAATTTATTATTTTCGAATTTAATTAAATTTGGAAAATATTGCTGCCAAGTTATTTAAAAAATTTTCTAACTGAATGCAATAAAAAGTTGTGGCTTTTAAAATATTATATTACTGATTCACTAAACGAAAGAAAAAAAATTGACACGACGGAAGGTTTCACAGGGCAAGTGAAGAAAAAAATCAATGATTGCATTCGAATAAGTGAAAATAATGAGTTCGAATATGTTTTTTCTGATATGAACAAGAATATCTAAAATAATGTGCATATTTATTTTCATTTTCGTACTTATATCATCTATGAACAACATATTTATTTTCTTGTATGCTTAAAAAAACAGACGTCATATATTTATTATATTAAAATATATCAACACGCAGTTGCATGAGAAAGTAAGTTAAATAATTCTATTTTTAGTAAATTATAGAAATTTGATTTACTTTTGTCAGAACTGTCGCTCTTTTGAGCGCAAATGCATCTCCACATCCGGTATTGATTTGATAGGCGTTATTACGCCAAAATAATTACTGTCTAAAAATAAATATGACACAAACTTCGAAGAAAATATCTCAATATGAAAAATATGCACGCTTGCAGGCGAGCTGACACGCGCACATACGCGCGGACACACACATATACAAACACACAGACACATACACAGGCATACATACACAGACACACACACACACAAACACACACAACAAGGCGCGCGCGCAGGTGCGCAGAGGCCCTCACACGCACACGCACAGACGCGCATACGCGCTTACGCCCACATATGCGCACACATACACTCACACAGACAATCACACACACACACACACACTCACAAACACACAAACGCACAACACACACACACATACACACACTCACACACATACACATAATTAACAATAGAAGAATCGAGTTGTGAAATTTAACAAAAGAAAATTAGTTTTTTTATCCATGTGACCACTGCAATTTAACTAGATAAGTTTTAAGTAAATACCTTACTTTGACATAAATCGACAAAATAACAGATTTAAAGTCTTTAATTGCTTTAATTTTTTAGTGAAACAAATTATCCTGACAAGTCCTCTTTACCTATACAACTACAATTCATGTACAATACCAGAGAAAATGTCTTAAACACCAATTTAAGACATTTTCTCTGGTATTGTACATGAATTGTATTGTACTTAAACTCCATTTTTTGTTCTTTATAATATTTCTATACTTTTCCCATATCATAAACTATTTCATGATCCATATTTACAACAAGCGTGGTTTTTAGTATATGTTTAAAAATTGTATACATTCCACAAAACTTGAGTACGTAAAAAGAAATCGAAGCAAGCCGTGAATCTTTGGTTTGGTTAAATTAATCACAAAGCGGAAACATGACGCGCGCTCACACGATCCACTTTCAATTTAAAAGGATGGATATGAATGCTACATAAAGTTTGTCATGAGCGTTCGGTGTCAAATTCAATCCGACGATATATTCCCTCCACACCGGAAGACCGCTTTACATGTCGACTGGCTTCACGGCTGGGGGACGAACAATTTACGATTCTGTATTTTGTGACAGTTTGGGCATAAAGTTAAAGTAAGAATACACAACATCACACATTTTCACAAATACCTTGATGATAAGAAGATATTACTTTCGCACATGGTTTCTGTACAATCACACAATGTGTTTGAAAAATGTATGCAGATCTAAAAGTTATGAAACTGTTCAGAAGAAGCATGGTATATTATATAGTTTATACCCATTTATTTAATCAACTCTGCTGTCGTGATGCCATTTTAATATTAAAATAATTTTAACCTTTGCTAATGAAGTATTCTTCATTTGATTTAATTGTAACTCTTTGCACTAATATTGTACTTAAAAATAAAAAACAAACATGACGATTGCTGCAGAATACATATAGATTTGAAATAAAATCCATTGTTACTCAAAATGTATAATCAGGATGCAGTAAAAAACTTGCGTATTTCCTATCCGTGCTCTGGCACTAATTAACGCGTCATAATACTGAATATATTTGGCGTTAATTTTGTAGAAATTCATTATTCACAATTAAATGAAACTACGTGGTGTAGTATTATTTCTACTATCTCTAAAGATAGTAGAAATAATACTACATCTACATTTAATTGTGCGTCATAATACGTTTTGATTCATAAATATAATTATCATATTTGTTTCTCAAGCCACTTACTATAAACTTTCATTATTATTCAGCTCAAAAATAATTTTTTCGTTAAACTTTGTCTCGTTCTTATGGAACTGTATGTTACTCACCCATTGTGAAATCGAATTATATTTAAACGAATGAAAACCATATTTGATGGCATTAATTACATATAATTTAGAAATAGAAAACATTAGATATTTTAATTACTTTAGTTTGCACATTTAAATACGTATACAAATACATCATATTTTTATAATTTTTGCTAAAACAATCAAAACGTCAGTATTTCCATAACGTATACTTTAATGTGGAAAACGCTTATACTATTTCTAACTTCAAGAAAATTATTAAAAAATAATGTTTAAAATAGGATAACAAGGAAAAATGGAAGTAATAATTTCGATTATTTTATAAAAAGGTATAAGGATTCGTTTACATTAGCTGTTGTAACTAGTGGGCAGTTTAAATTATGGATACAGGCTATGCTTATGTGCTTCAATACCAGAAAGAGAAAAGGTACGATCAAATATTACCTATATTATAAAAATTTATTAATACTACTATTACGAAAACAAGATTAATTGCACTAAATTCTTTAATTTAAAAATTTCATTAATGCGCATCTTTAATGGTTACAAATTACAAAATAATCTGTAGCACATATTCTCTATAAATAATTATCACTAGCCTCATTTTTAATTCGTTACTAGTACATACACAAGTGAAATTGCAATGCGTACTTATTCACGTGCAAATATTCAAATATTTTCAATAATTTTCGACCCTGCTCTGTTTTTAGTAAGAGAAATTGCGTAAAAATATATAAACGCCGCGAATTTTGCGATATAAGAACGTTTCAAATTAGGGCGTATGTTAACTATTAATTACATTCTATTTTCTGCAAGCCTTGATCGATGACCCAAATTTGTTTCTATTATTGTGATTTACCAAAAATATAGCTTCACACCATAAATCTTCCAAAAAACTCATAGTAAACCCAAATTTACATTGACAATTGGACTAAACAAAGCCGGGACTATGTATAGACGAAAATATAGCCCCGGCTTTGTTTAGTCCATTTTGAAATTGTGCTTTTTCAATGCAGTCTTATAATTTGTATGAGCATGATACTAACTCATAAAAAATAAACATGAAATATATGTTAAAATTCTGTATAGTTATGGTAACATACACAAGAGGCTCGTATAAATATTTTGTAATATATTTCTTGAACTACTTATGTTAGTTTCTAGCAAACAACGTTTTAGTTTCTTAGTAACTGACAAATAACATATTTAAGGGGACGTATTCAAATTTACCAAAAATCTGAAACCTATTTAGTGCATGTTGGAATGTCTATTTTTAAATTTACTCTAAATTATAAATGAAATACGACTATGACTAGACATAATTAATTCGTATGAAAGCGATCCGTACCAAAGATTATAAAGTGCGACAAAGCCCAAAATAAGCCGTCATTCCCCATTTAGGTTTAGATGCTCTCAACTCACAAAATATTATTCGAATATTTGGATATCGCTATCTGTTAGCCACCAAGACTGAGCCAGTTCTGTAATGTGATATTAGTATCAGGAAGTACTGAATGATTTTTGTAAAACCGGAATCATAAAATCTGAGTACTTGACGATGACGAGCGTAAAGTGCTCATATAACATAGAGTAGCGTTCAATATATACATTAAAAACAATTATGCTCGTGAACGGAAAATGAAAAAAGTTCATGTTGACATAAGTATGTTGTCAATAGGTAACACATAAAAATTGTTTTAATAAATAATTTCACATCCGGCGAAATATAAGCTAAAAGTGTAGTTTTCAACACTTTCTATTTAAGAAGTCAGATTCTTGGGCTAAATACAGGAACCATACACTTCTTGATCGTTGATGCCTGACAAAGAAAAAACTTGTACGCCTATACTAAAAGTACTGTCAGATAAAGATTTATCACAACATAAAAGGCAAAGAAAAAGTCATTAAATGTATTGGATATTCTTCGATCAGGTCAAAAATTCTTTAAGATTGGAATTTTTAAGATTTACATATTTTTTGTTGAAACCAAATAATTCATTTTTAAACCGAAAAATTCAATAGTTTTCTTAATTTTTGTAGTATTGCAAATAAGTAATCGTGCTAAAACAAATCCATTATTAGTTTCTTAAAATGTGAGGTAGGTCTAATCCAAAATCTTTCTATGTTGTCAACAATAGTTAAAAATTTGTCTCCTTAATTGATTGTACGACCTTTTAGTCTACATTATCGTAAAACTTATGCGGCGCATTGCATTGCAGCACAATAAAATTAAGTCAGATTTTTTCATGAAGGTATGAATCTAAGTAATGGATATTCATTCATACTTTTCTGATCATCCATACTTTTCTGAGCAAAGATTAATCTTTGCTAATAGCCCACCTGAAGATGTTGTAATACAACGAAACCCAGTTCGTTGTAAAGAACTTAAAGAAAATAGAAATAATACTACATAACGTAGTTTCATTTAATTACTCATCCGGTGTCAAAAATTCTTTCACCGATAATTAGAAAGGACCTTCATAACGGAGGTAGTTTCTATATTATCCCTTTAAATAAATTTCATATATTATAAAAAGAGTGAATTTTTTTTAAGTTTTGGATGTAGTAAGTAATCTTCAAACTAATTGTCCGATTTAAAAAATTCTTTCGCCAATATTTAGAAAGGACTTTCACAATTGACCTAAATTGTATATTATTCCGTTAAAAAAAATCAAATATTATAAAAAAAGGTAAATTTTGTAAGTTTGGATGTAGGAGGTAATTTCCGAATCTACTAATCCGATTGAAAAAATTCTTTCACCAATATTTAGAAAGGACCTTCAGGATTGACATAGGTCGTAAAATAAAAAAAAATTGAATGTTAAATGGAAGTAAAATTTGTAAGTTTAAAAAATTTGTACTTTATATAAAAGTTAAATTAAACACCGTTCAAAAATTTGTATATTATATAAAAATTAAATTTTGTAAGTTTGGATGTAGGAGATAATATCCAAAACTACTCATCCAATTTGAAAAATTACTTCACTAATATTTAAAAAGGACCTTCAGGATGGACATAGGTTATATATTATTCCTTTAAATTTTTTTTTTAACGATCACCAGTGTTGCAACCTAAGTCTAATACAAAACAGTCGAATGAATGGTTTTAATGAAAGTATCCTTAACGGCAAGATATAATATATCTCTTGATGGATCATATTGATACTTATACTTACACACAGTGTTACCTGTCTTATACATTTCAAACAATTCAATTAAGGAGTAAATTCCTGTGACGCGTCGGAGCTCACATGCGAAACATTGTTATTTTTCTCTACGCCGTAATTATCTATTTATTATTGTGGGTAATATTGATTTAACTGAGCGAAATGACTAGCTAAATCTGAATCAGCAGTGAGAATAAATTCTCTTAATGATAAAGTGAGATTCCTTTAGTTCTTATTCGAATAGTTTTTCAATTACTTTATTTATATTTATTAAGTTACAAATTAGATTTTAAACTATTGATTTTACTTCGTAATTTGCGGGTTCAGGACTGTCAATACAGACGCTTATTATTTAAATGTTATTCTTCGTTTAATTTAAAATTATTATTTTTTAGTATTGCCAAGTTTAAATTCAAACTTACGAAACGAACACAAGCAGCCAGTTCTCGACTGATTAACATCAGTCCACAAATATAGATATTGGTTGTCTCTGTAAATAATAAATTATTTGAAAAATTACAAACGCGAACGATGACTGAATCATGCCGATATAATAATAGCAATATGATAATATTGATTTTTCACTCTCCCTGCGTAATTGTTTATGAAGTAAACAGGGTGGTACCTAATACAAAAAATAAAAGCAGTAAAAATAACTTTACTAAAGTCAGTGAAGAAAGAGTCAACAAGACAACGCAACGCGAGTCACAAGCTGTACCTATCAGCATCAAATTAGTCAATAATATTTCAAGCAAGTTATTTAGGACATTGAATTAATATATGAAAAAGATTATTTTGATGTACTCACTCACTCGCCTGCCTATCTTCGTGTATTAATAATATTGAGATAAGAGGCATAATAAGTCTAATTAGGAAAACTTGTAATTGTCTCGTTCGGCTCGTGCGTTTTTAGACGATATTTTCCCTTAATAATACGATTGAATGTAAGTGTGACAAAAAATTTAATAATAAGATAAATGTATTAACTAGCTTTTGCCCACCGCTTCACCCGCGTCGTAAATGAAACATATATTTTTCACCTCATGTACATCCGCGTATGCTCCATCCGCCAGAATTATTATTACGGTATCTACGCACTTCGACCAGCCCCGCCCGGTCACAATGCATAGATACCGTAAATATATGGAAGAATAAATAATAAACTTTATGACCCTTAACTATAAAGATATATAGCGTCAAAAGAATTTTTGTAGCCAAATATATTTACTTGAGAACAGTGAGTAAGGGAAAAGTGACAAAACTTGTTAAAATGAACATCCAAGGATATGATGTTCTGCAATAATACTTTGACTAATTGACTATAGGTACATGATAGAGCTAATTCCTCCTATAGATTTGGCAGTTCAGTTTTTCCACGTGCTAGCATAATATTTTCAGCCTTTGTGTTCACTACTCCTGCTCCTGTAAAATCTAATATATTTTAACTTAGAATGTATACTTTTCAAATAAAAAATTTCATCGAATATCATTAGTCTATTTAGCTGTTCAAGCATGAAAGGAATACAGACAAACAAACAGACAAACTTTTGTTTTTTAAAATTTTAGTAGGGATATTTTTTAGATGATTAGAGTAAACATTTCCGTTAAGGTCAACGCGTAGTATTGATGGAGTATACGCTGTCCCCACGGTGGTCCATTTTTTTAGCCCCGTGCGGCTTAATTTTCGTAGTTACATTAATGGTCTGACCATCTCTCACGGGCGAACATAATCCGCATACGAACATTTAATATATTCAGTAATTTTCCGAGACATTTGTGGTATATTTGGAATTAAATATGATCACAAGTAAGAATATCGGTTACGACTTAAATGGTTAGAGGTGTTCCGTTTCTTTTTATAAAATATCTTAAATAATTCCCTTCCATAACTTCGATGTAGATTATATCTATCAGACCAAAAATATCAATCCTTTAATCTTTCATCTAAGAAGTGGAACGCGATGGAGGATCTTTAAAGTGTATAATCTAGATTATAGGATAAACTAAAGGCAAGTATAAAAATTGCAATCTCATGTTCTATGTTTAAATTTTTCTGAAGTAATATTACCTAACATAATCCGCAAAACGAAATCCCTTTCATACTCCAGCCATATCCCTTCTTGTGTCCAATATGTCGATATATTTAGTTTTCTAAACTTGCACTAAGATTTCTCAAATAAATAAATAAATGAACAAAAATACTTGGATTTACATATTACATAAAAATGAAATGTTATTATTATGCTAACCACTTCAAAAAAATTAGTTTTTCTTGTCAAATAAATTTCATATGCGCTTGACAGCTGTCAATTGTTTTGCAATCAGAAGTGGATGGTCTTAATTTCATTTGGTAAGAATTTCTGCAACAATCAATTATTATTGGAAAATAATAACGTTTTAATAAGTCGTGCCTTATTATGACACAGGCTAAATTATGCTAGGTTAAGTATCACAAAAACTTGTCAATTCTAACCACTACAATAACTTATGAACGATAGTCTCTCATTGCGTTCCACCACGAAAAGATACCGTTAAGAAACGTAAACTGTTCTATTGACCCGATAACGGAAGTTTGTAATAAAGAAATATTTTTTCGATTATGATTCATTTAATTTTATTTCCTCATTTTCATTTTCACAATTTCTGTAGATAAATGTTGGATATCACATTTCTTAAATCAGTTTAAATAATTTAGATTATAGATATCCACAAAACACTCGTATTTATAAAGACTATAAGCCATAATTTCACTGACATGCAAAAGCTAGATTAATAGTAAAATAACTCCCGTTATCCCGTTTCTAATAATAACGAAAATTAAATAAAATATTGGCATATATATAATACTGCATTGCTCAATTAACTTCGTAATTTATAATGTTAATATTTCCGAATAGCACTGATACGAGAAACATCTACTCAATCCTGTGATGTTTTTCCAAATTTTGAAAATATATATATATTTAAATATTAAATAATTTAGTATATATATACCCACAAAATACTCATATTTATTTAGACTTTAGACTATAATTTTCTTGACGTGCAAAAGCAAGATTAAAAGTAAAATGACTTCCGTTATCCCGTTTCCAATAACAACGAAAATTATAAATTAATATTGGCATGCGTGTAATACTGGATTACGCAATTAACTTCGTACATTATAATGTATATCTCCAAATAGCAGTAATACAAGAAACATCTACACAATCGTGTGTTGTTTTTGAAAATTTTGGAAATATTGATATATTTTACTATAAAACTAAATAAACAAAAAACGGTTTCCATATAAATGTAACGCTGCGTCAAAATTATTTAATCCATCTTCATCTCTTTAATCCTCTTAGCAACGATCGGAAAATTTAACTGAAATGAAAAATTTGAAGCCTCACAACGTTCAATGTTTTTTCGTTCTTTAGCGCGCTCTGACAATTTTTCACAAGTAAAAATAATGAAATCCTGTGGCTACTATTGAATAAGCCATCCATTGGCTACGAAGTTCCTCTTCGAATAGATTTTTTATCTCCTTTCGATTCGTTGAATAGAAATACGCCAATGAATCTATTTTTTTCGAAAATGTGCTTCATTTTCTTATTTAATCCATTTAAGAGTACATTATGAAAAAATAATATGTGTGTCTTTTCAATAAAGGCAGAGGTGTTGGTATTCATTCTTATTTAGTGACAATAAGCATGCCCATTTAAAAATTGGATATTTGGCTACCAGAATATTTGAATTTGTTCATAAAATATCATAAGGACATATGGACACTAGAATATAAGAAAAAACATACAAATTGGTCAAAAGTAAGCGAGTTATAAAATTTAATGGCAACGATATAGTATAGGATGTTACCCTGACCCATTCGCTCTCGTAGAATACAATGAGCTTTGTACAAACCGGGCAAGTACGAATAAAATTCGCACTGTGAGGGAACCCTCGGATTATTTAGGCGCTTATAAAACTATAAGGCTACGTTATATCTCTATTAAACTATTTAAAAATATTATTTTTCACACCGTGAAAATGATACCACACATATTGCCTACTACACATTTCACAGGCGTAAATACATTGAGAATATTTAAAGAAAAATGGGATTCAGAATCTCTCTATAGTTTTTGTATAATCTTGGCGTGGGCTTCTGAGAACTCAGTTTTGTTTTTTTTCCCAGTTTTAGGTTCAATGGACTAGGAAACAGCAGGGGAAGGGAGTTGGGAACGTGTATTTCTGTATATTAATCAGTGTATCTCCGAAGATATACTATACCTAACCTTTTTTATTTGGAAAAAATATTTTAGAGACCCTTGTGACTAGCCCTTTTACAAAATGTATCATCAATATAATTTTAAATTTTATTTTCTGAACTTAAGTTTTACATCTTAAAATTTCCATTTAAACCTTGTTTGTTAACCAGTTAAATATATGCGAGTTAATATGCTTCATTATTGTATTTAATTTAAAATCACGGTAAGCATGTGTAACGACTGTGACAAACAGACGGAAAGACATAGAGCGATCTTGTGAGGGTTCCCAAAATAGACGCCACAATTCAGTTTCGCCGTCCTTGTCTAAACGTTGAGTTTAATTAAGCTTTATAACTTATAATTTAAAACGTTGTCAAAAAAATTGTCTCCCCTCATCAGTTTTTGCTTAAATTAATGATTAAGAAAATGAAAAAATTAGACAAATACCGTATTGTTCTCTAAAACGTGACTGACAAATCTTGTTAACGTGACTGACTAACAATTAATGAACGAGTCATATTACATTGAATTCTGTTAATGCTTTCCTATCAAATATTAATTTGCGTCGTTTCGTATCTTTAAAATCTCACTGATATATTTTTTTATTTATCAGTACATAATTAAAAAAACAAGTCATATAGGCTACATCGAATTCTATTGACATTTTTGTACCTGTTATTTACTTGTGTCGTTTTCTATTTCTAAAACATTGCTGACATATCTTTCAATTTCCTGCAAATAATTAAATATCAAGCCATATCGCATTGAATTGTAATGATACTTTCATATCAGTTATTAAATTGTGTCCTTTTATATCTCTAAAAATCCTTTTATATCTCTAATCTTATTTATCTCTAAAACATTACTGACATATCTTTAATTTTTCTGTAAATAATTAAGTGTCAAGTCATTTTACATTGAATTGTATTAATAATTGCATGTCAATTATTTGTTTATGTCGATTTATATCTTTAAAATATTTCTAATATATCTCTTATTTGACAGTAAATAATAAAATATCAAGTCATATTACGCGGAATTCTGTCAATACTTTCTAATTATTTTTTTTATTTGTGTGGTTTTGTATCTGTAGAACCTTACTAACATTCCTTTTAATTGTTTTTACATAATAGCAAGTCTCATTACATTGAAGTTTTTGAGTATTTTCATACCAAATATTTCTTTGTGCAGTTTTATATAAAACAATAATACAACATTCAAATACTTTCTTAATAGTTAAGGTTTAATAACTTAAACAGAAACAAAGAAACTCTGAAAATGATAAAGCATAGAAATCCGGATACACCTCAAAAATAATAGTGCAGAAATTATAAAGGAGATAAATAACTTACTCTATTTTTTTTAATTACCTGTTTGGGTGGATCTTTAAATCATTTGAAGGAGTTACTATAATAAAAATACGAGGACTTAATCGGAACTTTTGCAGTGTAATATTATTTCCGAGTTTAATCGCATTGAACAATAGTTAGAGATTTTAGGAAGTTACCTTGTTTGAAGTCAGAAGCAGTTAAAAACAGTGACTTACACAACAAAATTTAAGTACGTAAAATATGTATGTAATGTTGTTTTCTCTATTTGTTTCTCACTAGAATATTACGCAAGTTATAAGTCAATGAAAACAAGTAAATACTTGGCAAACGTCCAGAATGAAACCGAGAATTCGCGTCAAATAATAAAGAAAACAAATCATCTAGCGCAAACGACCCGTTGAAAATGAAACCAGAGGATATATACGTAAATGGAAATCGATGATGTTTGTTATCCAGTGCCAAGTTACAATCACATAGACGCTCTCGGAAAATCGCCTTACGCTGAGAGACAGTGACATACTCTCGGTACTCTCCCATTGACCGGCGGCTCAATTTATTCTCTAATATTTTGTTTCTCAGGCTGTGTATAAAGAAAATAGTAAACGTATCTATATAAAAATAAGTACTTTGCTCGTTTTCAATATAAGAAAATATTTTGGTTTACAATTTTTTAGCAAATATGTATTTTTAGGGTTCCGCACCTCAAACTGAACCGTTAAAAGATCACTCCCGAGTCTGCGTGATTGTTCGTATGTCACAGCCGATTTTCCCAAAAACGACGCGACGTACATAGATAGTAATACAACTTATTATCCAAAATGTTTTTTTAAATCATTCATTTAACAAATCAAAATATTATTAATAAAGTACTGAATTTCTTGTTTAAATTTTATATATATTTTGAAAGGGCTTTTTGCCATAAATCGAAATTTTCTTTAGAATATATTTAGCTTATTTTTAATAATATTTCTAAATATTTACTAAAATGGAGTCAGCAAGATTTATCCCCCATATCTTCCCCCAAAATGTAGCTAGAAAATTACAAAAAACTGCAGTGATCATTTTCACGAGTTCTTATCATTTTTGAAACATATGCGATGTTTATGCTCCTATGAAAGATGTATAAATAAATATAGTTAAGTAGTAGAAGATTAATGTTTGTAAATTGTTTCATAGAAATATGTACCTTTAATTATGTCACATACTAAATATTTCCCAGGTTTCAAAATATTATGAAATTTGGAATCACTGTTCTAGTTTATATGTAAGTTTTGGGTAAATTTTCAGGTGTTTTCATTCCATAATTTTGGCTAACAGTTTTGAAAATAGTCCCAAAATGATTTCATTGGAGCATGTCTTAGACAAAACGAATTGTCCACTTTCTAATCTCACTGCCGTCGACACGCCATCCAGAGAGCTTCGTGTCTTAAGAAGATTCCTCATACATATTGATATAACTCTGTAATATGAGCATCTACTGGAATATTTGTACTCAATTTTTATTGTAAATTCTATTTCAACCATATTCAAATTCATGTACTCCAACTCCATCTATAACTGAACAAATTTATAATTGAACATGAAAACTCAAATTTTATGTCGACATTAGAACTCTACTTATAAGCAAACCAGACAGAAAACCCTTTAGCTTTGTGCACGTGGATATAATTGCATAGACAGGTAATCAATTTTGTTTTAGATTTTTTATATGATAAAATCCCTCATACAAACTTGTTTTCATGTTTTCAAAAAAAATTAGAAATTCTTCCTGCGCATAAAAATCCCTTTTCTTGTACTAAAAACATATGAAACAATTGTGGCGTGTTATTATTTTTAATTAACACACGCTAAAACCGGATCAACTATACCATCAAGAGCAATGAAGTCATAATATTGTTTTAGAAATTTTTAAATTCCATAAAATATTTCTGTCAAAATAACTAGAAAACCATTTAAATACTTTATCGTACATATTATTTCCAATGTGGGTGTTATTATATGAACAGCATAGTGATAAAACATACTTATCTACTTTTACGTCTCAATGCAGGATTTAAATTTATTTCATTAAATTGTTGATTACAGAAACTTTTGTTCATAAAATGCGAAACGTTTCTGTTTTCTTAATATTCCCTTATTTTTTTCTATATATTCTTCGTAACACCTAATATCCAAATTTAATATTTATAATATTACTATGTCCAATAATATTTCAAACAACCAAATGGAAAACAAACTATGGAAAAGCTTATAATATTTTCCACTCAATCTAATCGTTCGGTTCTATAATCTCCATGTGGGGCGGCAGAAGGTTTAGTAAAGATAAATGGACTTAGCAACCTAGTATTTGTGACGTTTAATTTTTACTTAGAGTCTAATACTTTTTTCTTATAATCTGTGAAATGAAATCTGTAAGAGGAGCTTTCAAATAAACTATTTCAATCTTGCTACGACGTTGTTTGAGAGCATCTAGCAGTTTTGTTACTATGTTGCAGTGTTGGAATTATAGTAGATATTCGCACAACACCTTGTCTATTTGCATCTATCATTTGAATATAATACCACGTACAAAATGACCTATAAAACTGTTATTTTAATAATGTCAAAAATACTATTGTCGAAATATTTGCTACCATTATAACTGGTAGCTAGAAAATGATGAAAAAGGCAAGTATAAAGTTTGGTAATATTGATAAGAAATAGGTAAATTGGCTTACGTTTTAAGTAATTTTGAAAAAAAAAATCAGTACGAAAGGAAAAAAATGTATAATTTTAAGTTGAAAGGATCGCGTAGGTTTAATAAATATCATCAAAACGAGAGGGTATTAGATAAAGTACATAGAATGACGTTTAACGTATTTTGCTAACAACAGTTATAGATGAAAAGGTTAAATATATTTCCACCAATAAGAATGTACTACAGAAATTATATTGTAGAAAAACTGAGTAATTATTTCAAGTATAAGATTGGCTAAAGGTATGAAGGTCTTAATTCACACAAAAGTCTTATTTTGTACTTTTGAACTCAGGATCAATTTTTAAGCTAATTAATGTAAAATAACTCATACATTGAAAATATTTTACAAACTCACAAATATTTCAAAAAAATCAAAATAACTTCCAAATTCGTAGAATTAAATCCGACGTTCGCTACATTATATGTAGTGCAATGATATTATTAATTACAACAGGAATTTGCATCGATCAAAAGTTTTGGAACAATACACGTGATAAGTTAGTTTGCAATACCAATTTGAAAAGAGTCGACTGCCTTTTTCCTTAAATTTATTTCCTGCTGATTAAGTTATCTGAACGGTATCTGGGTCATCATAGCAATATCAGACGACCTTCTGTTAGCTACTGTTTGTTAGTACCCGAAGCAGATATTATATAGATTTATTTTAGTATACCTAGTTGAAGGATGACGTTTAAGTATACATTTTTTCCAGTTACAAATATCTACGTTGTTAAAGTAAAAAGTCGATATAACGAACAGAAAAATTTAAGTTGAACTTCGATAACTTCTCAAAAAGAAATTACAATGTAATTTTCCAACATTTCAAGAGAAAAATAGGTTGAATCACAGTCATTTGACTTATAGATTTAATGGATCGGTTCATTAAAAACTTTTTTTAAGTTGCTAAATATTAATGAGCAAACTTTGAGGAATCGATGCGTGGCAGAACTAAAGTAACATTCATTTTTAAAATAATGGAAACTACTTACTTTTTTTACATTGTTCTTTTTATTATCTGGATAATTTAGAAACGAATATGCATAAAAACTGATGTTATTAAATAAATTGGGAAAGTACGAGTCAACTCTTATTCTGTGGGCGTTTCCAACATAGTCTTCAATCATGGTAGCATTATAAAAACTGCATGTTATTCGATTTTCACAAATAAACTTAGGTACTTGAAAATCGTGTGCTACGCTTGCAATCTTTAAATAAACATTTTAATAAAGTTCAAATGAATATATTTATGTTAATGTTGCAATACCATGGCGAATAATTGAAACATAGAAGAAACTCCATAAATGTTTTATATCTGCTTTAATACAACGAAAATATACGAATAATTATTTTTTCACTGTTAACAATGTTTTTATTATAAATTTAAATTTGATGAATGCAGGACGTTTGCTTATATTTTTCCGCCATATATATCTATTTGTGCACTCATAACAATTTTCGAGGTTTCTCCGAACCTTCGATGGCGATAAAGAGAAAATTGTTAACAACTTCGTGAAGTTTTCGAATTTTTAGTAAAACCGCACTGTCTTTTTCACAATTTCTACATTGTAATACAAAGCATTTGACCTAACATATAAAAGGACTAAAAAAATAATTTCCTAGGTCGGTAAGTCACCCTGACCTACCGCCCTTATCGCTTCTTAAGAGTAGATTTGAGAATAATATTAGGTTCAATTTCTTTTTCCGAAATAACATTAATTCATTAAAATTTATATAATGTATTATTATGATTCCTGCCCCTTCTTTACATTTATATTATGAATAATTACTGGCCATTTATTACGGATGGTCCGGAATGTAACAACAGCTATATTTGCGCGGCAATCTAATTTGCACGTCCTTCCGTCCATCCATTTTTTAATCTGTTAACAGGTTTCCAACTTTAAATACTAAGAACTAAAAGTGATTTTTAAAATAAGTCAACATTTACAGTGAAGTACAAGTGTGTTTTTAATTATATTCATTGAATAATACAGAATGGACATTGGACTGTCAAAATTATCACTTTTAATATCATTGTGTTACTGGGTCTATCTAAAAACACCATTACTTGGGACGTTGTAATTTGGTTATAACATTTTTGTTATTATTTACTTAACAATAACTATCAAAAAGAGCTAAATATATAAAATACTAAAAAAACAAAAGTTAGTATAGTGTTCATAGTAAACAAATATTTTTTAAGGATTAAATAAAATAATCGAATATGTTGTAAATTAAAAGAGCAAGTTAAAAGAATTCAATAATTTTTTTTCAGTATTTCATGTAAAAGATAATTTTTATTATATTTTTCAAAATATCCGCGCATAGTATGTTGCTTATTAATCCGCGTATATTTTTATAGTGAATATCTAGACAAATGAAGTGTCATAAAATTGTTTTATTTTTAATTCCATAAATAGGGTCTGGTATTCACGAAAGAGCAAGCAAGCTACAAGGATTTCAATTTTTATTTTATGCAGGATATTTTTCTTATTTTGTATAGATATATTTATTATTTCCAGTAAGGTATATTCCACTCTTTTGTATATATTTGAATTCCTTCTACCTTCTTCAACCTATACTCTTTCCCTTACATAATTATATGTTTGTATAATAAAGTGAAATTGGATATAAAACCACTTTATTTTTATGAAATATATATTAAAACATATTTCAAATATCAGGGTAAAAATATCAAGTTAAGTGTTTGAAATTACCTTAAAAAAGGGTAAATTTTCAAATGATCATCGTTTTGTGATGAGCTAGCAATACATATTTGAATAATTTTGGCTTCCGAATGTTTGGAACTAGTACCAAAGATATTAACTATTACTGCGTAAAGAAGCGACACTCACCTCCCCCCGACAATTTAACGTCACTAGTAGATAATGGATATTATCAGGTGTACGCGTTCCTAGGTTGCCGCTTTCTGCGTGCGCGTGTGATTTGTTCAATTGTGCGGTGTTTGGTTGAGTTTAACTTGTGTAATCCAGCTATTATATTTAACTATTTATAGTAATTAAATTTTAAATTGTAATTGATTTTTAAGTTTATAATTAACTATTTATGGTAATACAATATAACATTCCGTTATTGTACTGTGTACATAGGCTTAAAAAGCAATAAAATCACTAAGAATAGGAGGTTGTGTTGTCTGCATTTTTTTGTTTGTTGTAAATAATTTTATTTTATAACACCAACTTATTTAGTTAGTGCATATAATTTTGTGTCAACTTACTTATCACTGGGCAGTTTTAAATTTCAAACGGTTCTAAAAAGTCTTTGTTTCCTTTGAACGCGATGTGTTTGGAAAACGTATTCTGGTAGTGTACATGAAGGAAATCTTCGTTTGACTTTGACTTAATTATATTTCACATGAAGGAAATCTAATTAAATCAAAAGTCAAACGAAGACAATATTACAGTGTATCACATTTATAAATAAACAAAATTTATTTCTATTTAAGATCCACACTAAGTACATTTTTTTCCAATGCTATCTTAATATTATTATTATCTAATCACTTTCGCACAATTAAATGTACAGTTATTTATTCATATAATTACATTTTTACAATTAGATAATAATAAAGTCGCGTGCGCTAACACAAAGCTGCTGCACCAACGTGCTATCGAGACAGCCATTCGATCGACGCTATTGGTTAGAAAGAGAAGCAGCTATGTTGCTGACGCATAGCGTCAATTTGCTTGATCATCGCGATTGTACGTAACGATTGAGACCGACATGTAGTAACAGTAAATATTTTTTACCTGCGCGCTGCTGACAGCCATGCAATAATTTACGCACACACACATACGGACATGGATAGTCGAGTACGTATGCAATAATAGTGTAGGCAATTAAAGTCGCTAGTATGGAGTGTCGGGGATGTGCTAGTACTTTCTTATTTATACGGCAGAGTACTCATATACCACATCAAAGGTGCTACATCTTGCAAGTGTTATTTGTTTTAAATTTTTATAATTTGGTTTCTTCCTCTTAAAATGTGTCTCTTCAAGAGTCGATTTTTGTTTAAAAATAACTACAAAACGCACCTTATAATATTTTTAAAACATACTGTAATATTTTTCCAACTCTATTGGCCCCGTCTTCTTTTGCAATGCCCTTTCCGAATAATAAATTATTTACTTTGGTTTTCAAGTTCATAAATTTCATGGCTTTTGTCAATTTATATAGCCAAAATGACCTAATTCTTCCTTGTTAACTGCTCAAAATATTTCGGTGCCTAGATGAATTCATTCTAAAAGTTCTCTATTTTATACTATTTAACTTGTTATTTACTAAGATCAAATTTAAGTCTACGAAGAATGATCACTTAGACACTGAATTCCTAAATTTACTGATCAGTCATTTCAAAATGTCAAACATTGCAAATTCAGATCAAATTTGATACTCATATGGTTTTCACTGCAACCATGGTTTCTATTGAATAGGTGTTGTATTTTATTATTTAGCAAGAAAAATTCGATAGAAGAAACAAGTTAGTCTAAAGTTATGTTACATGAATTTAAAGTAATTAAAACGATAAAAGAAAGTTACTTATGAATGGGTTTTTGTGACTAATTGTAATGAATATAAAGTAAATAAGTAAAGAAAAGGCAATTTTATCAGGGTAAAAAGCTTAAAATTTTCCTTAGTTTTCACTTTTGGTAATAAATTTGAGTATTGTATTTTCGTAAAAAAATCAGTTCTGTACAAGACATTACTTTAATATAATAATTTTTCTTTACTTCGATGACATTGACGTTCTTATTACAATTTTACAAAATTTTTACTAATTATTTTGACAGAAGATGTTAATTATTTTTTTAGCGGGTTTCCGCATATATAAGAAAGTAGGAAATCACCTATTTAGCCTTATACCAGATCACTGTTATGTATTTAGGAATGTAAGGATAAGATGAAATGAAAACGATCTCATTTATTCTTATTAAGGAACTCTTTCACTAGTATGATTTAAGAAATAAGAAATATCATATTCTAGCTTTATAAATATAAAAAATGGTCAAAGAAATTCTTCAGGAGAATCATTTTCCTTAGCGGGTATTGAGATAATATTGTTTCTTTGTTATTTTACATAGTGTTTAAAAAAATTAAGAAATAGAACATTTACGTGAAAATGTTTATAGATATTCTATTTCAGTATCTAATTTATGTTTATGGATATTTTGATTTTTCATAGAAAACAGTTGTTTATTTAGGCGTAAAGTATATAAGATTAGAATAGTATAAAATAAATATTAAACTAACCTCGCAGTAGAACGCAACCGATTACCAATAACCATGCGCGCACAGTATATTATTTAGACGAACCATTTTAAGTCACTTTTGATACGCCATCATGTTTCGATTAATTTTAAGAACTTCTTTCTTTCGTCGTTTCGAAAAATGTTCTTTCGTCGTCTTGTTTTGAATCATTATAATTAATTAAAAATGTTCTTTCATACCTTTTGTATTTAAATTTCATTACAGTTTCACAATTTGGAACTTGACAGTTGTCTTAATTTCAACTTATTAATTAGATATTAAATTTGACTCATTTTTCAAATTTTTGCTTTTGTAAATATGCTCAAATAACATGTAATGAAATTTTCTTTTCGATGGAAACAAATATTTCTGTCCTCTTTTTCTTCCCTTAATATTTTTTACAATACTTTCTTATTATTTTGTTTCAACTATATTTTTAGTATATTTGGCGTTAATTTTGCAGAAATCCATTATATTTAAATTTTTCTCAATTAAATGAAACTACGTAATATAGAATTATTTATACTTTATTTAAATTCCTTACCACGACCTAGGTTTCGTTTTATGACAACATCTTCAGTTGGGCACTTTTTAAAGATTGACGCTTAGAAACTTACAACAGCGTTTAAATATTATACAAAACAATAGCGGAAGTGGAGTTCGCGCAAGTTTTCCTACTATTTACGTTAGTGAGTTTATGAACGTGAGTTATGGAACTGTACAGTTTTTACTATATTGTATAACTATCAAAATTATACCGACCTAAACCGCGAGACTTGAGGATATACGGTTTTTAAAATAGTAGTGAGCGTCTCAAGCAGAGACTTCGCTATTAAACTACAAGTTCTAATTCCTCAGTTCTGATGCTGCAGAGATACTGCCTGCCTATGTCGAGAGACTTTAGGCTCTGCAGTCTTCAAGTTAGTATTTTGTGTCTGAAGCGGAATTTCCACTACTTAACTACAGGTTCCGACTGCTCAAACTTGATTCTGAGGAGGTACTGGAGGTACCTACTGGAGGTACTTAAATCGTGAGAAGCAGAGAACTGCTATTTTCAAATTAGTATTTTGTATCTTAAAATGAGACTCTGTCATTAAACTCATGGTTATTACTATTCGTTCCTGGTACTGAGGGATTACCGCCTGCTTAAATCGTGAAACTTGAGAACCTGCTGTTATTAATTTTGTTATTGTCGTTCTTAAGCGAAGACACTATCATAAAACTCCGGATTCTAATTTCTCAGTCTAAGATCGCCATGGTGTGGTCTTTTTGTTTATTTTAATTCCTATTTCTGGGATTAATCAACTAATTTGGCTATTTTTTTTGTGGGGCATATAATTGAAATAACAATATCAAATCACAAAAAAATTAATTCTTTGACCTAGATTTTGAATATGTGATGTTTATTAAAATGGTATGAACTCTTTAAATGCCAAGATCAAAGTGCCGTTTATAAATTTTGTTAGATTTACAAAAAAACATCGGTTCTTAAAATTAATTTATCTCATTGGTTAAACATTTATTATACTATCGTGGTGGAGCGGTTACATGGCCCGCCTTCGGGATGCTCAGTCCTTTGCAATGCCTTTTATTGAACTTTATGAACAGCAAAACTAGCGAAGACAATACATAATGTAAGACAATACATGTTTATGGTGGCCTTTCGGTCTATAC
Source organism: Druceiella hillmani (assembly GCA_039881145.1). Taxonomy (NCBI): domain Eukaryota; kingdom Metazoa; phylum Arthropoda; class Insecta; order Lepidoptera; family Hepialidae; genus Druceiella; species Druceiella hillmani. The sequence continues at coordinate 1,612,034 of JAYKKI010000115.1, forward strand.
AGAAATAAGTCGCAGTAGGGATTTTCCACTTTTTTACAAATATAGTTTACCGAGAGAATTTTACCATATGTGGCAGGTACGTGTTGTAAATAAATTGTTTTGGTTTCTGTTAAATTATTTACTTCACGTTCTCAATTTTAAACTTATTATCAAAAATAACATAATGATTTCTAAAATTCAGCATTTTATAATTAAATTTAGGTAGCAATAACTTGCTAGATAACGCGAGATTAACTAGGTTTAACTTGCTAGATAAAGCAAGTTTAACTTGGGAGCAGTTTCAATAAGGCTATTTAATTTTTTTTTAAATTTGGGATCACTCCAGAGATATCAAAATTTGTTTGATTCTTTAAAATCAAATGCTTAGGTGCATCAAAGTTTTGTACATCTTTTCCCGTACTTATGCATATATTGGGTGTCGCTTACCTTGTTTAAGAGATTGTTTAAGAGGAATTCGTGAAACAAAAGTATTCAAGTACTTGTCACAAAATCATATTTAGCTTGTTCTTTACTCGTCAAAACTCAGTTGTTAACTGAATAGCATATAAAAAGCTATTCCTTTTAAATATCCTATTAAATACATTCGGGAACTTTTTATAATATTTTATAATATTTGATATAATATTTGAAAAAAATAACTGATGTATTGCTTGCCGAACTTTATCAGAAATTTCGAGAAATCATTCTTAATATAGGTGCTTTTTATACGATAGTACTCCCTATAATTTTGCTTTCTTTTCTGAAAGTCGTCCGTCCAAAACCAGGTACCCATTAGTGAGTGCTTTCATAACAGAAAAAATTCAAATGAAATGTTATGTACAAAGAGACTTCTCGCAACTGAAGGCAACATTATATGCGGTCCATTATTTCAATGTGCCTTTGTGAATTCGATATATGAGGTACGCTGCGTGAGCAACGTTTCATGTGTATGAAGATCAAATTCCGATAATGTTGTTACTCGACGCATTATTTGTTCCGACTCAAACTAATTTTTTGTAGCAACATTTTACAGAAAATTATATAAAATGTACTATGAGACAAATAATTATAGAAGTAATGTCCAATTACATTTTTTAAAGAAGAAAATTGAATTGTTGATAAATAAGAAGTCAGAATAATTTTAGATTAGTTTGCACTCATCAGTAGCAAAGGTTTGTTTTTATTTTCTTGTATTTCTTTAAGCTTTTAAAACTGAAAAAAAATGTTTGAAAAGTATAAACAAAATCTTTAATTTCATTTTATCTTCACTGTATTAATAACTGTTAGACAAAATAAATGTGTTCTAATGCGTATAATAAAGATATCATTGGAATATTTCATTATAGGATGAAAATGTAATTTTCGTCAATCTTTTACTAGACTTAAACGTCTTTATTATTTTTATAGTGCATAAGGTCTCCATAGTAAAAATAGTAAAATCTGTACATACAAAAATCGTAAAAAATTAACGTTATGCCAAATTGTCAAATTAAGCGAAACATCAAACTGAAAACTTCAATGAATTTTAACCAGCGTGCACTATATGCGGATTATCATTGTATACTTTTCTTGAAATAATTCAAATTTTTTTTTATTTAAGATACCTTTAAAAGTACAGTTAAAAAAGATTTGATAATTATCATCAGTTTGAAAGTTGTCATTTTTGATAATCTCTTTCTTCGTCAATATTTCTATGGTTTCATATTTCAAAACTATACTCTTGTGTATTCGTCTTGTACAGTCTTTTTTCTCGAAAACCGCTTGACGAAGAAATCGAAATCTGACGTATTAATAAAGCATATTATCCGGCAAATATGTCAAATATGTAGATTATTCTCTGAAATATTTTTAAAATGGAGGGGCGAGGCCAATTCAAGCACTAGATTTTTTTTTTATTTCACGTATGTTGTGAGTACGGAATAGTTAGGAAAGGCTAGTTACAAGAGTCTCAATAATATTTCTGTATCACTTTAGGTACTATGTCTTCATAAATATAATGGGAAATGTGAAAAAAATGTTACTAACCAGATCTTAATTTAGTTACTAACCAGATCTTAATTTGAATGTAACATTATTAAATCGAAATGTATCAAGTACTAGTAGAACTCAGGTACTCGTTCCAACAGGCTTCCGCACATATTTATGCTCTTATAAACTTTTAAGTGTAAGCCAAATTCAGATCAAGGCAAGTTTTACATTTAAATGAACTTTCTATGAAAATGACACTAAATTGTTCCTAAAAATATTTAACAAAATTGTTATCCTTCAAAACGTTCACACATTGTTAATTCCCAGTTTTTTTTTCAGGTCATCTTTTATGTAATTCTCCAACACGCAGAATTATTAAGCCAAAATTAATAAAATGTTTTTAAAATTGAATTTAGTGCATAATAATAGTAATTCCAAATTATGACTTATAGAGAAAAAATTGTCACGATAACAAATAATACCTAAAATAATGTGCAAGAATGTGAAAGAAGATATATGATAGATTTTGATACATAGATCGAAATTTAAAATGTATTATTTTTATATCATTAAAGTGAAATAAGGTCCAAAATAATCAAAGTTTTAATAACAAAATATAGATCTTACAATAGAAAGAAAATTCCAAGTCATTTGAAACACAGTGCCGATTTCTTTCATTACAGAATTTCAATTTCACATATGTGCTTTCCTTTTTATTATTTCGTAAAGAAACGGAATACTTGCAGTTTCTATTCATTGTCCGTCCACCGGTCTGTCACAGGCACTATTTGACGTGTAAAGGTGCAATTGAAAAACTCCTAATCTGATATTTAATATACCAGTCAAATTCTATTTGGCGAAACGTGTAAACGAAACTATTTAAAGATTAAAAAAATTGTCACAAACTTTTTCTTGTATATAAATATATATAATTTTGTATATAATTTAAGGAACATATTGATTTAATAGATTTTACATAAATTATTTAATAAATAATATTTTAAGCATGGTCAAAAGAGAGCTAACAGACAAAAAAAAACATTATTCGTGCACAGAAATGTAAATTTTTAAAACATAAATTGGAGGTATATTTCCAATATCAGAATTCGTTTTGTTCCAGAGTTCAGCAGCATCTATAAAGAAGGTGAACTTGAGGTTGAGACTACTTTTCATAAAGCAATGAGGAATGCAAAACGCAATAAAAAGCCATAAATATCTAATGATTTGATTGTAGAAAGGAAATAAGGCAAATTTGTTCAGAATATTAAAATGAGAGATCACCAACAACATTTTTCATCAAAACGGGGCAACGGGCGGCGCAATCACAACTGTGAAACAATGAAAATTTAACAATAAGTCGACCTACTATTGTCTTTCCTTTTTTTGCCTAGAATTCTAAGAACCCTCTTTTCTATTTTGTAATTGTAGTTTTGGTAATAAGAGGGTGAGGTTATCAGGTTTTTTGCATATTTTTCGTTAATCTTTGGATATTTACTTACGTAAAAATATTTTTAAATGCCTTATAGTTCAACTTAAATACAGTTATTAAATCTCCAAAATCTCAACTAAATCTACATATGTAATCTATTTAATTTGGAGTTTGAAAACCAATAAATAAAAATAGGCCTCTTAAAATAAAGTATATAGTGAATATTTTAATTATTACCTGTCATTATCAGAAATCAATGACCCGATATTCCTTTTAATGAGAACTATACTTTACATCAGTTTCAATTATCTTCTTTCTTGGAATAATTTTAGACATTACTTTTACTCATGCATTATTTTTTACATATTCACTGTAAACAGTTGATTCATATCAGAATTTACGTATAGAAATAACGTATTTTTATTCATAAATTTTATTAATAATGATGATTGAAATGTCTTTAGTCATATAAATTTAGTCAGATAATTGAAATGTGGTTTGTCATAATGAAAAAAATCAAAACTTGTTACATGATCAATTCATTTTTCATTTGAGTCTACACCAAGGCCGTTTTTCTTAAAAAAGGATAACGGTATTGAGTTAAAATCGAATTCAAATACTTAAATCTACGATTCCATAGTCTGTAAAGACAAAATTTAAGCTTTCAACTCGATGAAATAAAACGATATATCTTTTCAAATACCACCTGTTTTGATTCTTTCAAATACCACCTGTGTTGATGATTCTTTGACTCACTCGTTACAAGCATTGATCTAGGATCTTGGCACCTAGATATCATAGAACAAATAAAGGATAAATTATTAAGCACGGACTGTATATATAAATTTTTCTTTATTTTAATATTTGTGAATCACCAACCTCCATCCTAACATTTACGATAGTCCAGCTTACACTTACCTAACCATTTTGTCAAGATTATTACGAAGTTTAATCAGCTGTAAATTTTATAAACGAGAAATAAGGCAACGAATATGTCATTATTAATTGCCAATGTTATATATCATATATTTGTACATTACAAAACATATATCACCTATAAACGAGCAGCATTTCAGCTCTCACAATTATCAAACAATCCCCACGGTGGATTCCTTGTCCGATAAACCTGTCACCTGTCAAACTGTCACCTGCAAAATGATATTCCCGTAAGCATTATAAATGTACGCGCCCTAAATACTCAAGGTATTGAGTATTTGAAAATTGTACTACGTAATGAAGCGATTGGTTACAAATCGATGGTTGTTCGCATTGGAATGATTATCACGGTAAACATTTCGGATAGTTAGTGATCAGGACATGTATATATACAGACACACACACACACACATACACACACACATATATATATATATATATATATATATATATATATATATATAAATATAAATATATATTATTGTAAATATATTGATTTTCCGATTCCGTGCTTTGAAAGAAAAAACACAATCCTTATAAAATTGCTTATCTCTCCGCAAGTTTCTCTCTCACAGTCGTTTTTCTCCCAGAGTTTTATATAGAAATTAAAAACAAATCGTTGGAATGATAAAACGATATAAACACTTACAATTATACATATACTTTTTTAAGAATGTCTTGTAATAACTCACTAAACTATGTCTCTTAGTTTAATTGAAAATTGTAATTAGTTAGACAGTAATAAAAAAAGATGCTGATAATTTCTGAGTAGTTCCTCACGATTTTCTACTCAGTTTAATGTACAGAATCACATGTATGAACAGTAGATACTTCTTTATAAAATATTGTAACATATTTATGTATTTATATATATATATATATATATATTTATATATATATATATACATATATATATATATATATATATGTATATATATATATATATACATATATATATATATATATATATATATTTATATTTATATATATACATATATATATATATATATATATATTTATATTTATATATATACATATATATATATATATATACATATACATATATGTATATAAATCATCAAAATATATATGGATTTTGTGGGCAAAAATATTTAAAAAGTTAGGGAAATTCATTTGACAGTATTGAAAAAATAT